>VWZF01000444.1:0-121380 GCA_013396755.1 Sclerurus mexicanus
GTAGAATTGTAACATATACAGATGGTAGAATTGTATTCATTGCATTGTTTGGATACTACACTCTTTGATGGGCAAAATGTTTGGCTTGAGTTTTATTTTCATGTTTCCTTTTCTTATTGCTCACTCTTCAGAGCATGCCAAAGACACCACATCATTTAAAACACTAAAACTTTGAGAGCTGCGTGTCTTTTATCTAATAATCTAGTTAATGATCTAACAAATAGATCATTAAAAAGCCTTACTGTACGTATTTGCATCCATATTTGCATTAAGAAGAAGCACTACCATTTGTATTTTTTGTTTGGTCTGAAGTGAAAGTATCCCCCCTCCTCCCTCCTTTTCTGTAAACACCAAAACCACATTTCATTGTATTCCTCAAAATTCCCAATATCAGGGAGTAAGGGAAGTTAGCTTCCAGTCAAAATCTGCTTAAAAGATTTATGTCATTAAATACATAAAGAGGGATCTTGGGGCAAGAAAATTATGAGTTGTAGGAAAGGGTTGGTTGTAAGAAAGTGTTAACACATTTATTATAGCTCTAGGGAAAGGTGTATTTTACATTCTTATCAGACCAACTGCTAAAGTATAAGCAGGCACTGAAGGCACTAAAGGCATTAAATTTTGCAACTGGTTTTGAAAACCTGTACAGAGTCACATGATTGCCACAATACTGAGTTGATCAGATCTATTTTTTAACTATCAAATGCCTTGTTACATTAGACATAAAGCCTAGGACTCTGGTCATTAAGACTTACACACAACAGTGGTGTTTTGGCTAGTATTAATTTTGTTGTCAAAGATACAGCTGTTGTAGGAAATATTTTGAATTTTTAGTACCATCTGGTGTGCTGAAAGAAAAAGAAGTGCTTTAAATTTGGCATAAATTCATTTCCTAAGTGGGTAATATTGGTGCTTTGAGAAAGGGGTTGTCAGAGCAGAAGATGAGAGGAGTTGTTTATTTGGGCTGTTTTCATTGCTCTATTGCACTACAAACCCCACCCCATCTCAGTTAAAACTAACATGTTTATGACTCTTCCAGGGTCCTCAAAATGGCTTGTCATTGCTAAATACATTTGTATTATCAAACCCCTTTTTTCAGGATATGACATTTATCTATGCCGGGAAATGACAGACATGGGGATTGCAGCAGCAAGGAATGAAGAAAGCCGAGACCTTAAGCTGAGGCAGTTATAAGGGCGTCTTCATGGGGGTGCCTCTTTTATGAACCCTCTGTAGTGCTGTACCTCTGTTTGCCTCTCTGCACTGCCTATGCAAGCAAAAATCTTACTGCTTTAACCTCCTTTTGTTGTGCAGATAACTGATGATGAGACGACCTTTGTCATATAGTTAGATCAGAGAGAAATAACTAAGCTTCTGTAGGAATGTGAGATGAGTGTCTATATGTAATGTCTCCTACCCTGAGTAATCTACTGTTGTGGTGACTTGGGTTAGAGGAGAAGCAGCAAAACTGATTCAATAGCGTGTTTCCACATAGCAGTACCAAAATCTTTCTTCACAGAGACTCCAGTGTAACTATGAACATTAAGACAATCTTAAAACACCAGAAACCTTAGACAACAAAAATTAAGCAACTCGTTCCAAAGCAAAAAAATGAGATGAAAAGTCTCACAAGCAAACATTTTCATACAGTCACCAAAACTCCTCTTGAAGGCAAAACACAGACCTCGGTATTTGGGTGATTAAACCTCTAGAGTGGATGTTGTAAGTGTCTTCCCAGTAAGGGAGATTTTGCAGTTGCAGGCCATCAGCATTGCATAAATCCTACAGAGTTTTAGGGAAACTTGCTGTAAATTCATGGAGACCAGGAACCATGTGTGTGTATATCGCAGCTCCACTGTGGGCTGTATGTCTGTCTAGCCAGAGGGACACACAGATGTGGTACCACAAAGAGCAAGGGGAGTTACTGAGACTGACTGCTTTACTGTAAATTAAAAATTTAAAAAGTCAGCATTTTTTGGAGAACCATGCAAAAATTAATTCCTTTCCTTTCCTCTACTAGTTTTGTATAATATCACCTTGTTGAACCATTAATCTCGCCAAACTATATTTTTTTTTCTGAAATACTACAAAACCTGTTTGTATCATCTCTTGCTTTTCCACAAGGCATTCTTTGTGCAGACAACTGGTTTCCTGAGACTAGATTTACATCCTGCCTCTCTGTGGGATACTTTCTCCATCACCAGTACTGGGCTGTAATTTAATTTTATTGAGTCTACAGTTCTGATGAGCTTCAACACTTAATGGTGAGCACATATTTTATTTTTTTTTATTTCTAATCCCCTCCTTCACAGAACCATACTTTGGAAACACATCATTCTCACACAAATCACTACAGTGGGGGCAGAGATGTTTTGAATACCACTTTTAATAAGAATTAGAACTGGATGATCCTATTCTCAGTGTTCAGCACAATTTAAAGACTGCCTAAATGAGAGGTCTATCACCACACCAGAGAGTGAAAATCAAGCCCCCCAAACCAAGGCTGAAACTCATCATAATTATCTCTCCTTGGAAAAAATACTTGGTCTTGCTCTGGCATTTTGTAGCAGCAGGAGACCGTTCTGTGATGATATGCCCTTCACCAGCATTATCACTTAATTCCTTTCTTTTTGGAGGTTTTTATAGGGATTGGGTGCAGCTGTTTTTCATCAGTCCCTTCTTATTAGAGTTTCTAAGAATCCTGATTAATTTGGAGCCTGTTTCAGCTGCTGCTTGAGGAGATTGAACATTTTGCTTGCTTGGCCTGCTTTCACAATAGCATTTAAAGTACAATGTGCAGTGTTATCAATTTCCTTTTGTTGTTTATGGGCAAATATATGCATAAATGTATTGCTACTGGAAGCACTTGTCTTATTCTCAGGGGCTTACTTGTTTCTTTATTCCTCCCCCTCTTTTAATTTCTTAAAATGTGTATAATTTGTAGGATAGAACCAAAACACATGGGAATAAATATGAGCTCTGATGGGACTCTTACATACCCAATCCTGGAAAGGGCTGAGTAATGCTAAGCTCTGCCTGAAAGCAGGCCAGTCACAGTAACTTGCAAGACTTTCCATTGTTCTTCTCCAACTGGTTTACTGTGAATTTTCAGGGATTTAATATGAAACAATTCTTAGGGAAAAGGGTGTCTCCTTCCCCAAATAGGCATTTAGCAATCCTGTAAAGGATTCAGGCACCTTTTTGTGTTACTTCCCTGCTGGATTTTGGATCTCTCTCTTCTTGGAAATTGCTGTGGTTCTGTTTGTTGCTGCAGTTGAAATCAAACCTGAGGAATTGTGGTCACAAGGTTACAACTTCATGGGGCTTGAGCTTGAGCACAACCACGATGTTCTGCAGAACTCTTTCTCTTATTCTTGAAGAAAAAGATGTTGAATGGCAGGAAGAGGGACATGGTGCAGGTGAGGAAGGTTACCAGAGGCAGAGAGCCATGAGAGGATGAGAGCACCGCTGCACTGGGTTGCTGTATCCCAGGGAAGGCTGGTGAATGCTGTGCTGCATCTACACTTCTGGTAGTTTTCAAGCATACACTGATAGACTCTGGGCAAACCAGAGGGCTTGTGACATGGTTAAAAGAGCAGAGGATGGTTCCTTGAAGACTGGCAGGGCTGTGGCTGAGTGAAAAAATCTTTGCAAGTGCTGAAGAGAAGATATTAGAAAGCTAGTTGCCTAGAATTAGGGACATAAATCCTAAATGATTCCTATCTGTAGGTTACTAGCATTGCTAAAATGTCTTTGTTTTAAATGGCAACTAGCTGTCTTACAGAAAAACCCAAACCAAACCAAAATAAATAAAATATGTAGTTATTTTGTTGATTTCCTGAAGGTAATTATAGGGATAAGAAAAGTAATTTCAATCTGAAGACTTAAGGCTTCTGGTTTGGTCCTGTTTTGGTTTCTTAACCTCAGCCCTTAGATATGTTTCAGCAAATGCAAGTTCTTTTTCTAGGAAGCCTCCTGATTGTTTAGTGTGGCATAACCTTGTTCTCCCATAAAACCTTTAGAAGCATTCTGCCCAGACCCTGAAAAGATGGTTGGAAAGCTAGCTGGCTCCTGGATTGAATGAATTTTCTCTGAATCCAGGAGTAAGTTCACTGTTAAAATGCCTGAAAAAGTTCATTCACAAGTACATTTCAATTGTCATTTCCTTGTAGTAAATGGTATTTCTGCTATTGTTTATTCTGGTTTCCAGGCAATGGGAGTTTACAGCAATGACAATGAAATTAGAACCAAACTGTAGATAAAAAGGTTGGAGAAATAGCCCAGTTTTTAATTATGTGGCATGATAGAGTTTATACACCTCAACCCAGTTGTCTTCTACAGTGTAAATACTGTATATTGCATAACACTTCTACCAGTTTGTTGGAGGAAAAAGGTGAATTAAGGAGCAAACAGCTTTCTTCTTAGATTACTGAAAAGGCTAAGCACAACCATCACAAGGTTCTTGTTTCAAATACTATTTATCATTTCCTTCAATGATCCATGTAGTTAGTAATATCTTAGTTTTATGCAGGGTATCTAATCAGTCTCACACAGTGAATGTGTTATGGAGAGAATACACATTGCCTCTAAACTAGGAGATAAGATCATGAGTCTTGAGGTTCTGTAAAATTTTAGGCCACATTTGTAGTTTCTAACCTTCAGTGATGTAATTTCAGCCTGACTTTTCTCCCCAAACAGCAGTTTACCTCTTTTTTAAAGTGAATGACTTAAACATCTCAGTGTTACTACAATGCTTTCATTTTCTCATTGCATTGCTCCTCCCACTGTCGCATCCCTGTGGAGTTTCCCCTAAGAGCTGTGGAAACTGTGTAATTTAGCAATACATTTAGCAATACATTTCCAAACCCATCTTGTTAAAATAGATCAGTAATCTTCTAAATCAAGCCTGATATTTTTCCCCTTTCCAAAGGGAAAATGTGACCCTTGAGGACGTTAACGCATTTGCAGCTAAGATGTTTTAGGGAAAAGTCTGTGATAGGACTTTATTTTCAACATTAGAGGAGTCCAATGGAAAATCCATTTATATATGGCCAGTAGTTAAAAAAATTCAGAGCTATAATACTATCACACCTGTGCTGTACAATATTTCTATCTAACATAATTTCATCCTCGAATAGTGATTTGATGAACAGTCTGAACTGACCAGTGAAACTCACTTGCTTCAAAAATCCCAGTCTTGATTTTAATGAGCAGTCTACAAAGTTGTAGCAGGAAACTGATGACTTCAGAATTCACAATTCAGGTTTCCTTGTGAAGGAGGTACACGTCACAAACTGGTGTCCACAAGTATACACTTTATTTTAATTTCACTTTTTTAGTTGTACCATCAAAAATTCTTTATTTGTACAGCACAGTAAAACTCTTGAAGAGCCTGAGATGATGATGAGACCAGTGAGGGAAGCCTATAGAAGGCAAAAGAGACACAAGCATGGCTCATTTTACTGTTTCAGACAGAAGAGGTTGAGGAGAGCCTAATGGGGGGAGAGGGGAAAGTTTTTGATGGACAGATGCTTCACTTAACTGAGCAAATGAATGCAGTTTTTAATAAAAGAATTAGTCAATAGTTATATTTCTGATATTATGACTATCTGGTAATTTAGTTGAATTGTGTTAGTTATAAGTTCTTGATCCTGCTGTTTGCAGCAGGGATATGGCTCAGTGCCAGTCAGGGCACTGATGGAGTAATACAGGCAGCAAAAGGGACAGGCAATGGCACAGCAAACACTGTGAGGTTTGTGCTTAGCTGTCATAACACACTTTCTGCTTCTTACAGCCTTTAGGTTGTTAGATGGTATTTATAAGACATGGTAAACTTTATTTGTCTATCTAGGTAGCTTTGGATTTTCTGCTGTTAAAAACAAAGATGAATCATAGATTCAGGACTAATCTACCAGCTGGATGTTTATTCTCCTTCCATCTTGTTTTACTTTGCTATCAAAACATATTTTCTTTCTGCTAATCTAGAAAATTAAGATGTAGTAATCTAAGGCTACTTGCCCTGAATGGAACCATTCACATGCAGCTTAAATACACTATAATTTACATAAATTGACTTCACACCTTTAGATGATTGATTTATTTAACTTTACTGAGTGACCCTGTGTAGGCAACTGAAACTGTTTAATCAGTAAAATGAGGACTGCCCTACTAGCTGTATCTCTTACAGCTTCTCTCATCCCCTATCTTGCACCTTTTCATTACTATGAAAATTTGAAAACTTCCAAGGGGCCTAAGGCCAGCTTTAGTTCACTGCTTGGATGACACTTTGGACCCAGCCTTTTTCTCACTGCTATAAGATCTTTACTTCCAGCCCTGTTCCTGCAGTACCCCATCCTCCTCCCCAAGCCGTTCTCCCCATGCAGTGCACCAGGATGTCTTCCAATGTTACCCACACACCTCCATTTTTCTTCTTTCCCTTTCTGACGAATTTTCTGCTTCTTTATGGTATTATGCTAATTTGGTATTTTTTCTTGAATCCTTCCCAAGACGGACTCTCTCAGATACATTTCCTACCAACACAGCACAACGCAAAGCTGTGATGTAGGAAATCCAGGAGTGCCCTCTCTTGTCTGCTCTCCAGTAAAACATCTCTGGCATCTTTTCCATGGAGGGAGAGAAAAACACTGTAATTTTGATTAGTCAGTCCATTTGCAATTTTTTTTTTTACAGACTGAAATGGAATAAAATAAAGACATTCACAGCATGATAAATGTAGATGTCTGCACATGTTTTCAGACTGAAAAGGTTAAGCAGGTTTTTTTCAGTGGGGAGATGATTCAGAAGTACAGACACACATAGTGATAGTTTTTCTGCCTACTCCACATTCCTCATTTTTTCTCTGCAGACAGAGAAATGTTTTTGGTATTGCTTTGATCAGAAAGATCATAGATGATAAAATATTCCCTTTTTTCTCAGCCCTTCTTGAACCTTGGGATTCACTTTTTCTTGAAATTCTATCTTCAAAATGGTTACACTGTGATATGATTTTCCAGCTAGTCAGACTCATAAATATTAACATTCTCACAGCCCCTCTAGAATAATATAGGAAAAGAAAATATATCTACCCTTTTGAAATGTCTTAGGTGATGAGAATGGAAGTGACAAATGGAAGCCACACAAGGAACTACCAGGGGGACAGATCCTCCCATGGTTATTGTAGTTGAGCTGCCATCTTCAGAGCCAAGCCTGCAGAGCTAGCTGGGCTCTGTCAGGGCGCTGTGCTGTGGGCTGGATCTCAACAAAGAAGGCTGTGGGGTAGGATCCATTGGGGAGTGGATCTGTGCAATCTGTGTGCTTAGGGACAGCCCCTGGCTAGGAAACCATCAACTCTTTGCAGTTAGATGAACATCGATGGCTTGAACACAAAACTCCTAATCTGTGGATCTAAATATTTCCCCATAAAAAGCCCTGAAATGTTTTCATATCATAAACTGAAGGCCTGCAACACAGCCTGATTTTTGTTCTCTCTTTGCTTTGTTTTTGTTCTCCTGCACAGCTTTTGATTTGCTGGCTGAAAAGTGACCCCTGGAGACAAAGTTAATCTTATTTCAGGAACTGTGCCCACAAAACAGGGAGATGACTGTTGAGTTCTGGATAACATTAAAGAAAAACAAAACACAATGCAGCACTGAAGTCTGTGTGAAGGCAGTACTTGCAAGCAGGGCCACACTGACAGCAATAGGGAATAGAGGCTCTGATTTACCCAGATAACATGCAAGCCCAATACTATGTTGTCCCACTAGCACATCTAGGTGTCAGGGCTGTGTCTCTACCATCTAATCAATATGGTGCTGTGCCTAGCCCAATTAGTTCCACTTCTTTAATTAGAACAGCAAGGACTCTATGCTAATGTGGCCATGCTGCTCTGGGACCTTGGCAAGTGTCTCTGCATGTCTCTGCACTGCACAAACCTGTCAGCTTGATGGGATTTGAGAGACCACCCCACACTGTGCAGGATGTGGACAGTGTAATCCTGGTGTTTGTTCGATGCTCAGCCCTTGCTGAACTACCAGACTTGGTCTGACTGAGCAGCTTGTATGCTTTGTTCATGCTGGAGTCCTCTCCTGGGGAATGAATGACCCTGTAGCCCTTGGCAGGACCAAAGCACGTTTCAGGGCTTTGCCTTAGTAATCTCCAAATAATTGACTCTTCCATCACAGTTTCTGTCTCCTGGGCGGATTCCACCGAGGAGAGAATTCATGTCTCGCCCTTATTATAATTGACTTAAAATTCAGTCATCTACAAAAGGCGAGTCCACCAGAAATGGGCTTTGATGAGTTCCAGAGGCTTGAGAAAGGATGCCTCTCCCAGGCCCACAGGGTGGGCTGACACCAACCTCCTCCTCCTTGCCCAAATCACCCAGTGAGGTGATTTCACTTATCTCTGATCTATTTTTTTTCCAAGCCCTTCAATGCTAGCTTATTATTTTTGTTTTCTTTACAGCTTCAGGATATTTTTGCTTTCCTAGGATACTGTTCCCAGTTGTGACTGCACTGTATTGTCTCGGATCTCTGCCAGAAAGAATTACAGATGTTTCAAAGGAAATGTACAGGAACCATGCAGCTGAAACAGAATAAATTATGCTTAAAATCAAGGAAATGTCCTAATAAGTGAGAAACGCATCAATTTCTCTAAGAGCTTTTTTTCCCTGCCCCTACCACCTTTGGGGTTTTTTTGGGTTTTTTGAGGGTTTTTTTTGTTGTTCTCTTTTTTTTTTTTTTACTTTACTGTGTGATACAGCAGATGATTCCTTCACATGAAGAAGTCTGCAGTAAGGCCAAAGTTTGAGAAGATTTTTAGAATTTCTGAAATTTTCTAGCTTCAGAGGACTTTACTAAAATTTGCAGATGTATTTCTTAGTCTGTACAATCAGAAAACATGGTTCTGGACAAGATGTTAGAATTACAAGCCCTCCTTCACAAACTGCATATGGAACACTTGACCCAGTCATGAGGCAGAGCCCCATTTGTTGGCAGAAGTGTTCCCACTTTGAATCAGTGGAGTGAAGTGAATCCCTGAACTCACTGGATGACACTTCTCTTTTTCTATCTGCAACACATTGTGAGAGACTGAAATGTTAAGGCTTAATGACTCAAACAATTGGCCATTTGCAAAAGCAGTGGGTGCTTTGCTGAAGATGTGCAAGCCAGGTGCAGAGGATGTTCATACCCACCACCAGAGGCTACAAGCTGGATTTTGAGCCAGTTAGGGGGAGACCTAATAAGAAGTAGATCCACCAAGGTAGGACAGTCATGCCAATGTCCTCCCTTACGCAACTGGCTCAGGTGTAAAAACTCCCCTCCAGAGAAGTACCAGGACATTCACATGTAAGCCTGAAGATGGGTCATCATCCAGGCCGTCATTGCTTCTGATGGTGCATAACTGGCTCAATTATGCTGATGTGGAAGGCAACGCTCATGCCTTATAAAGTGTCATAAACCATCAAAGACTCCCAAAGTGCCCACAGACTCATTTCTGGGGCCTTCCACAGAAGAAGAGGACTGCATGTGGTCCACAGTGTTACATCAGTGCAAAACTCCGCCTTCAGGAAAGGTACCTCAGCTTTTCCACACGAAAACAAGTTATATTAACCCATTGAATTTTGTGCTTTGTGGGCTTTCCCCACTCCCAACAGATCAAGACTTCAACCAAGAGACACTGAAATTTCAACAATCAAGTCTCATAACTGGATCCACGGATGTCGCATTTTCTTTCTTTCTTTCTTTCTTTCTTTCTTTCTTTCTTTCTTTCTTTCTCTTTCTTTCCTTTCTCCATTTCCACCAAATTCAGTCAAGAAAATACTGCTTAGATTAAGGTTTATCTGAAGAGGAGGAAGGTATTTTTCTACACAGTTGTACTGTTTGCTGGATTTTCCTCTTCTGTGCTGGTTTCTTTAATTTTTCATATTCTCATACTGTCTAACCATGCCTGAAGCTCATTTTGTCTTCTGAACTTCCCTGGAGAAACGTGGTAGTCACACTAATAACATTCATGAGATGAGGTCATCTGCCCTGTTATGGAAGAAAGATGTAACTCCACTGGAATTTTATTGTAAATTAGCGTGTATTTATGTCTGCTTATTTGAAAACTTTTCTGGATAATGAATTATATCCCTTAGGCACTCCATAATAGTTCTTCCTTAATAATACTTCTTTCGGTAATTCTGTATCTTCAGTACATTTCTAATACCAGTAAATCCTTGTCAAGCAAAATGATCAAAACTGAATGTATTTTCTTCAGTGTAATTTAGTTCAAATTTTAATTCCTGTCTAGCTGTGTATTTAATTATGCAAACTAGGGACTAAAAACAGTTTTGCCATGTTAACAGAAAGCACAGCAAATTTTCTCAATGCCAAAAAATGCAAATCTTCTCAGCATTCGCTTGGCTCCCAGACTTACTGTATTTTCATGCACCTTCAAACTTTGTTGTACCAGTTGCATAGCGTCAGGTCTCACAAAACCAGGATCTTGCTGTCCCGAGTTTGATTTGTAAATGTGCCACTTGTTTTTTGTAGTTCAGGAGTAAGCTACAGATCCCATGTTGTCTTTTTTGTTACATGTGATCCTTGGTTGCATGGTCTGCTTCTGGGAAGAAGCTGAGCTTTTTCAGAAGAAAGTGTTTGAAACCACTGAGTCAAAATGAATTGTGAGCCTCTTACCAATGCTCCCCAACCACAGTGTGACACTAAGCAGTGTGCCCAGTTAAGACTTTTATGCCACTGAGATCTGCACATGCTATCCCTTTGCACAGTTTGTCACTTCGCACACTGCAACCTATTGTCTCCCTATGTTCCCCTCAGCAGCCACAATCATGTTTACTGTAGCTCTTCTGTCACAGCCACATGGATTGTTTTCCTTCAGACTCAAATAATAAGTCAATTAGCGCAGGATTAGCCTCTAGGAATTGAAACCAGTTGCTCCCTCTCTCCCAGAATAAGGACCTTAAATGATCTGCTTGAACATTTTGATTCCCTTCCTTTTGTTTTTTTTCTTCAATCCAGTGAATCCCTTCTCTTCTAAATAGCTTGCCAGTAGCCATCTATCAAATGTTTCTCTCATTAACTTACAGACAGAAGAGTGGTTTTTAGGTATCTTATCAAGTTACAGCCAAGTTTAGTGTCTGGTGGAGCTAGAAAACAAACAACCAACCCATTCCACTCCCAAAAAGCTCTGCCTGACTCTGTGCTATGTTTTCATGCAGGAACAAGCTTATTTTCCTCCCTGGCTGGTGCTCTCATTTTACTCCTCTAGCAGTTGGGAAAAATCATGGTGGAGTCCTCTTTTATAAACACCAGCATACCAGTGTTTAGACAAGGGGGCTACACTTCTGGTCATGGTTTTCATTTCCTGGATTAAGACAAGCAGAAAAAAATGTGGTTAACCAATATAAATGAGTTTTGGCCATGTTCTGTGTTAAAAAGTAAGCAAATTCAAAATATCAGCCAGTTTTCTGTGCCTAGAATTTAAAGGATCAGCACTGGCTCCTTGACATCACATCCAACGCCGCCAGCAGTATCACAGAGAAAAGTGGAGGGGTAAAAGCCAGAAAACTTAGGGGTTGAGATAAAGAAAGTTTAATAGGGAGAGCAAAAGCACACACACAAGCAAAGCAAAATGAGGAATTATTTCACTGCTTCCTTTGGGCAGCATTCAGCCATTTTCAGGAGAGCAGGACCCCATCATGTGTAACAGTTACTTGGGAAGAAAAACATCAACACTCCAAATCTCTCCTTCCTCCTCTTGTCCCCAGCTTTATACACTGAACATGATGTCTTGTGGTCTGGAATAACCCTTTGGATCACCTGTCCTGGTTGTGTGTCCTCCCAGTCTTCCATGCACACCAAATGGTAGTAAGGAAGGCAGAAAAGACCTTAATCCTGTGTAAGCCCTGCTCAGCAATAACAAAAACATCTCTATATTATCATCCCTGTGATCAGCACAAATCCAAAATACAGCCCCGTACCAGTCACTGTGAAGAAAATTAACTCTACCCCAGCTGAAACCAGCTAAGTCCAGGAGCCGCAGCTGAGACCTGAAATGACAGCTACGGGAAAGGCATGGAAAGAGCCAGGGAGGCACTCCAGCTGTGAGCACAGCTGTGTGAGGTCTCTCAGTGTCCCCTATTGCTGCCTCAAGCAACAGCTTCTCTATGGTGTTTGGAATTTTTGCACTCATGTTTTGTACGAGATGCAAGATGCAGGTTTTGTTGCAGGGCCTCAACCATCAGTAAGCAAGTAGAGGAGGCAAAGCATGACAACAAAATCTGCTGGCAAATGGATTTGTGGAAAGCTGCTAAGAAAAAAACCTGCAAAGGCCCTGTAGCCTGGCTATGGACCCTTTTAGGTGATTCCTCTGAGCACTAGAAAATGCACATCTTGTTTTGCAAACAAATCACTGTAACTGTAGTCTGCTGTAATGTGGCCTTGATTTACCAAAAAGCATACCAGAAAAGTGCCAGATGAAGAGAATCACAGCATGGATTTTTTGAAACAAAGCTGTTAAGGAAAGCTAGTTGCTTTTAAACCTGGAAACACAGGTTCTTCTTTCATCTTTTCTATCTGCTGGCTGCAAGGAGCCTGAAGATATATCTGGATGCTCTGGGTCTTTGGTTTGGGACTATGCTCTGAATTGCACGTTCATGAATCACCAGCTTCTGGACTGTGACACACATCCTATATTTTAAAGTTAATAAGGCAGATATCCGTTGACAGGGAATTAGAGGTTAATGTCAGATGGAGCCAGTAAGAGAAACAAATGTAGAGATGTGCATGTGGAAAGCACCCAGGCAGTCACCAAGTTCTTCTTAGTTGATTCTGATGGCAGCTTTGCACACAGTGTTCAGCAGCACTAGTGCCTGTTGTGGCTCTCCCTGACAAAGTGTTTCCAACCATTTGAGCCAGACTGGCTGTGCAACAAGCTCTTCTCAACACCCTTCTTCTGGCACTGGGGCTGTGATTAGCAGCCTGGCCAGGCTGGGCCAGGGGCCTCTTGATATATTCAGTATTTAGAACAAAGCCATCATTCTCCAGGGCAGTTGAATGTGCTGTAATGAACTGAAATAAGGCAGAATGTAAAGGCAGGGAGATATAGGGACTCTGCTGGGGAGCAAAGTCATTAAAAATAATGAGCCGTGTTTCACTTCCTTCTTTTTATTAACTTTCTGCAGAGGACAACCTGGGACTTTATTTTTAACACAGTCTCCACTTTACTAGTGTCTGTTAGACAGATGGATAAATTTTTTTTTTCCACAACATGACCCACAATATTTAGGAAAACAGTTAAAAAAATTTAAAAAAAAATCAAAACTAAACTCCCCCCTCCCAAATTCTTCTTCTCTGTATTTCTCAGAGGATTGTATTTCAATAACCTCTCTGAATTCAGCAGCTCCTGCCATGTTCTGTGGCTATCTCATGAAAGGTAACATACAATGATGGCATGTCCAACAGAGTTTGAAGCATGTGCATATTAACCATCATTAATAATTAGTGAAAATTTGAATGAATAAAGTTCTGCAAGCTCTTCCTTAGGACAGAGGCATGTCTGTAGCCATGGACAGAGCCCTGGCATCCTGATTTGGGCTGAATAAATCAGTCCTGCCCTGAGAAGGAGGGGTGACACAGGTGACAGGACCCACCAAGAATTGCATGTCTTAAGCTGCTTTTGGAATGGTTGCTCAGGCCCATCTCCCCAGACAGGGGACCCTTAGACAGGTCTGATATTTGGAAACAGGGCTGTTAATTGCTCTAGCAGCTCTCTGTTCTCCTATAATCACATAAAAATTCAGCTCCAGCTCAGAACCAAAACGTCAGATCCTGACACTGTTCCCCAGGCCAGCACCACCCTTGGGCTCTTCTGCCCATGCCAGCTGCCCAGGCTTGTCATGCAGGGACTTGTAGCCCTTAGTAGACACTGAAGTACCAAGTACGGTGAAGATTAAGCTTAGCTACAAGTAATATATGATCAAACATGTGGCTGAAATCTTTGCTCTAGATCTAAAGAGATGTTGAGTAGGATTTAGACTTCTAATTATGCTTGTAACTTGTATTTGTTACCACTTTAAACTTACCTTTTTTTGTTTATTACTGCAATTCAACCACCCTGGTCAAAGCTTCCTGGACTCCTAAAAACCAAAGGATCTCTCCAAGCTCCCTCGGATGAGATGTGTCCCTGTTGTCCCTTGAGCTGGGCTCTTAAGTTTTGTCACTTCCCTCCCTACACCCACACAGAGCACCTCTGTGCTCCGATCACAAAAATCTGCAGTGAGGCCAGAAATTAATATTTGAGAAGGGTGTAATACAAACTGGATGTAACATCAAAATGAATAAGCAACATATTTGCATCAAGCTTGAGAAGGGGGTGGGTGGGAAGAGAGAGGGAACTTTCTGGAGACAGAGAGCAATATCACAAAGTGCTGCACTACCTGCTGGCTACAGCCCAAAGTGTCACGAAAGCCTTAGAGGGAGAGCAAAAGGAGCCATGAGCAGTATGTTAGTGCTCTTCTGGTCTGCTCAAGCCTGTACAGACACATGTACGGCCCCCAGCTGAATTTAGCATCAGAAGATGACACCTTACAATCACAGGGGCCCCAAAGACACCCAAAGAGAATCCTTTACAAAAACCTTCACAAAGGGCTGCACAGCCCTTTGATATAGAAGTCTAACAAGTTTATATAACTTGCATCGTCTTTGTGGTTTCTCTGGTGCAAGCTTTCAGAGAAATGCCTGCCCTCAGACATTGACCCAAAAGCTGAAGTGGAATAATTGATGGTAAAAATTATCCAGATGTCAGCTATTTTATATGTCACTTTGACATGTCAGTTCCTCTGTACCTTACAAAACCTGGGTAAACTCATTCCAAACCATTGTCTAGATCTAACTTCCCTCTTTTGACACCGTTGTGAGCAAATTGTGATTTCTGTTCACTCAAAGCTCTTGCTGGTGCTTGGCAAAAGGAGAAAACCATATTGCTTGCACTAACCATGAGTTGAAGAACCATCTGCCATTCACCTTTCTCTGCGGTTTGTGATTGGGTTGGCTCAGACATCCATGTCAGTATCAGGTCTGGTCCAACCACCCCCTGCCCAGGTCACATCCCTGACTCAAGACCCCTCATGTGTCCCCACTGGCACCATCAAGGAGTGTTGCATGCCTCCCAGTAGGGCGGCATACAGGGGATGCCAAGAGCTGCATCCCCTCAACAATGGTCCCTGCAGACTTGGGGAATCTATTAAGTATTTGTAGTCCTTTTAATCTATTATTGCCAGAGGAGGTTTTGGAATCTGAAAGGAGTCTGAGGGATGGGGCTTTTTACAGTCACTGCTAGCTCCTAGCAAACCCTAGGTATGTGGTATATGAGGATGGCTCTCGATCCATCACTTTTCAGCCAGCTTGTTTTCAATCCTTCAACATTAAACACACATATCCCTGCAGAAAAATCACCATGACTTGTCCCAGTGTTTTGTATAACCAAATCAAGTCGACACGGCATTTTCCTACACGACTGCAGCAAAGCTCCCTATCGTTCATGTTAGTCTGGATTTACAGGGTTGTCATGATGACCTGACATTGATCTCCTGATAAGAGAACAAATATTTAAGTCTGAGTTGGTTGCAAATATTTGCAATTGAGTTATGCTTCCCAGTAGTAACTGATAAAATGTGTGTTGCTGTTTCTGTCGAGGAAGGTCTGGTGGTTTGTTCATCATACCTTCCAGCGGGATATCCCTCTGAGTTTGCTATCCATACTCTGGCCAGTTTTACAGAGACTTCCAGCAGCAGCTGAATGGACAAGCCCATGCACCAGCAGCAGGTCTTCATTTCATATTGGATGTTGGATTTCCTATTTCAGATTTTTTAGAATTTCCTATTTGTATATGCATTTGTACATATATATATGTGTAAGGATATGTCTGTCCTCGCTGGGACTGAGTCAAATTTCCAAAAACCTTAAACTTTTCATGAGCAGCATGAAACAGCAGAGCCTTTGTTTCAGTCAGTTTGCTACAGAAGGCCAGAGGAAATTCAGTTAAAAGAAAAATATTCCTTGTGCTTATGTATCATCATGTATTAGTCGTCCCCCTATTCCACAAATTGCTGTGGGCTATACTGGTATACAAGGTATACACCAACTGAGGATTTGTTCTTGAAATCCCTTCTGGGTTTGCACTCCAGCAGGGCCTGTGCCAGAGACTATCTCTGACAGCTCAGAAGAGATATGAACTGTAATTGATTGTGCCCCTGAGAGCTTTTCTTCCTGTTTGTCTGTGTGTGTGTGCACAAGAGAGAGAGGGAGAGGGAAAGACTGTCTTTTATCTTTTGCCAAAAGTGGCTTTAATCCAGCACTGAGCTTTTCTTCTTCACTCATGTTCTGAAATGCTCAACATTATGTGTCTTAGGGTGGGATCAGCAAAAGGCAGTTTTCAGAGAACATTTTGCTCCAGAAATTTCAGAAAGAAGCCTTTTTTTTTTTTTAAGTTCAGAGGCAAGGGAGGCAGCTGTAGTGATGACAGAGTTCAGTTTTGAAGACATGTGGAAACGGCATTGCAGCACCATGCTAGCCCCTCTGCCATGCTGAAGAACTCTCTCAGCAGAGCACTGCCACACTCTGCCAAGACAGTTAGAGGGGTCACAGTTTGTCCCCTCTCTGCCCCTCTACATTCACTTCCCCTGCCAGAAATCCCCATCCCCGTATATGGAATGCCATGGCATGGAACAGGCTGAATTTCACACCAAGCCAGCCAGCCAGTGAGGAGAAGGCTGGTCTTTTTACCAGGCTGGGAAACACAGTGGAAAAATGTGAACTGCTTTCCCTACTGCTGCATCTAGCCATCCTAATTCCTGTAAATTAGAATCATAGAATCATAGGACATCCCAGGTTGGAAGGGACCTCAAAAGATCATCTGTTTCAAACTTTTGTGGGAGAAGGAGACTAGATGATATTATTTAGCACCCTGTCCAATGACATCTTGGAGATGTCCGGTAATAGGAGATCACTGGAGGAAGGGAGGTTATTCCAGTAAACCTGGGAAGGTTACTCCAGTAAATGATTTTTCTCACTAAAATAATTTCTTCCTTATATCAAGATGAACCTTGTCTGGAGCAACTTGTACCTGTTGTCTCTTGTCTTCTCTATCTGGCTACTTGTGAAGAGAGAGCCTCCATCCTCTTTGTAACCACCTTCTAAGTAATGTAAAGTTATGGAGCTGTTCCTTCTGGAAGCCATTTTCAAGGACCTAAAATATGGGAAATGCTTGGGAACAATTGACGTGGATTGGAGTGATGACCAAACTGACAGTACTCTGGGCTGAGGTGACTGACAGTCAGACACAGCATGTTTACTCTGACTATAGCAAGGCTTTCTACAGTATCATTATATCCAACCTAGTGAGACATGGGCAAGCCACTTTGACTACAGGATAGGTGGAAAATGACTAAATGGATGGTCACCAGAAAGACTTAGGATGGTGAGCAGCTGGCAAGGTCCCATCAGTGCCTTCTTAATACTGACATCCTCAGAGATCAAGCCAATACAGTTCAAAATCTTTCTTAAAAATCTGGACAACAGGATGAGGTGCACATTAAGTGAATTTGCATATAACGATATATTCAGCACTTGTGAAATTAGGTTTGGTGTGCTTTGTCCAGTTTTGGTCAGCTCCAGTACAAGAAAGACACTGAAAAAGTGGAACTAGTGTAGCCCAGGACTGCCGAGCTGGTCAGGGACTGGAGCACAAGGGACATAAGAAAAGACTGGGAGAGATGGGCTTTTTCAGTCCAGAGAAGAGATGTCTTCGAAGCAAGATTATTTCTGTCCACAAAAATTTAATAGGGGCATAGACAAGAAGAAACCAAACTCTTTTTGGAAGTGTGTAAAGCAGCAGACATAAATTGCAACACAGAAAATTCCAACTAGATAGTAAGATATAATTTTTTTCCTCATTATGAGGGTAGTCAAACCCTGGAAGAGTTTTCCCAGAGACTGTGGAATCTCCGTTGTTGCAGATATTCAAAACTCAAATATCTGATGAGATCCTGAGAAACCTGATCTGCCTAGCCTTCTATCTGGAAAGCCAACTAGGAGTAGAGGAGCAGGGTTCTGCATTTTATGTGACATTTTTCATTCACAGCGTAATGATTTTTCCCTTCATTGGGAAAAATAGGACCAAGAACTAGTCCCTGTAGGGCTTGGTTCAAAACCAGTCATCCAAGGATGTTTTCTCTTCTACAATTACATTTTTTTTACTTCTACTAATGAAAAAACTCATGATGATTGTGTTAAATGCCCTGACCTGCAGAAGCCTAAACAAGTTTATCATCCTAAAACCTTTATCAACCAACCTCATTTTGCTAAAACTTCTGTACTAAAATAGCTTGAAAAATGAAACTATGTGATTTTGATGAACTGTTTTCTGTAAAACCGTGTCAACTGGCATGGATGATAGCATTGTGCTGCAAAGAGAACTCCTCAGTAACTGGTGTTTTGCCCAGGATTGAAGGTAAGTACAGAAGCCTACTTTCAGATCACTGTGTTTATGCCTTTGAAATAATGGCATACAAATGAGCTTTCTTACAGGCCTCAAGAAACATAACCCAAAACTTTCCCAGTTAGATGGCATAGACTGCACATTCAAATAATGTCTGCAAAGGCCATGGGAATGGCAGAAGCTTAAAATTAGGGCATGTTTATTTATATATTGAACGTGGGTTTAGACATCTAGCTTCTTATATGAAAATTATACAAGTGTGAATAGCCCATTCCAGACAAGCGTGGTTATGCTTGTGATCATCTTCTTTGCTTATATGTAAAAACATGCTAAAAGAGGGTGTAGACAGCAGGAACTCACACAGCATGGCCATGCCAGCATGGGACGGCAGGGTTTCCTCCACTTTCAGGTGTCAAATGCAGCATCAAACAATATTAGAGGTGTGGAACAACATACAACATGAAGATGCACCTACGTGGGAATTTGCCGTTGAGCAGGTATGGGATGGAGTTTACATGGCATTTGAATAAAGAGACACAGAGATGGAGACAGAGGGAGAGAGAGAGAGAATAACCCTTAAAATTAGATTTAAAGTGGGAAGATGATAAACCCTGCCAAGTCCTACTAAGCTACTGCTGCTGAGGACAGGGCTATCCCTGTGTTCAAACCATCTCACTTGCTGCCACTTATACTGCTATCAAAGCATGCTTTTCCAACTGGCTGCATTCCATCTCCCAGGCTAGGAGCTACATATTGCTACAAAAAAGCCAACTGAAAACTCATATGTAGTGTTAAAAGTCATATGCACATCACAGTCAGCCTGTGTTGGTTGTGACCAAAATGCACAGGATAGAAATTTATAGAAAATGTCTTTGCAGTGCAGAGGGTGGGAGGTGAAATTTTGGAGATGATCTAAGTACATTTCCTCAGCAGGGCTGATTTTCCTGCACAGGCTGATGCATCATGTTTGATAGTCAAATGAGCTTGTTTGGAACAAGCTGGGCATCTCTGCACATCTTTGTTTTATCACAAGAGCTTTGGCTCCTGAATGAATAAGTAATTTTTAAGTGGCACTTCTGGCTAGAAATGGGATGTATTTAGGCACCAAATTTGTATTTAAATCACTGGGAATTAAATGGCAGAATTCCTTTGAAAATCTGATCCTATGGCTTTCAAGTCACTGAAATGCATCTGTAAGTCTTAGCCAAAGGACTAATCTGATCTTGCCATCTGTTGATAGAAACTCATAGCTACAGCTGGGAAATGTATTTTCTTTACAATCTTTTTCAGGCACCTGAAAGACCAGGGCCATTCAGTCTATGAAAATCAGCTCCTGCCCTCACCAAAATGAAGAGCTAGTATTTACAGGGTATTCATTGTCCCTTGACAGGCTGAAAAAAGGCTGTGACGCCTTTATTGTTTCTGAAACAATAGGACCCAGGGAAACAACTGTTTCTAATATTGGACAATACATTTACTCTTCAAAGACCAGCAGCTTATAATGTGGAATGTCTGCTCCATCTCCAGTGCACAGTTTGAAGGCACAACTTCCAGGAGGCAAATTCTGCAGTTTAGGCCCCATTAAGGTTTCTCCTCTTGGCTGCCCAAAGAAGAAACTAGCCCAAAATTTATCATAGTTAAAAATAAAAAGGAAGTTTAATAGACTATTTGGGGACTAAGCATAGGGGAGAGGGTTTCCAGCCCTCCTGTGCTTCTGGTCTCACTTCCTCCTCACCATGTTTGTTCCTAGCCTTGCCTCTGGAGAGCAAGCATATGCTCTACAGTGGCACCTTGCTTAGGCCTACTGTACCACATCATTTTTTCATGCTTAATACAGAAAGGAAGGCATCTATGGACCATAAGACTTCACACAAAAAAAAAAAAATCACAGAGAGAGGGAGGGAGGGAGTGAGGGAGGGAGGGAAGGGAGGGAGGGAAGAGAGGAGAGGAAGCAGTCTGGCAAAGGGATGGATCAGAAGCAATAAAAGTGCTTTTCCTTCTCCAGCATCTAGGGAATTTGTGACTCCTAATGTGGGAGGACTGAAATTTGCTATGTAGTCCTGAACTTAATTTAAAATACAATCAACAAAGTATTTAAAAGAATGAACTTCTGCCGAATGAGCAAGCCATTAAAATATGCCCAAAGTATGTTATATAAGAAGAGTTTAACGCAACTGGATGGTAAGAAAACACTTGGAGTGGCTAAGTCTGTACTTAGCACAAATCAAAGTGTTGTGTAATTAGAACTATTTTGTCACCATCTTGTAGGACACTAGGATAACATCTGGCATGCTCCTGATTTCAGTGGGTTCAATATGTGCTGAAGAAAATGGTGAGAAAGTAATTGCTGTAATATTACACTAGTGTTAGTGCACACCATACTGTAAAATTTCAGATCATTTTTAGAGCTCTTTAGGGCTCCTGCAGTTTTACAGTGCTGCTAAGCAAACGTTCTCATTTGCTGGCCAAATATTTCTCCCAAAGTGTGTATGCAGATTCTTATAAAAGTTGGCACAATAAAGGGGAAAGAGAAATCAGATTGCTAACATAAACAGTTATGTTTTCTCAGAGAATGTCTCTGCTTCAGCCATCTGATTTCAAATGGTTTCCTTAAGCCCTAATTTATTACTTCAAGCTCAGAAACTGTGCCTAGTCTGAAGAAGCTTAAGAAATATGCTCCCTCTCTCCATCAGTCCAAGCTGTTGGTGTCTGATGCAGACTTTTCTGGATAAATGTGAACCAGATGTCCCCCAATCCTAATTTCTGAACTTCTGTCCCAGGTTTCTACCCTGAGTCAGTACAAGAGAGCTGTGCAGCTGCAAAGGGCTGTCTGGGCAAATGTGCTACTTCAGACATCCCTGCACTATCACAGCACTCCTCTTCCTGTGCTTGGCCACCAAAACAGAAAGTTCCCTCTTTCCAGGGCCACTGTACAGTACCCAGCACAGCACAATAGATTTGTTGCGAACAAACACAAGGCAGCAAGCCTGCACAGGCTCCTTATGGCAATCCCTCCATGCCATCTTCTGCCCATGGACCTCACTTCACAGCCAGCCCTCCTGCTGCTGCTGTGGCAGCCGAGGATGTTGTACCTGAGAGGTCTGTGAGAGAGAAATCTGGAGTCAGATTGTATTTCCCAACTATTAATAAAACTTCCCTTGGAATAAAAGTAGAGGAGCTGGCGCCACTTTATGTTATTCAAAACCACAATCTTCCCCTCCCCTGCAATCTCCCAGGGTTACAGACTCCTTACCGACCTCTTAAAAATTCAAGATGTTTTCCAGTGAGCATCACCCTCCTTCAAAATTCACCCAGGGAAAATTAGTGATACAATTTAGCATTGCTGTTTATGAGGAGAGGGAAGAGTGATGCTGACCCAGCACAATCCCATGCATTGAGAACGTATTAAGAGGTTCGTCACTACATAGCCCCTGCCTTTTGCCGCAGATGTCTCTGGGGGTGATGGTCTGTGGCCAAGGTGAAGGGCGTAAGCTGTGTGCAAGAGGAACAAGGAGGGTCTCTGCTATCATTTCACGGCTGTTCTGGGGCTGGTAAACCAAAAGGGCTGGCACAGACAGTGGCCTCTGCCTTACTGGCTCTGGCATTATATTGTCTCCACATTTCTTGGTTCTATTTTGGCCTGTACTGATCTCCAGAGTGTGTGGGCACATTTTAGAGTACATGTGCCAGAGACTCCCTGCAGCAAGCAGCAACCCTGCCTCAGAGTGGGGATTTGCACCTGTAGGCATATGGAGATAAACTAAGTTGTGCCACTACTTAGTAGGGCACAAAGGCAAGATTTTAACTGATCTCTGGCAAGAGCTGTTTAATATTTCTTGTCTATATTGATAGTCACATTTGCTTGTTAATAAGTCACTTTGACTTTAATGCAGATATATAGGGAACTGGATGGGAAATCATCAGATTATTTCTGGGTTTTTTCAACAGCATATATTACCTTATGTCTTTTTTACAGTCCTCCTGTCCTAAGGCTTCTAGCTGTATAAAATAGACCACTGATATCAGCTGGAGGATCTTGTTATTACAGTAATGAACTTAAGAAATTTGTTACATGTAATAAATGCTAAGAACAGTCAAGAATCCTAAATCAGTCAATTTGGTCTTTCACATTTCATTTGTATAACTGTTTCCAATAAGCTGAAAGACAGCTGACTTCTGAACTTAAGCAGGGCAGAAGGAGGTCTGTCCTGAGCAGGACACAGCACACACCCCAGTGCCAAGACTTGGAACATAGGATGCCTGGGCTCCTTGACAATGCCTGCAGGAAGAACTAGGGCTCAGCTATGAGACTGAGCTACCACACCATCCCTTGGTGATGTGAAGGCATGAGCTCTATACTGACTGCTGAAGCCCACACTGTAAGGGAGTTGCTCCCTTCCACCTCATGGATGAACTCTCTTATGATGAAAAAGGATCAACATGCTATCACTGGAAAAAGGACAATGAAATAAGTGAGGATCACTTCCCAAATGAACAAGCAGGGATTCTATATATTCAAGAAAGATTCTTGAACATACTCTGTAATTCAGCGGTTGGGAACATGCTTTGTTTTTTAGGAAGAAGATCTAGATTTGAGGCTATCATCTGCTAGCTGAAGCTATGTAGGGATGACAGCCTGTCTACTCCTTGTCAAGAAGTCATTCTAAGGTCTTCATATTTAATATTCTGGTATTTTTAGTACATACTTGGCATGGCACTGAACACATCATTTAGCTTTGGCTCATATGGTAAAGGCAGTGTGAATTAGCAGCACTATATATAGTAAGATAGATCTTTAAAGTAAAATATGCCCTCAGGTTTGCATGAAATTTCTCTTTCTAAAGGAAGTGATTCTAGTGTAGCTATGGAGAATTTAATTGGCAACCTTTCAAATAAGACATAAGTTTTGAATAGTAACTCCTGATTAAAAAAGAACCACAAGAGTTACTGTATTATACCATTTATCCTGTATTACTATTAGCAATAGTAAATTTTGAAAAATAACCACAAGCTTTGTTGTGAACAAAATGCTAGAGGAAGGCACATGTTCAAGAACAAACATTCAAAAACCCCACAGCCTGAGGTCTCAAGTGTGGAGTGCTGGATCCCCACACAAGATCTGTGCAACAGTGCCGAATTACATGCATATTACTGGGATTACTGGGATTCAGTGGAGGGCTAGAAATATGGTTTGGTATGGTGACTTGTGGAATCAGAGCCAGAAGTCTTATTCTACTGAAGAATTGTCATGCCAATTCATAGAAATTTTTGTAATGTACCACACTACAAAGAAACCCAAACAACTTTGCCAAATTGCTTCTCATGCTTGTGCCGGCTTCTGCCTTCTGACATGGAAAATGCCACTGGCTTGATGAGGAATGGAAATGTGGAGGTCGATAGAAATACTTAAATATTAAAATACCTGGTTGCTTGAATGCATGTTTCTAGGGAAATATCATTAAGATATGACACCTCACTTTTTTCAGTGAATAAAGCAGGCAGAAAATTTTTTTAAGAACTAATTTCTTCAGACCAAGGCTTCTTTGGTTTAGCTCATCCAAAAGGTATGAAAAAATGTTTCGGTGCATGGAAAAAAAGAGAGAGAAAAAGCCACTACACAACACAGAATTGCTTGTGGATACCTTTTTTCTTTTTTTTAAATTAAACTTCTATGGTTCTTACAGCTTATATACAATTTAACATGGCAGTAACAACACAACACTCATTACAATGGCGAGAGGTTTGCTAGCTTATGGGCTAGGTAAGCTTTTCAGGTAGCCAGGAGCGTGTTTCCATATTAGAGATAAAGCCTCCCCTCTGCCTCTGCTTAAACAGGGTGTAAGTTACTGCTAGAAACAGTGCTCCACAGTTCGCTTCCTTTGCTGATTGGAAAATATTCTGAACATCGAATTTCATATGTAGCAATGCTGTCGACAGCTGGTCAGGCAAACACATTGCAGGAGGTGTGCTTCCAGCCCAAAGATTATCTCCCTTTTTTATGCCTGCCTATCTGCATTCTCCATAGATCTGTCTCAGAATAATTCTTCCGAGTAGATATTTGGCAGTACGATACCAAAAATGGCCCAGCCACAAAATGGAAAGCAGCAATGGATTGCTAATCCTGGCATGAAAGAGAAGCCTCTAAAAGTAAAATAATGTCATTCTTTACCATGCACTTTCTAGTCCTGCTTTTATGTCAGCACACAGGTTGTGCGGTTTCCCTTTGGGGTAACAACTATGAATTTACTCCTCTTTTTCTCCTTCTCTTTCAGAAGTTAGAAGCAGGAATTTAATTTAGGAGCTGGAGACAGTGCTACTTTTCTGGAAAGGCTACTAATAAACCCAAGACAGAGAAAGATAATTGGTGGGCAAAAGTATTCTTACTTAAATAACTTGCAAACCCTGATGAAAGGGGCTACTGGTGGCAGCCTTCCTAGCCCTGTCAGAGTTGCAGAGCTTCCAGGACTAGCAAGGTTGCTGTTTTCTTTACTGAGGTGCTAAATAAATGTCTTTACAACAAGCCTTTTCTGCAAGACACTTTAAATACAAAGCACTAAAAAGAAACGGTCTATTTTCTGATTTTACAAGCACCATTTTCCATTTGCGTTCTGTAGAATCACATTTTTAATTATTCCACCTTCCAGAGGAACATCAAAAAACTCACAGAAAATGATGAACTGCCCATGAATGTCATTATCATGATCAATGAATCACTGCCAGAGACAACTGAAGTGCAAAAAGGATTTCATCCCACAAGGTATAAATATATGCTGTTGCTATGAATCACTCTAGTCTTCTGCACATAGAAAATTCAAGAGCTCACCATGAATGTTTCTTGCTTCTGTAAATCAGACTGTAAAATCAGACCATACAGTGATTTCAAAAAAAGTCTTTCAGTATTCGTAAATGAGGGGTTTTGCTTTCCAAAACAAAATAGTAGTGATGTGCAAGACAGAAATAGCTTGTTTTATTTCAGCTCCTCCAAGAGAGTCATTCACTACCATTTACAGCTCGGATTCTTCCTGTTTCATACTTTGTTTAATTATACAAATAAGATCTGAAAAACATATGTGAACAAGAAAGTTTTGTTTCAGGAACAGAGATAAAACACACACACAGATTAAAGAGGAAAACATTTGTTTATTAAAAAGGAAAAGGTTCTGGATGGCAGCACAGAGTCAGACATGAGACAGATGAATGCATGCACAGCTGTTCATGTTTAAAGGCAGAATATAGACATAAATACAGTTAGATCTTTGCTCTGCTCTGCTGCTACAGTATTTTTATGCAGTCAGCTCAAAGGAATATCTGTCATAACTGAACACAAGGAGAAATTTATCAGAAACAGAGCACAGATTGCTTCTCTAAGGCCAGGATAAACCAAGCCCAGAAAAGCCTCTCAAGCGATGTTATTGCAAAATAAACTTAATCTTGCAAAAGCAAATCACCTTCTGTGGATAGTGAGATTAAATGTCAGATCCAACTCCAAGTCAGATAGTTTGTACTTCTGTTTGAACAAAATGCAGGTAATTTTCCCCTGCTATGGTCACAGTTCAGCTCTCTCTGAAGGAAAACCAGGATTGTGAAGCAGGAATGCCCTTTAAAAGCAGTACCTTTTTTCTTCCTATGATCTGTCCAGCCTATTTTCAAAGCACACCAGAGAGACAGAAAGGCTGATGAGGCATTCCTCAATGTTTTTTTTTAATGCTCAGATACAATGAGACCACCCTAGAAAATCATAAAGCCTCAGGAAATGATGGCCAAGTATTACAGAAGAGCAAAAGAGGCTGTACAAGAGAGACCATAAGCTGGTCCATAGGATACAAATACTTCCCCAGCCTTGCCACTCTCTGCCCTGGAGGACATTCTCTCATATTGGTTCTGCCACAGTGACCTCCAGTTATACTTCACCTGCACTAAACCACCACATGACTACTGAAGGCATTTAAGTGCAGCCTTTAGTATTTCACAGTTCAATTTCTACAAAAGTGGAAATATGGAAGTATATTATATCACAAAAGCTAAATTTTGAAAAATTCTTTGGCAAGCTTCTTTAGAATGCAACTGGAAATTGTTTCCATTTATAAATAAAGCCAACATGGATTAACTGCCAACATGGATTACTACGAAATCTTAGCTGTTATGTTTATATATGATGTTCATTTTAATATTCTGTATTTAAATATTCAGTTATCTTGAAAGCTGGTTTTGTAAATAGCTTTCCTGCTCTTTTTTTTTTTTAAGTTAAAATATTACAGCATATTTCTGATCTACTTCTAATTCAAGTTAAGAAGTTAAGTTCTGATAGCCACAGGACTTTAATAGATCTATTTGTTCCTTTATGGAAACAATAAAACCCAACTCCTCACATTCCTCCCTAATCTTCTTTAAAGCCCTGCAAGATGTGGAAAGCACTTGTAAGACAGTAATATTTTATTCAGATTCTGAATTTCTAAGGGATCTCATATGTTACAGTAAAACTGCAAAGACATAAACCGCCTCCCTGTTACATGCAATTTTCATTTCAAATAGTCAACAAAACAGAGAAGTTATGCTGAACATATTCCAGGTTACTGGAACAGTAAAGGAAACTCCAAACCTCCCCCTCACCTTTTTAAGTATGTCTTGGATATAACAGCCTTTTAGTTAGATAAGAAAAAAAACGACCATCCATCAGAAACCAGCATAGACACATATACATGCTGAAATCACGCAGTCACAGCTCTTCCCATGAATGCAGGATTGACTGCCTGTACAACACATGTGTTCCAGATCAAAAGCCTGGGTGCATCCTCCTCCATTCTCTGCAGAGGGGGACTACGCCAAGATGAATTCTGCTAGAACAGAGACCTGTTAGTGTATCCAGAGCCATAGATTCCACCTTCTCTGCTACCTCCCACACAGAACCTGTGGGAAATACAAGTAGAAGACAGCTAGATGATGACTTCATCAAGAGAAGTCACAGGTAGTGTCACGTGGCAGTACATAATTTCATAGCACATCAAGTGACATTTTGTTAGATAAATGTGAGAAACAAGGATTTTTACATTTAGTCCATCTTCAGCACTCAATATTTAGATAAACATTAAATGTGTGTGTGCATACACATAAGCAAGTTAAGTGCAGTTATGTCACCTAATATTTGATGCTGTTATTGATGGGATTTAAAAGATCCTAGAAGTCATGTAACAATCATCTTTAGCTATTACCATTTGTTAATTTTTTCTGTATAGAATAGCAACTGGACAGTTAAGCATTTCATTTCATAAGCATGAACCCAGGCTGGAGAGGTGTGTGATTTTGACCAGTCATGGGCTCAACACACACAGACCCATGAGGTGGAGCTCACATCACTCTCATCGGGCACCCTGCTACTCTGTCAGGCTTCTTAGCTCCCCAGTGAGATGGGAATCCACAGCAATTTCAGTTAAGGAGATGGAAATACCTTCCTGCAAGTACAACCCATGATTTCCTTTCTTTTTTTCTTTTCTTTTCTTTTTTCTTTTTTTTTTTTTAATGAACTTCTAAATTGTCAGCATCATCAAGTCTCCAGATTCTTCAGAGATGATCATCAGGCTTGTATTTTCCACAAATTGCATTTGGGATAAAAAGTTAGAACGTTAAAATGGGGTGATTGATTAATCCCTTTTTCCTCAACAAAATCAAAATTCTAATACAAAATGCCAGAAAATGCAATTACTTTTTCCCTACTGAAACTTCAAATCAAGGATAAAAGAAAGAAAAGATGTAAAAACCTACAGTACAGTACAGTGCTGTTCTATGCAGAAGTTGAAGTTGGGCCACATGGTTTGCTATAATTATAGAAAATACATTTTTACTCAAAAATCATTTCTACTACCCAAGAAAAACGTGTTGAATATTGCATTGTCATTTTGCTTGGTAGAGGATTTTCAGAGTGACTTTGTGGCAGCAGAGCTGAGCACTTTCTAGCCTTTAAATGGGCTGAAAAGGAAGAGATCCTCCTGGGGATAGAGGTTTCCCTTCTGCCAAAGCAGCTGTCAAGGGATCATGCTATAAAGGAATTGTTTTGGGTCAGCACAAGAAGAAGGAAGATTATTTCATATTTTTAAATTTTTTCAGTTAATGATTTACAGGGTAACTCCTCTAAGAAAGGTATAGGTGAATGTGGGTAGATAACTGGAAAGAGCACATAGACACAGGTTGTCCCTCTGAAGCAGGATTTGCTGCCATAGAAAATAGTCCTATGACTATAACCTGCTTGTGTGGCAGTTATTCCAGTATAAATCAACATATACCACTGTGAAGAAGTATTAAGAATGTAGTTATTCTACAGAATAAAGAAGCTGAAATGTTTTCTCAACATTTTGTACTAAGTGTACGATACCAAAAAAAACCCCAAACAAAACTACTCTGGTACCATTCACACAAACATATTTATTATATAAATATTTTATAAATTCCAAGATTTTAATTGTAAATGTAAACACTTCTAGGAAAATAATGCTTTATATTCTTATTAATGTTTACAACTATTATAAGGCACATAGTGCAAAAACACATTTCTGATGCAGAGATCACAAAATAATTACCTACATGTGTTATCTAAAAAACAGCTGCATACACTTCTGTGGTACAGTATTGTTTTTAATTAATACATATTGCTTATTCGTGGCTAACTCTTTGTGAGTAAAAATATTATATAGCTGCCGTTTGATCTACCAATTGTACTGGCATGCAAAATAAATATTTGGTATACAGAATGTATATTTTCAGGAAAAGCATATATAGTTATCTGGTACATAACATATTTTATTATGCAGGTAGAACATTTTATTCTGAATACCTGAGAGTTGGCCCTGAAACGCATTATCTGTATATGTATATATTTCTACAGTTCTGGACTGTAAAGTAATACAGAACAACAAATCAAAGACCTAAATCCTTTTTTAAACCTTGTAGCTTTTTTTTCAAACACTTTCTCAAAGAAATAATGTTAAATAGCAGATGTTAGAACTGTATTTACAAACATTGAAAAACAGTCAAAGATGGACACCAAAATCACTGTGGAGCTTGATACTGCCTCTGTCCAGGTTCTTCACTAAGGTTATTGAAAATTATGTTGAATTGCAATATGAAGGGCATATACTACTGCCTTTACTAACATGCCATTGGCCAGGGTAAAGGAGCAAGGTGTATATGGAAACGTGTTTAAGCAAATGCACAGCTGTACAGTCAGATACAAGATGCTATGGTAAACAGAATACACTGCTTTTACAGTATACTTGGATGAGAGGCAGGGATTTGAAATCAGTTTTTGAAGCAATTTGTTTCCTTATTTTTTTTCCTGTAACCACAACAAACCTAACCACAGATGTTTAACATGCTATAGAGACTCCAGAGGCTAAACCACACTTCTCAGGATTGCTGCACCACAAAGAATATAATCAAAGGGGAAAATGCTTTTACTGACAAGAGAAACACACAGATCTATAAAACTATCTGAAACATTTTAGTTATGTGCTTTTCTGCTGTAAGTTATTGACAGATAATCCCTAAAAGTTTGAACAAAATTGTAACATTGGAAATACTTGAAATTATTACCTCTCTTCTCTATACAGCAATAAAGCTTTCCTTTCTATATTTTAGTACAGTCAATCAAGAAGACCAGTAGAGTGTAAATTTTACTGAATACTGCATAAAGAATCGCACTGATTAATTGCAGGTAAAGAATTAAAATTATGGTAAAATTTAGAGTTACCCATGGTAGTAACCTCAGTGCAATTTACTTGCTAATATTAATTTACATTGAATGAATGCCTCCCCATTAAAAGCTGAAGGTTTATGACTGTGATTTATGCACTTGCCAGCCCACATACAGATAACACAACTCCGAGCAAATCCTGAAGAAAACAGGAATTCTTGGTAGTGAGCATTAGAGTAATGGGCATTACAAAGATGAAAGAATTAAAATATATACACACAGCACCTACAATTTGAACCTAAATGGCAGATGTCCCTGCTTTGATGCTCTTAGTACATCAGAGTTCTCACTGTATTTGGAGCTGGAGACCGATAACCGTGCTAGGAACACATTTTCCACAAAATCCTCCACATCTTCCATATATTTTAGTACCATCCTGGGAATCAGAAAAAGAGAACAATCAATCAAGAAAAGCAATTGCAATCACAGTTGTACAACAAGCTTGCACAAGAATTTTGCACACAACAGACCTTTTGACAAATTGTACCTACAAATACCAAATTAAGAGACAGCATCAAATTAGCAAATTAGACCCAGAGATCCTTTATCACTATGGCTTTATGCCTTGTTTCCTGGCTTACCATCCAATGTTGGCTTAAACTGTGCATGCTTGTTGTTCCTGTTCAACTGGTCTTGGTTTCCCATGTGAATCAAGTTGGAGGTAAGCAATCTAGACATATCATCTGTAGTATGATATCTTTCACAAAACGTGGGGGTTTGGGTGTTGTATTTTGGTTTTTTTAAAAAGTATCTTCAAAAGATACTTGAAGATCCCTTTTAAAAGGCATCTTCAAAACTTCTAATAAACCTGAATAATATAACAATAATTTTAAAATCAATTAAGAGAAGGATAGACAAGCAGTGTTGCTCTGAATTACATACTGGATGGTGTGATTAAACACAGTTTTCTGCATTATATCTGGAAGAAGACTTGGATGGGTCAGAGACTTGAGTGCTATTTTTGATTCACAACTTGCTTTCACTACAGTCAAGACTTGGATGTTTCGAGGCATAATATTCCAAGTCACAAGAGCAGGTAAAGGAAAACGCCATTGACTTACATGGGATTTGTGTATGTCAGCAGTTGCATAGTTGCCCTGAGCAATCCACCTAACTGTACTGGATAATCTCAGACCTGTACCAGCCAAATTAATGCTGAACTGTCCCTAGGAAAAAAAAAAAAAAGAAAAATACAGGGGAAAAAAAAAGAGAAAAAAAAGGGGGGAAAGAAAAATACAGAGCTGATAAGAGTTCAAAACACTAAAACACTGGCATATTTACACATATCACTTAGGGTATATCTAAACATTAAGTACTCAAAGGTGTAAAAATGATATGGGTTAGTTACACTGCAATATACCCTTTCATGGACTGTCAGGACAGACACAAAAACAAGTTATTCTACAATAAGCACCACCTGTGCATCAGCAGATCTGTAACATCTGTCTGCAGAGCTGAAGACAGAACTAACATCAGACAATTCAAACTATTTTTGCCCTTTCTATATATGAGATCTTAATTTACAAATGTACAGGTTTGAAAAAGACAAGAATGAGGTTGGTTTTCTTGAAAGACTTGTTTTGCCTGAACTTCTGGTAAACAACACGGTCAAAACATCCTGCTGTCTGGAAATTACAGATAAATCACTTCTCAGTCATCTAATTCTCAAATTTTTGCAGGCACACCATCTAAGTAAAATTTTTATGACAAATGGTAGCTTCTGTTTTATTGCTTAATAATGTCATATATATATGTAAAATTGTGTGGGTATATGTATGTGTGCATGTACAAAATTATAGTGTTCAGCTTTTATTCTTGTGATCCACTAAAATTCCTTTGCAAAAATTCAGTGATACATTGTTTGGTATGGCAGATTTATTTAGAGAGTACTTCTGTGTAAAGTTGCTATGCTTACAGCATGTGACTCAGGAAGAGCTAACATAAACTCATATGGATTGGGTAGGTTATTCTTCAAGTGTCCACCAAGTGGAAGACTTCCATTTAACGAAGGAGGAAATACCTACAAATGGTGTGGAATGTTTTCCACAGTTAACAGGCCCAAAGTAACTTTTTTCACAGTGATAGTGCAAAAATAAATGAGAAGTGCTATGCCCAATTATAATGACAGCTTAACAACTGTCTGACATATCACACTTAAGACCAGGAACAGATTTCATTGACTGAGAGTACAGGAATGGAGGGCTTTTGATTGCATCAAAAGCGTTAGCTCTAGTGCAGACCTTAGAGATGGAAATGTGTCAGTGCCAAACCATGTAAGCCGAATGATCTCCCAACAGAAGTTACAGATTGCAAACAGATTTGTACTGTACTGCACCCAAAGAGTGTGCAGGTTTAAGGTATCCAATACTGTAATGAACTCCAAATGTTTTCTTGTCAGGGGTTACATCTGCCAAACCTAGGCCCTTCTTCTGTACACAAACCACACATAAATTGTCTCTAGTTGCCCTTGGCTGCCTCCACCCACATAAGTTTAGGCACACAGGATAGATGGACAACAGAGGTTCATATCCATGCAAGACTGAGCCAGTCAGTCTTAACTCCTTTACAATCAGTGAAGAGAAACGCACTTCCAGAGGTCAGTTGGCCTCATCCTAAATTGTCTAATGGAGTAAAATTAGCTGAATTGTTTTCTAGGGAATCCTATTTTTGCCAATGGGCTTCAAAGGCAGCCTAGGTTAACTAGTTCAGACTAGGACTACATCTGCATTATCAGGAAGGACACTGAGTATGAGCAGACCTGTAGAGTGAAAATACTGACTCAGAGAGCCCAGCATCTATAGATAGTGCACAAATTGGGCTTTTACTTTGGACTAACTCCCTTGTAGTTCGCATAGACTGAATCCTCATTAGCATTAGAGTGTAATAAGATCCTTCCTCAGAAGTTCACTGTTTGATTTAGCTTCATCCAGAAAGCATTCTGTTCGTGTCTTTCAAAACTGCTCTGTGATGTGAACCAACAAACAGTAAACTGGGACAATACAGAGATTAACCTAAAAAGCATCATCCAAAACAAAATAAAACATTAATGTAGACACACCAATGCATGTAGAAATTTTAAAGTATACTGCTAAACAAAACAGTAGTCTGGTAGTCTTCAATAATATGAAGCATCAGAAGAGAAACAAAGAGAAGAAAAATTATGCAGGATTATAGAAAAGAAAAGTCACAGGAGAGGAACAAAGATTGAGAAAGGGAAACAAAGGGTACATCACATCCAGAGGGAGGGAGAGTAATACACAAAACACATCGAAAGCTGGATATACATAGTGGAGTCTACAGGGATAGGGTGGAGTAAACAGTTTGAGGGAGAAACTGTGAGGGGGGATGGTGGAACAGGAGAGAAGAGAGTAAGAAAAAAGTACTTCTTAATGTTATACACTGACTACACAGAATAGGAGATTGTTTTAGAACCTTAGAGCTCTACACAAGCCATGCAAATATTTTTTTTCCTCCCTTACATGAACATGTCAAGGGGACAAGAAATCACAGATACCTGTGGACATCTGGCAGCGCTGTAGCAATCTCCAGCTGTAGCAAACGGCACTGCTCTCCCACGTATAGTCTGAGCAAAAAGAAAATCTGTGGCTAGAAAACAGAAAATTACTAAGCACAAACTGCTGCATTGAAGTTCAGGGGAAAGCAGTGTGAAAAGTGATTAACAGGGTGTTTTATTGCTTGCTTTGGGTGGTTTTGTTTGTTTGTTTTGTTTGTTTCTTGTTTGTTTGGAGGGGGAGGATGTGTGTTTTGATTTGAAAGACCACACTTTAAATTTTGGTTATTGCAACGCTACTCCAACCTGCAAGGCCAGATTTCTTTCTGAGATATGAGGGAGATAGGAGAAAGATGGATGTATACCTGGACACAGCACCAAGAGTGCTGGTTATGGGTCAACTTGCCAGCTTCAGGTAGGGGCTTGAAAGCACTGCAAGATTCCCTGTCCATTTATTTAGTGTGTGTGTGCCAAGGTCTGAGAAGGGACTAAGTAGAGCATAGGAAGACTTCCCCAAGAAAAGCAAGCCGTGGACTAAAATGCAACAATGGGAACAAAACCTTAGAAAATGAAGGTAGTTCAGATATAAAATATGAATCTGTGAGATTCATGCCACTTGATGACTCGAGACAAATTAACAAGAGAGGTAGTGGTAGTTTTAATTATTTTTTTTTCTTTGAAATTCCTATTGAATTCCTAAATTAAATAAGAATTTTGTTTGCCCCAAAATGGCACAACTGGATCTATAAGTGGGTCAAAATGGTAATTTGGTAATTGTGACCATGGACAATGTCAATAGAATGCTCACATTGGCTAAAACTGACAAAATGCTTACTTTTAATTTGCATGGAAGCTACATCAAATCTTATTTTGCTAAAAACCGTGAAGCCAGCTGCAAGGTAATCATTTCGACAGGCACAGTCTTGCCTTCTGCTTCCATTGAAAGGACATTCATACGGATTCTGCAATCTACAGAATAGCAAAGATTTAGTTTTCCTTTTGACATTTCCCCCCAACATAATATCATAGTGAAAAATAAGTGTATTGCATTATGCCGCATCAAAAACATTAAACAAGTGTTACTGAACAAAAAGTTCAGCTTTTAATCTTGTCTCAGCTGAAAATCTAATGTGGATCAAAGCCATTTCTACTAAAGTCAAGACAAAAATTATAATCATTTAGTTCAACTAACAAAATTCCAGCCTGGAAGCACCAGTATTTCTGTATCTGTGTTCACACGCCTGGATACTCAAAACAGAAAATCAAAGGCAGAAAACCTACTCATTTTTCTCACAAAAAGTAAGTATTATTTTACTCTTTTATTTTGGAAGGAATAAATGCACATCATGAGGTTATAGAATCATTTCTGTACCTGAATCCATATACTTCAGAAAAGTTGTCTACTTCACCTTTTACCAAAGTCAAATATTCTTTGGGATTTTCCAAGTGCATGCCTGAGCAATAAATCTGGAAGAGAAAATACAACCCTTTAGCAAAATTTTTATTAGAAAAGTGTTATTTCATAAAAATATGTGTTCATAAAAACTCATAAATATTAACAGTACCTTTATCATCCTTCCCTTAATGTTAAGTAGGTATTCACCATCCTTTCTAATCCCTTTTTTAATCTGCATATCTTTGCAGGTGGTAAGAATTTCACCTTCAAAATGAATGATTGAATCGTATTAATATTTCACGAATGGAGCTTACTTTTAGGACTTAATTTCGCATAATTGCGCTCTGAATATATTTATAGCTTTAATATACATAACCTTGGAAAACATTAACTTCAGTGGAAAATTACAGCCATCACTTACATTCTTCCTCGCGGCAGATCCTTCTGGCATCTGGTTTTAAATGTGGCAAGCACAAGTCACTGGATAAGCTGCTTTCAGTCATACATTCTACAGTTCTCTCCTTTACCCCCACTCCACAAGATACTGAGCACTAGACATGGAGAGTCATCAAGAGTTAGTTTAGAAAGTAGCAAACAATTAACATCATTACGTCAGCAAATTAGTTAGAGGCAGCTATCAAAAATGAGCTTACACATCTGTACTCACTTTGGTCCACTTCCCCACTCTCCAGGTAGCTGCTTGTGGACATCCAATGATATTACATTTATAAATGTATGGGGATGACTCTACTGGGCATTCTTGGTATGCTACAGTTTGAAGGCCATGGGCATGTTGATTTTGAACAGAATGGATTCCAACACAGTATGTGATCCTCTGCTGGTAACCAAACCCACAGCTGGCTGAGCACTAAAATAAAATACCCAAGAACAGACATGAATTCTGTGAAACTGAACCTTTCTGCAGAGTTACCATTACAGACAAATCAACTCTGATCCTTGCTCTGGCAAAAGACTGTGATCAGATTCATGCCACCTTGGGCTGGCACATCAGTATGCAGAAGTGAAGGTCTATAATAGTTAATGTTATAGTAATATAATAATGTTAATAGTAATTGTTAATTGCAAGGATCTGGAAAGCCCCATGATGTCCTTTTCTCAGAGCTCACAGAAGTTCCAGAGCCATTCCCTCACAGCTGTGATACACACACAGACACACACACACAGGTAGTGCAGATGTGCAAGGTTAAAAAAAAGCACTAATCCATCACATCACTAAAATCAAAGAAAAGATTTTTGGTTACTTCAGTGACATCAGCTTGCAAGAAAGTTGCCTGGGAACCAGCAAAGTGGTAGGGGCAGCTCTCCTCCAGCTGGTGATCATAGGTCCTGGGGGGCTAGCAGAGGACTGATAACAGCCTCTACAACAAATCACGGCTGACTGGGAAGGTCAATGTGGACAAAATTTAGACAGCCATGTTCAAATGAAAATACAATATTTTCTTTTTGCTCCACACACATAAAGTACATTTTAAAGCAATACAACATTCTTAAATGTAAAGTTAAATAAAAGATGTGTGAGCAGTATAATTAGCGTACCTGTGACAGTTCTCCTGTGAACACAACATATTTAGAGGGAGCCACTCTGCAGGTTTTGGTTGATGGAGGCTTTGTGGCAGAATCACAGAAGCTTTCATCCACTTGGAGCTGGTTTTCATTCACACACTTAACCTTCCGGTATATTTTCTTTCTTCCAAATGACGCTGAGCACTAAGAGTGAGAAAATCAATCACAGCTTTTGTACTTAAACTAGCCATTTACAGAATGAAGTTATCTACTGATTGCCACACACCAGTAAAACCCAAACAGCAGTACCTTTTATGACATCTGCTATCAGTGTCAGACTGAATTACTTACCGAATCAGAAGGCTTTACTTTATTTTCAAAGTTCAGGTATCTCTAATCAGATGAAAAAACAACAGCGTGTAATAACATGACACTGTAAGTGTTGGGTGAGACAGAGGAGAAAATGAAAATGTCAAGCCAAGATGAAAGGGTGAGTGTAAAAGCTCCTCCATATGAAAAGGGAAGAGCCAAAAAAGGGTTTCAGTAAGATATGAAAGGAATAAGTTGGTCTTGAAAACAAAACAAAAAGCATCCCTGCAACTGTGTACATATTATGCTGATAACAAAAACGAAAAGAAAACAAAACTGCCTGTTAATCAAGCCAGTGCTAGCTTTGGGCAGCAGTATCTGTTGAAGCTGTGTCTTTGCCCTGAAGGTCCTCAGACCTCTGCCCATGGCAAGCTGTTGGAATGAAGACTCATCACAGCTCTGCCAAGACAGGATGAGAAACTTGCTGCTGCCAGAATCCAGAAGAGTGGAGGTACAAGCTAAGTAATACATACCAACATCATGACCCCAGCTCCAGGTGCCTCAACCAAGCTGTTTGAACTTGAAAAACTCGCCAGTCTCAGCAGAGGCTTACTTTAGCTTATCAGTTGCTGGACGACCTTGCTGACAGGACACACAACTGGCCCACCCTCAGCTGCCCACCAGGATCCCAGGGTCACTTATCCCCAGTCTGGGTTGCTGCAGGAGTGATTCCTCTCCAGGGATAACACTGCACTTGTCTTTGTTGCATTTCATGAAGTTCCAGTGATCCTATTCCTGTAGCATGTCCGGGTCTCCTGTATGGCAGCCCTGCCCTCCAGCAAACCAGTCTCCGCACTCTGGCACCATTTGCAAACTTGATGAGCAAGTACAGAGCCCCAAGGAGCTGCTCTACAAATTTTGCTGACCTAAGTATGCTTATGAAAGATGACGAAAAATACACACTTGGGCTTACAAACTTCATTTGATCTGAAAGCTCTAACCAATGTACAGACCCAGACAAGCAATCATTCAGATAAAAAACAGTTTTATTTCATTTGAGGAAGAGCCTGTTATCACTTCATCACTCTTTGTAGCAGGGTGGGGGAGGTGGTTGAGGAAAAAAATAATCTGATAAAATTCACTTGCATTAGGTAAACGCAAGATCCTAAGACCCAAAGGAGAAATTTAAGCACTTGACTCATGACTTGGGTCCTAAGTGCTTATAATCTCCGAGTCTTGCTGTGTGATAACCTTCTTTCTTGAAAAGGTGAGGTGACAGTGAGGATGGCAGGGAATTAGAGAAAGAGTGAAAGTAAATCTGTGAGAGAGGCTTATCTACCTGTTCAGAAGACCTGCAAGATACAGTGGTCCAGCAAAGGAAGCCATTTATGCATTAAGCCTTTAAGAAACCTAGTCACTCACAGAATGAAAAGGTTGTGTGGGCTTGTATCAGAGAATGAAGTGTGGATACAGTTGGATGGTGCAACTTACAGAAATGCCTGTTGTTTTAATGGCATGGAGCAGCTCAGAGTATTAGGCACATAAACGACAACCTAGTCATGAGGTAATGGGGGCAGGCAGAAAAATTCTTTTCATGATGCTTTATACCTTAGCCTTATAGACATTCTTCTCCTTAGGATAAAAATGTTTCAGCCAGTCTACCAGCTGCAAAATGCAAAATGGAGAAAATGCTACATCTGGAAATACCTCTGCTGTGCTGTGCCTGGCGAGGCAAGGAAGGAAGGGGCAGACAAGTACTCAGAGCTAAGACAGCTGGGCAGAGCATTGTGAGTTTGGTGGAGGACGTACTGTACCAGGAGCAGAATACAGATGGATAAGCACTTGAATTAATATTAACACTACAGGGCTGTATATGAATGTGGTCAGAGAAGGGAACAGAAGACGTGAATTTCAAGCAAACAGCAATATTCATGTGAAAGATGTTATGAAATAGCTGGAGGATGTAGTGAAATACAATGCATTTGTAGTGGAGCACCTCGAGTATCCACCTGGAATATACAAATATTTGCTGAGAAGGGAAAATTATCTTTCCTTCTTTGAAAGGGTATATTTGTGCTAAATGGACATGCTGACCCATTTTCATTAATTCCTGATTTTAACAACTGTGTATGAGAAGAGAATACTTGGAAGAAACATATATTTGTCAGCTTCCCCTCAGTGCAGCTTAATGGAGGAATATATATGCCTGAACTGCATTACTATAATCCAGGTTTTGCAGAGCACCAGAACATCTTTTATATATTAACAGAATTGTGTCCTGAGTCTTTTGAAACTTCATATTCAAAGTTTCAGGGGGATTGCCCTAGGAACTTTAGCACTGCAGATTATTAAGATGTCACAATTGTACAAACTGGGGTTTTGTTTAATGTTACAGTAAGAAACAGGCTCTTTTGTACACCATTTCAGGTATTATATGTAAGTTTTGTTTTTTTCTCTCCCTCATCTTTATATATGTTTGTATGTTCGCAGAAACAACAAAAGTTATTAAATTTTTGGCATGTAGAAAATAGTCATCACATCTTTAGAAATGACATCTCTCTCCTGAAGGTAACAGTAGATTTTCTTCAATATGAAAATGCGTATTTGGTAGGAAAATGCTGAGTTTTATTTTCTTATCTTGCTTCATAATTGGTAGGAGAATGGTGAGTTTTATTTTGCTTCTTATCTTTTTCTTTAAGAAGATGGTCTAGGTTTTTAAGACACTTTAAGTCTTCCATACAGAACTTCTTGAAAATACTGTTGTCCAAAGATTTTTACCTGCAAAGTGTTTACTTCCACATGACATTTCCTTTGCATTTCTATTCTTAAAAACTGCTTTTTAAAACTATATTTCATAATGAGGATTTATTAAACATCTTATGCAGTATGTAGGGACAGTTCTGTTGATACGTAGCTGCTCAGAGCTCCACCAGAGCTTTTCTCTGTAACAATAGATAAGCAAATCCTCTCTAAGAGAGTAAACAAAGTCTTTGACATTTTTTGTCATAAGTTTTGTAAGCTTGACCTTGAAAATGTTCAGCATAGTCACTTCCTATTCTGCAGCATAGCAGCTATTAGAAATGCCTCCAAATGTGGGGGGAAAAACAAACAAAAAACCAAACCCAAAGAAACAAATGAAACCTTATTATTACATATGACATCACTCATTTACTTCATACAAGTTGATAGCCTTACTTACATCTTCCCATTCATCTGCCAACCATTGGTAGGGCAGGCAGGCAGGCAGCCAGCAATGCCTCTTGCTAGCGGGGCGGGTCTCACGGCTGCACATCGTTTCACTCACTTGGCCCAGACTTGTCAGCTGACAATAGACATCCCTTTGCTGAATCCCCACTCCACAGGATACAGAACACTAAAATTAAACAAATTTAGTTATGTCAGTGTGAAACAAGACAGTCCCCAGAAGGGGATACAGCTGTCATTATTGCAAGTTCTTAGGATATTGTCTCAAATACACTTCACAGCCCTTATAGTATGAGTATTCATTATACCTGAAGAAACTGACATTCAAAATGTAAAACTACAACTAAAATAAAAATGTTAAGAAATAATAGAAAACAAGTGTATCTGAGTTACCTAACAGCTCTCTGCTTATTTCATAATACAGACAATCAATAAAGGCATATGCAAAGCAAAAGTTTACATTTTCGCAAGATCAAACAGTTGAAGTTCTGAGGTTTAATCTTGCCTTTATTAGAGATTGACAGTCTTGTGTGTTGTTTTAAAATGTAAATATTATAATGAAATAAAAGAAAATCTCAGTGTTTAATGTTAGAAAATCTTGCAAATGGTGCAGAATTGTGAGGACACTTCTCTTTCCTTTGCAGGTAGTACTAAGGATGTTGAACCCTGAGGAACATAAACGCCAAATGCCTATTTTCTCTCTTCCTGGACAAAGTCATTTCACTATACCACTAATGCTTGCTGAGATAGACAGACCCCTTTTACACCAGTCAGAAGAAGGGAGATGTTCCAAAGCCTATCTAAAGGCTCAAGCTTAATCATAAAGGTCATATTTTTCTATCAAGTGTGGACAAAATTAGGAGAGTGGTAACACGTCTTTACCAATGGGGGGATGTATATGTTGAAAGAGGGAGTGAAATGCAAAATACTGCAATATGTTCAGTTATACAGAATTTTACGACAAAGTGAGAGGTGTTTTATAAAACCAAACCAGTGAAAAGGCCAATATTTGTGCCCACAAGCTCTTCTTCTTGACTTTCCCCCACAAACTTGTCTTCATTTCAATATTTAGATTAAGACAGCAAATACAGTGATACCACTGAATCCATTGCAGAAAGTAAGAAGTAAACTTAAAAAATTTACTGTTAATTTGAAATTCCAAGGTAAGTTGCGGAAAGTCCTAAGTACCTATTCAGTACAAAATTCAGATTAGCAAATACTTCATTTACACAGACATTTATTTTTCATTATTCTTTAAAGAAAAAACAATTAACTACTTGTTAATTTGTAGATATCATTGTGATGTGCATATAAAAAACTTCCTGACAACTATTTCCATTGAAGCAGTATGTCTTGAATATGATATTGTCTTGTACTCTCAAGAAGATAACTCAGACTTTACATACCTCTTCCCATCTGCTGACCTTCCAAGTAGGGCATCTTCCAGCTCTACATATTTTATATGTTCGTGGTTTTTTCAAATGTTTGCAGTTTTCTTCTTCTATTTTAGATTGGAAGCTATTAAAACAATGCACATCACGAAACTTCAAACCTTTTCCACAGGAAACAGAACACTGAAAAGAGAAGAGTTACTTTGTTACTTTACTAAAAATCTCAGAGTAATAAGAAAACTGGAAGAAGTTGTGGCATCACCCAAAATGGACTTTGTGATTATAGGAATAAGTTTCTGTATTATGACACAACATCTGCTGTACGTATCTGAAATTTTTGTGTAAGCTCTCTCATACTGAGCATTACTGAACAAGTGCCAAATATTTCTCACATTTTGTTCACCGATGTCATTATTGACAAATACCTGAGCTCAGCCATCTGTATTCATGCAGGAGACACCTTGATACCATGCTCTCACAAGAACATGCTCTAGCAGTCTCCTGTTTCCAGAATACTGCTATTTCCATGTAAGCATGATGCTTATCATGAGTGTTAAAGAAAGGAAAATGCAAAATCATGGCTGTGTGTTTCCAGCTATTAGGCTACAAAGTCATGTTTGCTTGGTGTCTCCCATGGGCTTTGGTATCTTGCTGTATGTGGCAAGGAGGCAAGAGAAGAGGTATAAAGTAGACACCACCAGCTAAGGTGCAGTCCTTGGAGGCATGGACTTGCCCTGCCACCCCAGTATTCTGTTTCCTCTAGAAAGCTGCTACAGTAATCACAACTGACTCTAGGATCTCCTCTGCTTCCTCCAGTGTAAAACTGATGGGGCTGCAGATACATACTGTGAAACTCACCCTGGCAGTATGCCCTAAACTGTGACTAAAGCGTGTCTGATGGATCAGACCCTTCCGGAGAAATGACCATTCCTCTGCTAAATTGCTGGGCTGCTGTCAGACTACAGTGATGCTTGATTTTAATTCTTCACATCAAGGCTGTTCTGTGCACTTGCACTATGTGCACTTACTTGCTTTCAGTACTAAACCTGGCAAATATTTTCCTGAGAACAACAGCTGGTTGAAAGTTTTTAAAATATAGAACAAGAGACCATAATAAATTAACCTGCTAGACAAGAAACATTTCCCACAATAACAACAATTTGTTAAGCAGAATCTCAGCTGACTCAGATGTCCTCAATACCACAGGGATTCTTATGTGTCCTTACACTTTTATATGTGCAATCTTAGACGTTTAATTGAAACTGCCGAGTTTAAAATTAAATCTTTTCAGAATTAAGCAATACATTTATCACACAATACAATGGGTGGTATGCTTCTCTTATGCAATTGCATTTACAAAAAGATAAGAGCACTGATTTGGCTACAATTTGCCTTTTACATGTCTGCTCTAAGATCTCAGTAAATAAGAATCTATGTTTCTAGGTTAAATCATCTTGCTCTCAGCAAAACCTTTCAATTTAGCTTTTTTAAATACTGTTCATGTAGTTTTACAATTTACCTATTAATAACTTGGAAATTACTTTAAGATAGGAAGATAACCAAAATTACCTGAAATTTTAATATATTAATAATGTAGGCCAGAAAACTTAAAACTCTGCAAACCATAAAATTATAAAAGCCATTTAGAAAACTCAGCTCTGAATTCAGATTTATTTATCAAACAGGCAAGGTAACTTGTATACGTGAAAACAAAGATACTGTTATTTTCTGATAATTTACTCTCCCTCAAAGCTCTTTTCAGGAATTTCAAAGAGACTAAAACCTCTAAAGATTCTTCCTTTTAATTCTTTAGTAGGAAGTGAAGTGCAGCACAGGATTACTTAACCTCCTCCTATGATGTGTTAGGAAAATACTCTATGCCCCTCCTTACTCAATGGCTCTCCTCTCTGTAGAATAAACAGGGCTCCAGAGTGCTCCCGAGAGGCCTTATAGCCCTTGTGGGAACACCATTCTAGGCTGTGAGCTGCAACCAAAGAAGCTTTCCTAAGAAGTCTCCACTTCAGGAGGTGAGGCTACCACAGCACAGAATAACCCCCCAGCACAGCATAATTGTTCTGTTTTGCGTTTTGGTTGCATTTTTTTAATTTGCTTCATGAAAGAACACTGATGTTTAATTCATTAGGTTAATGTGGCTGCTCTAAAGGAATGAAAGCTCCTGATATTTTTAAAAGCTAAAAGACCACCAGACATTAAGCATATGTAAACTTCTATGAAATACAACTGCCAAAACTTAAAAACAAATAAAACACCAACCCAGGATATGCCTCCAAGCAGCTTAGCTAGAACCAAGTGCTCGGGTACTGCATCTCCTGGAATTTCATGGAGCTGCTCCTGCCTGCGTCAGCGTGGTTCTTACATCTGCTGCAGTGACCATCTCCTACCAAAAGCAGTGAGAGGAATAGAAACCTAAATATCTCTAAGGACCAGATCCTTCCCAATTTCAATAGGACCTTAATAAAATTTAGGCAACTAATTCAAGGACTGTTATTCTTAAAGCCTTGCATACGTATCAGTTAAAGAACCAACTAGGTTTCCCTGAGCCACAGTGAAGTACCTTAAAAAAGTTCACTTAAAAAGTGCTGAACAGACTAATTCTACAAGCATGCACGATCTTTTTTAGCAGACTGACCAGCTTTACATGCTTTACAGGCCCATAAGGATGATCAGCATTCTGAAAACAGATCTTCCTCTATTTCTACTAACAAAAAGAAAAAAAAGCAAATGTTCTGAGTGTATATTGCACATGCAGCAGGTGAATGAGGCACATTACAAAACACAGTGATAAATTATATGTAGTGCAACTGAAGAAAGAGAAATGCTCCTTTTTTTTTTTTTTATAAACACATGGAAAGCTAATAGAGTTCCCCTGAATGTAGCAGATCCAGGATCATCAATGGAAAGTTCAAGAAGATATATTACTCTGTATGTACAGTATTCTGAAATTGGGCATATTCTGGCGTCATTCCTTAGATAAAATATTAAAAAATGGTTCTTAAAAGGATCATTTCCTCCACAAGTGCCTTGGCAGCAGATGCAGGCAGGTTCAGCTGTGTTCTTTACTGGATAGCGACCCACCTTCAGCAAGAGAAATGAAGACTACTCCTGTCAAATACAGCTTCTCATAGGAGGCTCCTGACAAGTACGTGTTGCCTGTCCTCCATTACAGAGAATGCATAGCAAAGAGAGAAAACTGAGTCACTCAAATGCTGAATCAAAAGCTTTAATCAATATAAAGTGGGGGGATAACTCAACATTTCTGCAAGGGCAGAGCATAGCTCCTGCTCAGTTCTTAGAATGAAAATACAGAATTCATAAAAGATCCCGGAATGGGAATCCTAAGTGCCTAAAGGCATCTAAATACAGCTTACAAGGAGACATCTTGCCCACCTCTATCCTCACTGTCAGTATTTTCTTTAAAGAGCTGCACATTGAATGCTGACCTAAGATATATCTGATCAGTTTCCCTTCAGCTCTGTAACCAGTAAGAAGTGTCGAATTCTCACCTCTACAGGAGCGAAGCCTTGTTCTGTGCTCTGGAAGCCACTTGTGCCCTTTTAGTGCATCCAGCCTATAGTGCATTTCTTACAGGGCTGAACTTTGCCCTTCATAAACCTGTGTTCCTTCTGGAAGCTCCTAATGCATTATGTGGTCTGTGTGGAAAGACTGGGGAAAGTACAACTGCAAGTAACTCCAGCTGCTTGACCTCCCTCATTTAAACCTGAACATGGTCAAGAGCAACATAGTCCTTGCGGCTCAATTTGTCTATAAGGTGGTTTCACTGCATGACATTCCACACAATAGGAGGTTTATGGAGAGAGGCAGAATTTTTCATATATATTCCGCACATGTAGGAAAAGAATTCTTATGAACTCAAATCTCACAAGAAATTTGAATATTTCTTTAAAAAAATGCAAACTGACAAAACCCATCCTGTAACTATTTTACACAGAAATTCTAGCACTTGTCTCAACATTGGCAAAAGTAATATTTCCCATATGTCAAGTTCTTTTAAAAACATAAATCTGCAGTAAAAGCTGGACTTTATTACTATTGTTCAAAGTCATTCCATAACACTGGTAACTGGGATTCATCTGTTTGTGTTTTCTTCATTGCAATAAAGTTCTGTGAGGATCAGCCTGACAGAACTCCCGGTGCTTTCTGTGGCACAGATGGACTCTCAGAACAGGCATGCCATCATCAATTCCTACCAAATTAGGGGTCTTTCTACAGCAGACAGGCAACTTCACTAAAAGCTTTTTGATTCTTTAGCTACTATTATTTCATTGAAAAGTTGAAGAGCCTGAAAAGCTTGTATTATTTGGTGGATTCTCCACCAAATTTACTTAACCTTTTATTTAAAGGAAGTGTTTTCTGTAGTTTACCTGGTAGCTCAGTGGGCTTCTGGATACTGAAAAACAGGCCAGTAAGTGGAAAGCATGAAACATGTTCTCTGTGTTAAATATACAGAGACTTGAAATATAAATGAGTGACTAGAAGCAGTACTGTAACTTCACTGGGTTTGGCTGGGATAGAGTTAATTTTCTTCACAGTAACTATTATAGTGCAAGCTTTTGGATTTGTGACTAAAACAGTGTTGAAAACGCATGGATATTTTAGTTACTGCTGAAGAGCGCTCACACAGCATCAAAGCCGGTGTGAAGGCTGGAGGTACACAAGTAGTTTGGAGGGGACACAGCTAGGACAGCCAACCACAAGGTGTATCTCAGAACAAGCGATGTGGTCAGCAAAAAAAGCCATGGGGAAGTAGGAAGGAGGTGTGTGTGGAGTGATGCATTGTCTTCCCAAGCAACTATCACACATGATGGAGCCCTGCTTTCCTGGGTGTAGCTGCCCATGGGAAATGGTGAATGAATTCTTCGTTTTGCTTTGCTTATTGGTGCAGCTTTTGCTTTAGCTATGAAAATTACTTTTTCTTAACCCATGATTTTTCTCACTTTGATCCTTACAATTCTCTTCCCCATCCCACCAGTCGGAAGGGAGTGAGTGGCTGTGAGCAGTTCAGCTGCCTACTGTGGTTAAGCCACAACAGTAGCACTGAAAAAGGATAGAACATATTCCAAATCTTAAAAGGTATTTTCTTTCTCTCTGTCTTTTTTGATCAGGAACTTCTGTGACTGGACAGGAAAGCCAGTCTAAAACCTACAGGATTAAACATGGTAGTTGCTTGAGTTGTCTTACAGACTCCTTTTTTAGCACCTCTAGTTGACCCGAAAGTCTGACTGGACTCTTTTAAAACTATTCTAGAAGTAGACTGGCATCACTACTTCACAAGACACTAATAAAACAAAATTTTGAGCATTCCTTAATTATTACTTTCAACTTTTCATTTGCCTTATTAGAACTAGTTCTTGTGCCTGCCTCCTCAGCTAGGTGCATTTTCCCAGGGGCTTTGTGATGCTTGAGCACAAGATAGGTATTTTTCAGGTAAAAGCATTCAAAAAATTGTTCTTTCTCTTATGTTGACCACCAACAGAAGCAACACAGAATATGTAATTAGGTCCTACTGAATTCTTTGATTCAGTCAGTAGTCCTTCACTAAAACAAGTACAAACACTTGTGTCATTAGCTCAAGCACTCAGAAAGGACCTCCTTACAAAGGACCGAACATTCCATCACTTCTGAGAAAAGGTGGATTGAAGCCCAAGAGGTATGTTTATGATTTACTGTTATATATGTTATACATGTAACAACTACAGAAGTTACACTGAATATATTTTTAAGTTATCTCATTTGAGTACAGCTTGATTTCAAAACTTCAGTGTTAATGATGCTCAGAAAATGTTTTGATTTGATTAATTTTTCATCCATCTCCAGTCTGTAAGTCTGCTTTGCCACTTTTCTGAATGTGCTTTTGCAGCCTTAGCAATAGCAGGGAGGAAGGCTAGGCCAAGAAGGACATCGGCTTCATCCAATCCATCATGCCCCTCAGAGTTTGAATCAGCTATACCTGGACCATTCCAGACAGCAGTTTGTCAGTCTCGTCTTCAATGACAGTGATGCTACAGTCTCCCTTGCCTGTGTTTTTCCACTGTATAACTGTCCTTACAGTTAGAAAAAGTACCTTATGATTTAGTCTCTTACCAATAAATAAGATGGTTACTTCTCATTCTACCCATAGCAGACTTAGAAACACTCACCTCTTTATAACCACTGATTATGTGTTGCAAGAATACTTCATTCAGCCTCTTCCTCTATAGTCTTGGTCTTAAGAAACACAGCTACCTCAGCCTTTCCTCCAAGTCTCTTGCTATTCAAGTTGTTGTCCTCCAAACCCTCCAAATGTCTGCGTGGCTTTTTATGAGAAGTTATCCAAGACTGTACAGTGTATATCAACTAAAGCACTAGTGTTAAAGCATGCCATGACAAAAAACATATACCAAACAAGCATATACCCAGTATTATTCTCCTTTGTTCCAGTTCTTTGTGGCCCTCTCACTTTGCAGAGTTCAAGACGGTATTTGGAAGATAAGATCTAGAGTGAAAAATTTCTGCAGTAATATTTTCAATCCTACTGCTAACGTCATGAGATCTTTGACACAAATGCATAATAAATGCACTACCCCCTTGTAAATATGAATTGTATTTCCATGAGGGCTGCAATATTACAATACTATACTCTGATCCAAACACTATCTAGATGATGCTCCTACCACACAATTTGACTGGATTTCTAAGCTCAGTAACATAATTTTTTCTGTTTTAATCAAAAAAGACTATAATGACAAAATACATGCACAGCCAGATGAGCCCAGTGAGGTCCAAGAGGTCCCTTTCTCTCAAGCTGATGAATTACTGATGAGTGATGTCTACTTGCAGAAAGCTCCTAAACAGCCTCCAATTACTGAAAATTCATCCCTGTCTGTTGCCTTTGCATGAGGAAATGTAACACTTGAATTTGATTGCTTGTACATTAAAATGTGAAAGGTGAGAAACCAGCACAGACCCTCATTCTCTAAGGGAGACAAGACTCTGAACACAAACATCATCCTGAAAACACTTCACAAAGTTCAGTCCACAGCACAGATATGGCTCCCATGACAATGACAGATGGTCTCCTGAGGTCAGTAACACAGTAACACAAGGTAAATCTCCATATTTCTACTGCTGCCCTTGTCAAAAAATTTCCAAAGCATGCCATGAGGTACTGTAGCACATCTGAAAACCAAACCACATATAGACAACCCAGCGATGCATGGCCCAATCACACCTCTTTAGAGAGGTAATAAACAAACAGGTAATTGTGAGGTTCAACTTTTGTGCTTTCCTAGGCTTTAGGCAGAGGGTCAAAAATATGGATATTCTTCTGTTCAAGCTCTACAGTGAGACTTCATAGTAGAGGTTGCGAGTTCTATGCCACAAAAAAGTACAATTTTTAGCTGTTGCAACTAAAACCTTCTAAAAAAATACACATTTGGATTATCTATTCAAGATTGACTGTACTTGTTAGAGCTGCTTGTAATCCTTTCTGAGTCCTTGCTAAGCCCAGATAGCCTATGATTTCACAACCACCTTCCCTCACCTAAACTAATAAGAACATTTTTTAGAGCCTCTGAAATTTGCTTTATCCCCAGATCCTTCCCCATCCAATATAAGCAATACTATTGCTGTGACCCTTAGGAACATTTTTATGAGGAAATATATAGGTAGGCTTAAAAGTCTCAGTCTCTTTATTCTAATACATGAAGAAAGCCATCCTCTTCCTTCGTGACTGAATCCTCCAAAAATACCACAGTATTGCAATTGCAAAGGTTGTTTATAGCTAGATTCTGCAGATAACAACCATGTTTTTCTAGTTAACATTGGGTTAAATTCCATCCAGAAAGTATAATTTGATATTGTTTTTGCATTGGCATTGCAGTACTTTTTTTTGCACCTCTTTTGTATTCAGATAACTTTCCAGTAAAAGTACTGCTTTAACTTAAACTTATTTATAGTGTTACTTCAAAATCTTACATTTGAAGACCATTTTCCCTCCCCAAAAATTTAACCTCAATTACTTGTAATTAACTTAAAACTCACAAATGCGGTATAGAATACATGATTTTTGTAAAGAAAAGAACTGTTGAAGGTCAGTTCTCATTACTTTTCATGAGGGAAGTTTGTAAATTTGCTTTTCAGAAGCTGTTCTCTTCAACACAGCAGCTCAGGAAGGACAGTCCTCATGCAAAGTAACTGCCATCATCTACTGCCCTCAGTGGAATGGAAGCCAGAGAACAATCTGCTTCAAGTGTCGTCATCTAATATTGGAATTTTTGTAACTCAGAACCAAAGAAGGCGGTAAACATTTTCTCTAGTCAGCCGAACAAGGGCTTTTATTTCATTTTTTTTTCTTTCAAACTAGCTACATGTTCTGACTGCGTAAAAGGCTGAGAAGCAAGCACACACCAAGTTTCTACCATACACATTTTTTTCCAGGGCTTCCAGGTACATATTGTGGATATTAACACCAGTGCTCTCCAAACCAATCCCAGTATGGGTGTAGGAGACTCTGGAGTGCATTGCAGTACAACCTAACTGCCAGTCTGCATGTGGCAGCTGAGAACAGAGATTTCAGTGACCCTCTGAGGTCATCTAACACGTCCACTGTCCCTAGCCATACCTTTTCTGTCAGGACGGAGTACTGTATGCTCCATTAAAAAAAGGGGCTTTTTTGGACTCTTTTTAAGACAGTTTTGTTTCAACTTCATCTGAAGGGTAAGAAAAACCTCTTGAATGATTATTTTTCAAGCATGCTGAAGTATATCTATCTAATAGATGGATATAAATGAGAAACTACGTATACATACATACAAACATAGAAAAAGTAGGAATGATGGAGGAATAAAGAGGATTCAAGACAGATTTTAGGATTGATGTGGATAACTGGAAGAAAAAAACTGCTATGACAGGGTATATTTGGTATCTACAACGAATGTGCTAGTGTATTCCTCTTAAAAAATAAAGACATCTTGATTAAAACAAAGTCAGAACCATCAGCATATATACTGAAAGTAGGATGATTTCACGTATGCAGAAGCCAAACTCTACTGATGATGCTACAGAGAAATTTTAGACCATATTTTAAAGATGACGCCACATGGTCTGAATTTTTTTGTCCACTGCAGGTGGCAGTAGCCTTAAGGAGGGAAAAAAGCATCTGCCTGGATGGCAGATGAACAACCACGCTCTTTGCAGCTGTTGGAAAAATCAGAACTCTTGAAATTCCACTGAATGATCATCCACAGAATTTCTTTTATTCATTCCAGTTAGATTTGTGAGTAAGTCTTAATTTGGCCTACCTCTCCAACATCTCAAAGCACTGTCCATTACCTTGAGTTCAGCACAAACAAAACAGAAGATCAGGTCCTTTGAAAGCCCTATCCTGTCCTTCCCCCTCAGGATGAACACCACTATTCTGCCCATCACTGCCTAAAGCCTGACATCCTTCTTGATGCCAGCTAGAGCATTTGAAAATCACACTGTTACAACACTCAGCTCCCCACCTACTGTGATACTCAGCCAGGCTTCACTGTGTCGTTCATTCCCACTCTGTCTACATATATCTCCTAAATGAGACTAAGCTTTTCCAGTCAGCAACCTTCTCTTTGTTTTACCTACATGACACACATAACACAATTAGACCTTCAAACAAGCTTTTACCTATTACAATAACATAAGAAAAATGAATTACGAGATATGTGTGGGTGTGGATTTACAAATAATAACCATAATTTCATGAGTTGATGATTAATATGTTCTCATTTAACAGTAATGACATATCATATTTGGTATCTTATTTAACTCTTCCTTTATATATCTCAATTACAATAAAAATTGAATTGTATAGCTATTCTTCCTGTCTAACTTGCTCTTGATTTGAATCCACTGCGTCTGGTTACCACCTGAGAATCAGCAAACCAATAGGTATTTCTGTCTCCTTTCAGCAGCCATTTGGCAGGCTGAGCTACCTTGCGTGCAAGTCTTAAATGTCACTCAAGGGTCCACACGTACCTCTGCTAGGAGCTTCACCACAGCCCTTATTCAAGTAACATTATCACCATCATTCATGACAGTATGTATTAAAACAATGGAAAGTATGATCAGCTTGTTAATTGCTGGGGAGGAGGGAAGAGATAAACTACATTGCTCAGCCAGCATTCCTGCAGCAACATATCTGGTACATGTACCTAACTTATCATTTGTCAGTTGAAAGATACATACAACAGACAGATGGCTGAGCCACACCACAATTAAAAATACAGAAATATCAGTGAATTAAAAAAAAAATAAAAAAAAAACCAAAAACAACACCCCCAACAAACAATTTTGCCTTACCTTTCCTTCTGAAATCAGTGGCAATTAGGAACAGAGCGAGACCCTCACTAGGTTTTTCTGAAAATCTATTCTAAAAGTATAAATTTGTGTCAAATTTATAAAATTAAATGGCAGTCCTGCTCTTTGCCTTTGATGGCTTCTCCAACAGCTTCATACAGGCACCTCCACCATTACAGCATTGCAGAATCAAATTGCTGACTTGGCCACACTTCAGCAAGTCTCATCTTTCTTATCCCATATCATGTAACACTAGTAATCCTTCAACGCAATTACATGAAGGCAGCAGGACAGGAGACTGAGTAAAGTGCAAGCATCAGGAAAGAAGGGTGGCAGAAATTAAGATATCAGAGCTTACGGAAATCCACTGTGAGCAAAAGAAGCACAGGGTTTTTCTCCCTGTTTTCAATAAATGGGTAAATTTCTGAACACATTTACCAAATAAAGAACAATAGATGTATCTATGTCCAGTCAAAAGTTGTGTTCACAAACCACGAAAACCAAAGAGCAACTCAAAGTGAATCCATTTGTTGCTTCCAAAAACCAGACAGAGTTTAACAGACTGTATCACAGGGAAGTTAGCTTTCTGCCTCCTGTGAAGATGGGGAAAACTGAACAAATGCACAGGAATGACACAATCTGCACACTCACTGAATAGTAACACTGCCCCTTGAGAGGGGCATTTTGTTCATAGGTCTTCACCATGAAAGCTGGATCACATTTTTAACATGATGGAGGATTTCTGTTATGGAAGTTACATTTGCACAAAGGGGTTGCACAGTAAAAAAGCATTTGTTTATAATATTTTCACAATTTAAAATTTCATTTTATTATCTTAAGAGATAGGGTCTTTTCAATTAATCAATTACAAAAGTAACTAGACATAATGCGGTCTTACAACAGTAGACAAATTAGGTTCAGCTGAGTTTGCAAAAACCTAAATATGAACACAAGAAATGCTGGATTGCAGCAAGTGTAATCTCTGATTTATCATTTTTAATCATGTTAGTAACATCAAAACAGTAGTTTGGAAATTAAAGGACTGACAATTATATGATCTCTTGTGTTTTTTTGCTCTATAAAATGTATCACTTCATATCACTTTTTCATTTGACTAAAATCTGAGATTTTGCATTTGAACTTTAAAAAAATGGAAATAAAAAGCAACATATACTGGAACAATATAGTACTGCTAGAATTTTTTCAAACTTTTTTAGTAGCATACAAAATATAACTCTTTCCATGTCATTTAACTAAATATCACCTAAAGAATTACCCCCTTTTCCCTCCCCCTTCCCGATTTATATTAAATATTAACTTGGCATGAAAATATATTTTAGATGAGAAATACATTTTACCTACCTTCACGTGTTCGAATCCAGTTTGCTTTTAACCTAAACCACTCTTCTGTATCTTTTCAATTTACTAACAATCCTTCCAACATTACATTTCATGTTCATAATATATATGAGCACACATGAAAGCTTCCGAAGGACTGATTCAGCAGGAAACCTAAGTGCCCAATCCTGCTCCTCATAGACAGATGTGTGCTAGAACATACACTGTTCAATATAGCACTCTCTCTTAGTGGGGTCACCAGTCTCCCACATTTACTGGTTTCGAAACAAAGGACTAGGAACTCCTGCAATACAGAACTATGGAACGTATTGTTCATTTTCCAACCCATTCCAGGTAATAAAAATATTTGTGCATTGACCCTCATAAATGTTTGGAAATGTTAATACTTTAATATATGTTTAACAACTTTTAAATGTGGGTCCCAAAAACACTTTGAACCAACATTTATGAGTTCTGACAGGGGTTTTTGAAACTGCCACGTATATACAGGCAGCTCAGAATGATTTTCACATGGATCTGACCCCCTAGGACCCTTCAGCGTTTCTGAAAGGTCTAATAAATACACCAGTAACTTCACATTCCTTTAATTTTCATTAAATGGCTGTATGTATTTAGGCACAGTGTTAAGGACCACCTGCTTCTTTTCCCCTTCCATTATATTCTGATTGTTAGGGTTTGTGGGTTTTTTTTAATTATTCTTCTTATTATTATTCTTTTGACTATGTTACCCTCTACTCATCCTCTTTCTAAATGCAGGGTCTGAAAGCTTTCCAAACCTCTTCCTCCAAAAGTGTTTCAGGAATGTAAAAAACCATGCTACATCTTTGAGATTAAGAGCTGACCATTATGTTATGATCCTCAGTTTTCTACGTCTTTTGTCACTAAGTGGGAACAGGAGCAGGCCATAAAACTGCAGCTCCAGCAAAAGGTCCAACAGCTAGAATCTGTAATCTCTGTCATCAGAGATCATGTGCCAACTACCTGTTTCAATCCAGTCAACCAATGGCATCAACTGCTGTTTTTATCAGTATCTGTTTTTCTGTTTAAGCATGAGAGCTTTCCCCATGAAAACAATGTCACAAAAATATCATATGTACTTAATTTCAACACAAGGTTACTCTAGAGTAAAAAAACCCTCACTTTCAGCAAAAGATGTTAGTTCCCATCCCACATTTTTGTTTATTTTTAAGGACTTTAAACATTAACATTGCTCAATAAAGGGCACAATAAATATAAACACAAAGCCACACAACATGCATGAAAAAGAAGGGTTAAAATGCAACTGTATTTCACAGACACAAGTCACAGTCATTAATAAATTACCACACATACATTATAAATTATTTATTATTTCAAGCTATACAGGCAACATAGCACCAAAAAGGAGAAATTTCCTCTAAACTTGATGAACATTATACAAATATTTGCTTTTGAATTTTGAAAACAAGGGTTTTTTTTTTTCATTTCTATCAGAATGACTCTATATGAAATTCACTACCCCAAGTCTGTTTTACAACATTATTTGGGCAGTGACATATGTTACCAGTTATCTCTGAAAAGACTCGCCCCATCAATTTCCAAAGTTTTAAAAAATGAATAGCAGATGCTAACATTAAGATTTCAGACCCTGGGATATTAATTTAATGTGCTGTATTGGCAGTGAGGTATTTTGAAGTTCAACATTAGGCAGCAGCAGAAGTAGAGGTAACAGACTGAAGCTGGTTTTGAAAACCAAGTTCACTGATTCTGAATTCCCTTTTAATATAAAAGATTACTTTTAAAGATATAAATACTTTTTACATATTAGAAAAAAGTGATTGAAGGCACTTATCACACACAGCAAGAATTTTTGCATTAAAATGAAAACAAATAAATATTTTACTTATGCAAGTTTGGGCTGTTTCTGCTCCTGCAGAAGTCCATGTGATACTTGGCACTAACGACACTGGAAGGAGACTGGGACCATTTTAAAAGAAATAGATTAATGTTCATTAAAAGTAATAACAGATTTCTTCCACTATTGCAAAGACAGAATTCTATCAAAATTCTTCTGGAGCAAGTAAGTAGAAAACTGAAGAACTAGAAAAACAGCCACTTTAAAGAATGTTACGTTATGTGTCTGAAGGGCATTAAGTAATAGCAGTAACACTTAGAGGTAATTTCAAAGATGATTCACTCTTTTTATGCCTATTTTTTCTGAATCAACAAGTAATACTTATGAATCACATAAAAATCCTAAGAGTGAGGAAAAGAAAAAAATTAAAATCTCTATCTTATGAACATTTCAGACAAACATAATTATCTTCTGTAAGGAGCCACGCATTCTTTCTAAATGACCAAGAAAGGATGAGAAACAAACACATATTTCAAGTTAAAATAATTCAGGTTAAAGCGTTTATGATAAAATTTAGGTATCTATACACCCTCATATAAGATTGAACACCCAAATGAAATACAAAGCTTTCAAGGTAACATAAGCTGCTACCTACCTACTGCCTATGCAAAAACCTTGCTGTTTGTCTACCTGGATCTTCAAGTATTTTTGTAAGCACTGAAAAACCACAGGGGGCCAAAATTGAAGTCAAGCTCCTAAATATATTAAAATCACTACCATCTAAAAATGTGAACAAACTTTCTTCACGATGTATTGATGATACCTCACTGAGGGTATTGCCTTTCCATATATGAATAGCTTATTCTATTCCTCCAGGGTAATACCTGCCCATGCTTCCTAAAACCTTTAGAAAAATATATAAAAATTAAAGATACACAGAACAGTTAAAGTATATATATATATATACATATTTAGGAATTTTGAGAAAGTTACATTGTTTTTTATGGTGCAGGCAACAAACTAGGTGTCACAGAAAAAGAGACTAGAAAGGAAGATACAACATTTTAACTAAGATATAAATACTAAAACCTTAAACTGAAATGAAAAGAGGATGCTTCAGATGGTAGTCAAATACAATCCTTGATGTGAAGGCACCATAAAAAAACTCCATTGAGAAATGCTTACTACATGTGTACAAACAGCAGAAGGAAGAGTAAAACAAAATGTATGTTTACATTACACATTTTGCCCAGGTACCAGGCAAAGGCTTTGGTATGGGAAACCTCCTGACTTGCTACTGTGTGTACTACTATAAGTATCTTATTCTCCAGCATGCTATACACGACAGCTTCTCAAGACTGTAAATATATCTGAACTATGTATCTGCATATTTGTTGTACCTAAACATAACCATGGATCCAACCAACATTTGACTTGATTGTATTCCCACATAACTTTTTGTCAAGTTACAGACAATTGTTAGGCTTAGAATACTAAAGTGTGTAGATATGGGAAGTACGGCTCAAATTAAAAAAAGCTTACTCTTGAAAGTAACAAAGCATCATTCCTGACATCAATTAAGACAGATTATTCTAAAACTCTTCTAGCACAAAATTGTTAAATATACTAATTACAGTTCAGTTTCAAAGCCTTACGGTATCTTTGCAAATTTGTAATACTCTCTCTTTTCATGCTTTAAGTAAAACACAACTGGTTGTCATTAGGGTCAGAAAACCAGAACTGCTCTGATGAAAATTAATACAATAAACCAGAAGTCTTACTGCATGGACTGAACACAGAAATCAAACAATGCACTCTGGAAAGAAGAGATACAATAAAAATCTATACTAGAACAAAGTACTCTTAGATAGCTGTCAGAACACTATGCAATTTTTCTTGACGTTATATAATGTGACATATGGTTTCCATACTTTACAGCTTGTACTTTCTTCATTCTTTCATGAACTTTGGGAACATTGCCTCAACTCCTTCACCAGTGAAGCTAGAATAGCATAATAGAAAAATATCCAAGATATATGGGCTAAATTTACTGGTGGTGCAGCTACATTAAAAGAAGCAGTTATATTTACCTCAAGTATTATTTAACTCATAAATACATCACAAATATGCATATGTCAAAATACATACATCTGTATTGCTATTTCTATATATCAAAAAAGGTGGCGTACTTAGATACATGACAATTTAGCAATGAAATTGAAATAAAATGTTTCAAATTTTGAAACACTTGAATTTAGGAATGTTTGTATATTTATCAAAGTCAATTACATTAAAAATTGACACTAATATTTAAAAAAAAATAAAAATGGCAGAGTCCTTCAAGATGAATGGACTGAGCTTAAAGCCACCCTATTTTCTCTGGATTTTGTTGAAAAGCCAATAAAAAATATTAGTATGATTCAGTTCTTACTAAAGAAAACTTACTTAGAAACTTGCACAAAACTAAGAAGGCAAAAGATGTAAGCCACATTCTAAAAAGCTCACTGTCAGATTCTCTCAATGACCTTCAGATCAAACGAATTCAACTTACAGGCATAAGGATGTGTTTCCTAAAGACACCAGGGAGTCTTTCTGGTTTGGATACCATTATATGAAAACACTGGACTGAATTAAAGATTCGTAGATTACCAAAGAAACAAAATTTCTGCATATGCATGACATTTCTGAGAAAGCTTCCTGGAGTGGAATGAGCCTTCAGAATTTGAGATTTACTTGCCTCACATCCATTTGGACAACTGCAGAAACCAGCAAGAGAGGAGTACACAGCCTTCATGCTTTGTGATGGTCAGCTCTGGTAGCCACAGACAGACACTATAAAGTGTAACAGCCCATAGCTGCCAAACTGCAGAAAGCATCAACCAAAATTCTGGCTTCAAATAATAAACAGAACCTTCCTTGCAACTGTCCTGTTGTGCATTTACAAGGTATGTTTTATTTTAATTACATTGTGTAAAATAAATCAATAACTGAATGAAATGTACTTAGAGGGCATACTGCTAAAAGTCTTCTATTCTCACACATGTATTGATAGCTAGCGGAAGAAGTTAGAATCACAGAATCACTAAGGTTGGAAAAGATTTCCAAGATCATCTAGTCCAATCTCTAACCAATCACTAACTTGTCAACTAGACCACAGCACTAAGTGCCATATCCAGTAGTTTCCTGCTAGAATTCTTTGTTAGGAAGAAGCTAGAATGCCCCAATATGGAAGAAAGCACAAAAGACTTTGACAACTGATAAACTGGAACAATCCTTCTGCTTGGTGGATCAGGTTCTTGACTGAGGGTCCTAATTAGTCTTAGCTAACGTGACTTCTTCTGAATCTACTTCTGCTGGTATCTAAAATCCAAGAGGAAACTATCTTGCTACGGAAAAGTTGAAATAATCCATGAGCGAAGCTTTTAGTTCAGATATGGTTCAGCCAAAGCTACATCAGAATGAGGAAAAGTTTTTCTAAGCAATTTCGACACCCATTTCTGAACTGGCTGGGCCAGAGAAGAGCCCATATTCAAGAAGGTCAAGGAGTTGTTCCAGGTAAAGCAATTAGTCAGAAATTCCCTTCTTTCTACTCACCTTCTCCATGTATTATCTTTACCATGCATGTCAGAAAGAAAAGGTGGCAGAATCTACTACAGAAAATTACACTACAAGTGGGAATTCTTGCATCTTAGTTTCTGCTTAAGTTTTAACACTGGAATCCCACTAGTAGATACAAAAGTGCACTGCATTGCTGTCCTGACACATAAATATTACTCAATACTATTATGAAAAATATAAGTAATGTTCTATCTGGTTCTTGCTGCCTTTATAGAGAAGGGAGCAAGTGTAGATGTGACAAGCTGAGGACCTCAGTATCCAGTCACTAACAGTTCCCTATATTAGAGGGAATATTTTATGTCAGAAATGCATAAGATAGTCAGGGCCAAACTAATATATCACCAGTCAATCGTGTCTAAACAAAGCTGTTTGTGCTAGACTACAACACAGTTCCTGTGATCAAAACTTTTATTGCTCTTTCTTAATAGTCATCCTCAATGAAGACATTTTGCTCTGTTTAAACAGTAACAAAAAATTTCTGAAGTTTGTGTGTTGGCAGCATTCAAACAAGCTAAACTACTAAAATATCACAAGATATGCAATATGTGAGCCTGCTTTAATTTCCTGAATCTGCTGCGTTTGTTTCTGCATAACACCACATGATACTGTGATGAAATTAAGTCTTTTATGGATTAACCACAGAGCTTGCAATCATACATAAAATAGAGGCCACAAACTTTCTCTCTGATAAATAGAATCCATCCTAAACTTAGTTTTTGATGGATTAAAATGGCTTTTCTAGTCAACTGAGATAAAAACAACATGAAAATCTTTATGAAACTAAACCATATGTAACATTTACAATACAAGAGTTTACAGGTAATATATTAATGCAGGAAAAACTGTATCGCTCAGGGTATGAACAGGCTGTGAATAATTCTTGATCTAAAAGGAAAACAAACACTGATTTGAAAGGCAACTGTGTGCTGAACCCTGCTAGTCTTCTCAGCACCTGAACTATATACATTAATTATGCACTAGTAAGTCATTGTAAATTATTTGGCTAATGGCTAAATAAGATACTCTGGTGTCTGCTAAACACAAACCAAAACTCTGTTTTGCATAGTGGAAGAAAGAAATAACTGTGGTGTACCATTAATTCAAACCCTCATTTTACAGTCTATTTGCAATAAATTAGAATAGATTATATAAACCCTAGTAAATTATTATAGTTGAAATTGGACAATATTTTTAAAATGCTCCCATATTAATTCAAAGAACCAAATTACATAATCTTGCTAATAAAAAAACCAAACAACTGTTGTCCCAGTCCATCTTCCAGGGATGTTAATGACAGGCTTTTTGCTGATTTTGATGGAACCGGAACTGGATCCAACCTCCTTTCATTGCCATTATTCTCCTTAGAATTTAGCATAATAATCAATATTGTTATCAAATTCACAGCTTGGGAAATATGTACTCTATATTGCAGAGCTTGCTATTATTACTTCAGTATGTTAATAATCTGCTAGTGGCAATTTTAAAGATTAATAGTGATTACAGTAGGCATTTTTACACATTAATAGACAGTGACACATAGACAATAACACATTATAGTTACATACATAATTATACACAGAAAGCTTTAATTAGTCCCTGTTTTAAAACCACTAATACAAACTTTATACACAAATGTACAGGTAATATGGAGTAAAATGTTTGATGACAGTATAATATACATGTGTGCGAGTTATTTTATATGTAAATATATTGTAGGAAAAAAGTTGTGAGTTAAAAAGTTTGGAGTTTTTTTACAAATATAAATATGTGGATTATCCTACACCATAAATTACAGCATATATGTATAAATTTAAACACAGATCAAATCATAACCCTTCAAAATACAACAACTATGATGATTTCTGGTAATTTTCAAAATACTCTCTGTAATCTTTTACAGAGCATGATAATGCTCCTAATGAAGGAAATAGCTGCTTCTCTTTTAATTCAGTCACTGAAGGAACAATTTCTTAATAGAACTACATAGACTATATTCCACATGCATTATTATTTCACTGTTATCAAATAAAATAATAATATAACTTTGAAAAGACAAGGGGAAATAGAGTGACAGAACGAACAAGAAAGCAAAAAATATTAGTGAATGCTATCGTACCGATTTCCACGGTCCCCGATGCCATGAAACATCACCAGGGCAAGAATGCACATTACATTGTGCCATATTAGGTGGCTTGTCTAGAATTTCACAGTTTTGATCACCCAACATTTGGCCAGTAGGAAGCTGACAAATCACCAGTCTTGTCTTTATTCCATCTCCACAAGTCTGAGTGCACTGAAATACAGAATTTTATATGTAATCATTTTGTTAAGAGAGTCATCACATACCATTAAACCAAAAAGATCAGTACATGTTAGTATTTACTATTTTTATTTCCATATTCCCCTGACATCCTGTTCAAAAAAAGGGACTTAAAAGTCTAATCCCATGTAATGAAAAAAAATTATCTCACCAAAACATTTCCCAAATTACATTCTTATGGTTTATCAAGTGATTTTCTGCAGAAAGTGTCAGTTACAGAGATTCTACTCTGTCAAGGAGAAGCAAGCATTTGTGAGAATAAATGTACATGTATTTCTCTGTCTTTACTAAGAGGAAAATATGGAAACTTGTCTTAGAGCTAGTTTTTGCTGCCAGACATTGGGCAGAAAACTCAGACATTGGGCATACTTTTACACAGTTTAAAACACATGTAGGATGTGTTTTCTGGGTTTCAGTTTGCCTGTAATTCTGCAATACCAGACAAAAATACCAACTCTCATTCCTAATGAGCTATTAAAAACAACCTATAACAGTTTATAGCTTTTTGCTGCATTCTCAAAGAGTGTAAATAAGACAAAAACTGCAGCATGTGCATTAACTGAATCCCAAGTCTGTGGCTACAGACAGAAAAAAAAATATGACACTCAGTCCTTGAGAACTGAATGACTGAATTTGGCCAAAACGAGGAGGGGGGGAAAGTTAGATTAAAAAGTCACTCAAACAATTTTTCTTTTTTTCAACTCAATACAATGATTTATCAAGAAGAAAAGTGGGTGGGAATCTCAAGAGGCTAGATTACAATAAATGCAAAACTCATCAGTTCTAACTCTTTCTGTAGTGTTTGAGCAAAAATTAGTGGTTAAGATATGACATTACATGGCACGGAGAAATTGTCCAATAACATAAAATGTTTCATCAAAACATTCTAACTCAGGCACACCCTTTAGATGCCTGATCCTATCTTCATGCTTCTAATTTCTAACTTCAACCCAGTAGCTACGACTACTTGCAGTTACTCTAGTCAGTACCTAAGAAATTGAATGTAAAAGTTTCTCTCCAGCTTCTTGTGCTCATTTTTTTTTCTTAGACTATTACGCTGAGGTTTTTCTGCATATAATTAATTTTTTGTAACAGAATATTATTTGTATGTCTCAAGATTCAAGATGCTACTGCAAAACTGTATGTTGTACACTCTTAGCCTCGTGCAATACTTTCTTCTTTTGGATGTTTATTTATACCACTCATATTTCCACTACAGTTCTGGATTTGATCAAAGAACAAAGTTCAAATAAACAGGCTGAAACTCGTTCTTTTAAAATAAGTAAAAAAAAGGTGTTTGGTTTCACCCACAGTCAAAGAATTATGTTTCTATTTCTAAGCCTGTGTGGTAAACACTGTTTCCCATTGAAAGTGAAATGCTCTTACTTCTCCCCAGTTCCCAAAGTTCCACCGTGGGCACGGTCCAGAATCACAGTGTCTCGACTCTGGAGGTTTTGTTGTCTCATCACAATAATTAGCACTTCTTCCATCCTCATCTTGACATACTACAACTCGACGGTGAAATCCACCTGCACAAGTACTAGAGCACTACCAAAACATGTAAACATATGTATTGCCATTGCATGATCAGAAAAATGTAAACTATGTTGGTTAAAACAACTTGGTTTTAAATGTTAACTTTCAAAACTGACATTTGCAAATAAAAGTCACTACTATGTAGAAGTATTTTAAATTTGCAATCCCTGAAAAATTACATTTAAAATTTAATATGTTCTGAATAACAATAACAACAATAATAATAATTTAAAAAATGAATGTGCTTCCCTTTCAAACAAATCTGTACTGCCATAACATTTCTAGAAATGTTAACACACACGTGAGAGAATAGATCAATATATTCTAAAAAAAATTCTTACTGCTCCCCAGGGTCCAGTTCTCCATTGATATCCTCCCACAGAGGGATGGTTCCACTGGTTTAAATTGTTTTGTGGATGCTGTATTGGGAGGTAACCTATTTCTGGAAAATGGCTTGGATGATCATGTATTTTCGGAATATGATGATAAACCGGTGGACACGGTGGCATGTAACATTCTTGTTCCTTAGCAGGTTGGCCTTCAGGATCACAGTAATTCTCATTGATTTGTTGATGATAGTTGACACAGATAACTTGTCTTGTTACTATTCCACTATCACAGGTAACTGTGCACTGACCAAAAAATGAACACACTGTTTGTAACAGAACATTGATAAGTAATAACCGAAGACATTTATGTTACTTTCAACAAGAAGAAACATATACTTTTTTTCGAGGGATGCAATTTCAATCACATTTGCACAAAATACGAACTCCAAATTTCTAAACAGGAACTTTGGCCACTAATCTCAATAGACACCAAAAAAATCTTACAATTAATACTTACAGGGGACCAGTTTCCAACTTGCCATTCCCCACATGGGCTAAAGCAGCTTGAAATTTCAGCTGGTCGTGGTAAATGAGCACAGAAAGATTCATCTGCTATTCCTCCATGAGCATCTCTACAACTCACATAGCGAGCACGATCACCCTTCCCACAGGTTGCAGAGCACTGGTAGAGGAGAACCCAAGATCATCACACTTTAGGAGACCAAAACAAGATCATGCAAGCATCTAGAATACTAACATAGCTTATTATCCACTTTAGAATTAAATCAGATTTCCATTTCACATTAACAGAACCATGCATTCAGAAAGGAAAGTCAAATATTGCTGGATGGTTTAGGCCTTAAGAATTCCTGTTGGCTTGGAACAGAATTGCACGGCCTTAATTCTCATGATGCAATTCAGCATATATAAGCAGGCAGCATTTAAACTATAACATGGAATAATTACACAGTTGCAAAGGCAATTTTACTATTTATTAACAATAGAAACACTGGTAATTTCCTGAACATTTTAGTTATTACACAGTGATGCAATATTTACACCAACTGTTAAAATAAAAAATTATATTCACAATCCATTTGCTATTACAGTTTGTATTATCATATTCCATTGAGCCCCTTCTGATGCCTTTATATCTGGGGAGTTCAAGGCGGATTTAGTGAGCAGTTTCTGAGTAGCCTCAGTCTACGCACTATTTACTATTTCTTTATTTAATTTAAATAGTTGTGCATATATATAAGATACAATTAACAGACACACACATTTTTATAGATAGTTTTAAAATTTCACATTGCTATCAAGTAAAACTAATTTTCAATACTATCAAAATAGAAAAAAATCTTCCACTGAAGGAAGTTTGTGTAGGAACCACTATCATAATGCTAATTTTACAAAAAAATGTCAAATTAGACCTTCAAAGACCCGAACTGTTTAATATTACTCTTCACATAACAGATTTAAATCATAATTTAAAATCAAAGATGTTCTCCATACTTGGAAACTGATCAATTACTTTTAAAAATCATATGACAACAATTTTGCTCAGAACCCCAGCTCCTAGAATCCTGCTTTTTTCCTCTTCTTATTTTCCCTGATTAGATTTGAAGCATACAGTTTGCTGGGAGTGTCTATCTCCTCCTTAAGAAACAGGTTCTTCTGTTAAAAAAATACGAGAATTCCTTTTTAATTTATCCCAAGTAGATTTAAGCCTGAAAAACATATTAATGAGAGCTTTTTGGAAAAATGAGTGAATGAGTGGAGAACTGCTCCGTAAGATGTGACTGCTACATTACATACTGGGGTCCATGATCCGTATCTCCACTGGGTCAGCTTCCCCACATGAACTACAGGAAGTGATGTAGTCCATAATTCTGTATTTTCTGGACAAGAGGGCAATTCACATTCCTGTGGGGGTGAGGTAAAAAAAAAAAGCTTTCAATTTATATATTTTGAAAGAGCCAAATGTAAAGCAAATGGCTCTGCAGACACGGATCCTACTATTACAATAAGCCAGCATTAATTAATAAAAAAATACCACCTGCTAACTCTTTCCTGGAGTTACTCAGAAACTTTTCATTGAACTGCTTTGTTTCAAATCAAGAGGCAAAGAAAATTTAATTGAAGTTAAAACTACATTAGCGAAAACTAATAATATTGGCACTTGGAGAAAGAATGGTTTGGGGCAACTTGTTAGAGACAAGGGACATGGATGTTACAGTGTTCTGTTCCAGAGCCACAGGCAGTACAGAAGAAGTGAAGACAGTGGCCTTGCTGTCCTGTCCCCTACAACTTTAGCTACTGAGAACACAAATTTGTCCAGTTTCAGTCAGTAGCCAAACAGGTACCACAACTGAAAATATAAAGCATACTCAAACTCAGTGTTTTGACATGTAAGAGAAAAAAAATTATAACAATTAACTGGCTTTTATATTTAGAAATCTTATTCAAGAAGCCATCACATGGCCGGTAAATTGTGACTGGTTTGTTTACTCTGGACCACAGAATCTTTTTTTCCCCTCTTCTGTTTGAGACAAAAGGCAGAATACGTGCTTAAGGAGGTGCATGGTTTCCAGCTTAGCTGGACATACATGAGATGTACCAATGTGGTGGCCAGATCAACATATCAATTAAAAGCACCAAAGACACCAATTGCTTTTAGGTAAAGATAAACCCACTGATTTTATTGAATACGTTTCTTCTGAAAAATGCCAGATTTAAATTAAGTGAAGTGATGAAGTAAATAAACTGAGGTAAGAAGAAAAAGTAAGGAGCCATATTGAATCATAATCCATCTCTACAAAGTTTTTAGTTAGTATTATTACAGCAACTGAAGTTTTCTTCAAGTAACCATATTGTTCTCTTAAGAACTATATACATGTAGAATTTTAGGGAATACCAAACCAGTTAGGTACCGTTATTTATTAAGCATGATGGTAAGCAGTGTTCTTATAATATTCTACATGTTGGAGCTTCCCCCACTGCCAAATAATCACAGGCCTTCAGATACCTTCAAATTATATACGCTAACCCTTCAGTCAAATACCAAATTTTTAAACCTTCAATGTCCAAATTACTCTTCTTTTACTTTATTCCCTAGGCCAAATTTGACATTTGTGAAAAAAAAGATAGTTTCAACATTTTTTTGTCTCATTTTAGAACTTATTTCCTCCAAATTGCCTCAAACAGTCAGTAGACAACACTTGTATTTAGATGATTTTAAGTAGAGAGGTATTTTTAATCTTACCTGGTTATCTCTAGGACGAGTAGCAGCGTTGCACTCCCTGTCATCGCTCAAAACAGCACGGTAAGTCCCCAAAACACACTTGACTGCCCGCATCTGGTATCCACGTCCACAAGTTACAGAACACTGTTGAAGTCAATAATTTCACACACTTGAAATGGTACCATTTATAATCAAATTTCACTTCCATTACATTTTCTAATTTAAAACTCTTTCCAGCATGAATAGGAATAACTACTGAGATGGTGTTAACCTTCTTTGTGGCAGACCATAAGGTACTTAAACAGTGTCCATAACACACCAATGTTTTGGCTATACTCTGAACAGTGCTTGTGCAGGATAAAAGCTTTCTCTCTCTCCCCCCTTCTATCTCCTGCAAGTGAGTAGGCTGGAGGTGGACAGGAGACTGGGAAGAAACACTGCCAGAACAGCTGACTTGACCTCATCAAAGGGACAATCCATGCTATATAATGTCATGCTCAGTAATAAAAACTGGTGTAGAGAAAGGGGAGGTGGGGGAAAGCAGGAGTACGGAGTGGCTTCGAAATGAATCACTAACTGCAGCTGTCAAATGTCTCTCCCTTCATTATACAGTTTGACAAGAACACACTGAAAGAAGGCAACTAAAATGTTACATGGCTGAAAATAATGTGACACAAATCCTATCCCTATAAACATTGTGGTTCAAGCACAAATACTTGTAAAAACTCAGTTGTGAATGGCTATTATCAGATGGTACAGTAGAAAAACTGCAACGAAAAGCTCTCCAATCACATGGACTGGTAAATTGCTTGTAGAATCTATTTCAGCAAGCTGTTTTTTATTTAGAACTCTATCACAGGACTAAATTAATTTTTTAACTTCATTTTTGCACTTAGTCTGTAGGAATGGAAAGCCTTGTGGTAAAAAAAAACGTTGCGACACAAAAGGAATTCAACATTCAACAATGTGGTTATCCCTAAGGTAAAAATAGCAAAAAAAAAAAAAAAGAAAGGAATGTCTAAGTTAAACATATACTTAATTTCCAAAGGTATATTTATTCTGTATTTTACTAACAGATATGTAAAAAAATAAATATCACCTGCTTTTCAGTTATGAATTCCAACCAACATACAAGAAACACTGAATAATCCAACACTACGGTTGGTTTGAGTAACCTGATCTTGTAAGAGCTCCATGAAACTGAGTACCTTATTTTTTTAAACTAATTCTCATTTGGTGACAAAAGTTTCTTTTGCAAATTAACTCACTGTTTTCTAGGATTTTGAAGCCACTTTGGTATACATTAGGTGAGCGTTTTTACACACAGGAACATATTTTTCAACAGTACTTTCACAAGAGATAGCAGACCATTTATCACTGAAAGCAAAACCAAAAATAATAACAAAATACTAAGTCTTTTTGCCTACTATTATTAGCATATACACTTCTATGATCTCACTTGAAGCTACCACTTGAATACGCCTACTCATCTGTTAATACTGGTCTTTCACCTGTCTCATTCATCTGAACAGTTTGATACCCACATTTTCAATATTCTGTTGATGTAAAACACTGATGTGCAAAAGCATCTTTGACATTAAGGCTTAGGATCAATGACTATTTTAAGCATTTAACTTATATGTGGGTGTTCGTAAATTACAAGTTAGATAGTCAATAGGATCCTGCAAAAAAACACGTGAATCAATTCAACTGAAACAACTGCTTAAAGATTCAACTAAAATGTTTAAAAGGTATTGTTTTGTGATCACTCATAGTCTGAACTATAAAACAAGAAGCCAGGAATCCTTATGTACTCACTGATCCCCAAGGCCCTACTTGCCAAGATGCACATTCATGAAGTTCACACGGAGTTACTGATTCTGGTCTATCATTTGGATTACAGAAATCATCTCTCAATCGCTCATCATTAACTTGGCACCAAACTTGACGATGCTTCATTCCTTTGCCACATGTCACAGGACACTGTAAAATTATTAGAATCATCAGTTTGTAAAGACATGAATCTCAATTAATGGCTTCAATTTTAGTAATTTTTCACATTTTAAGATCACATAAATTAGAAAAATATCACAGCTTTCACTGGAAAAATGTTTAAACTAACCATGATTCTTTTAGGTCCATATAATCTATATAAAATTAATATAATTCTGTTCTTCAGTTAGCTTTATAGTTCTCATCGTTTCATAAAAACAGGAGGTATGCATATTACTGTAAATAGATTTACTTTAAGTAGCTTCATGACCTCATTTTAATGTAACAAAATTTAGGAGAAAAACTAAATTCTAGGAGTGTTTTACAGAAGTTCTCATGCCATTTGTTTCTCGTATATCTGGGATGTGCATCAGCCAAATCACAGGACTTCAGAATTTTTATTACTGTGTGCCCCAAAATGGAATAAAAACCCCCAAACACTTGATGCAACTTATTTTAATATTGACGACCAGGATCAAATATGCCTTAAGTTTTACATGGTTTCATTACCTCACTCCAGTCAGTAACTGACCAGCTTGGACATGAGAATTCATTGCAGCTCTGTGTTACAACTTTTGGAAGTTCCTGGCATTCTCTAGCAGGAAGATGACGACCCAGGTTGTTCATACAAAAAGCTTCTCTGGTTCTGACACCTCTTGCACAGGTCCTGGAACACTGCAGTATATAGAAAATACTATGAAAGAGGAAACAGAACACTAGAAAATCAGGTCAAAATACATTATTACTCTTAAAAGTGAAAGACATAATGACTGTGCTAGACAAATGTGTCCTACATTTAATGCACAGACTGTTAATACATTCATTTGAAATAAATCCAGCACTTTGTTTAGTAATTACAAGAGAAAACTCCCGAATGAAGAATACTGAAATTGTTCTTACTCTTTTCCTCCAAAATACCAACTAAATTATTAAATAAAATATACCAGATCTCTGCTGACTTCCAATTCAAGATGCAAAAAACTATAGTTTTTTACAAAAATTATGAGGAAGTTGCTGAAATATAAAGGTTGGTATTAGCTGCTCCAGCAAACCTGTATTTGTCAAACACTGTTTCCTTTTAGTTAAACTAAAAAAAAAAATACTATGGAGATAAGAATTTGGTATGAATACTAACCAGAATTATAATGGTGCAATTATAAAGTCTGTAATTTGTACCTCTGACCACTCTGTGTAGTGCCAGCTTGTTAACATACAGTCACCATGGCAGGGCTCTCTGGCTGGTGGTTTCTGCTGATTGGCACAGTACTTATCATCCACTGGAGCACTGAGTCCCTTGGAAACAGAGTACTTCATGCAACGGATCTCAATAGACCGATACCCTGGGCCACACCTTGATGTGCAGTCACTTTTGCCAACATTGTGCCACCTACAAGGACAAACTGTTGTAGAAAGCTAACTAGGTTTTAAAAAATATGACCATGGCAAATAAAGCACTCAGAGAATGTACCAATGTACCTAATGTAGATAAATATGCATTTTAGGGAACAGAAAAGTCTATCTCATTACTGAAATTTTCAAAGCAATATAAAAGAATTTGACTCATGGGCTTAAAACAACCTTTTAAATTTAAAGGATCTTTTGTCTTAATCTCCTAGGTGACTCGGAAAAATGTAAGCTATAATTCTAACTCTTCATCCTCTGAATACTTCAGCGTGGGCTTTCTTGGATCACAAAAACACAAGTCTGTTTCAAATTAGTTCCAGTTGTGGCTACAATTCTGATGGAAAACGTATTCCTGCAATACAAGTTTTTGCGCTGGGATATATAGAACAGATTCACAATCCTAACAAGGGACTTTGTACTTTACCAATAAAAATCAGAAAAGTACCCTAGTTCTACTTAGATTAAGAGGTCTAAATATAATGTACAAACCCATTATGCCAACAGATTTGAGGAGGAGAAGGAGAGATGGGAAGGATGACGGAGGTAGAGAGGGATGGAGGGACAGGATAAAGCAATCTGAATTACTCTGTTTCAATCTCAATCAATAGAAACATATAGGACCATAACAGCTCCATCAGTTAGGAACCTCTTTTTACCTTAATTCACACTCTGTATTGCACTCCTCAAAGACACTTGGTACAGTGGGTATAAGTTCACATCTTTGATCAGACACTACCACACGATCACTTTTACGTATACATGTCATCCTTCTTCTTCGAATACCTTGAAAAAGCACCAAAAAAAAAATCCAAATAAGGGGCTAAAATAAGAGTGCCTTATGGATTCCATTAATAATTTAGGAATTTAACTGAGATACCCCACTAATACCAATCACTGTATACAGCAGATTCTGCAAAAACATGCTGTTTTGTGCCGCTGACTACATTCCAGTTGGAGAACAACCTTGTCCCAGTGATCTTTGCCATCTCCCAGCTGTCCTATGGTGGTTTCACAGAATATCAATTTACAAAGAACTACAAAAGTGGAACAGTCCATTCACTCATCAGGCTAAGTATTCCAAATGTATCATGTCTGTCCTTTGCTAATTAACATATTTTCAAACCACCATGTCAACTAAGAGGTTGTGATCCTTTCCTTTAAGGAAGCAGAAAATTTGATCACAGGGTACTCCCAAATTTGGAGCACTCAGAGTAGTAGTACAGTTGACAGATGCACTGCTTCTCTAGCTCATGAACCCGTCTACAGCCAGACTCAATCTTTTTTTTTCTTTTCTTTTTTAATAAACCACTCCTACGCTTACAAATGTAGGTTTGAATATAGAATTGCACTGCATAAGTACTGAAAACAACAAAACCAAAAATCAGAAGCTATTCTGTTCTTAAACACTCTGTGCACTTAAAGTTTACTGAGAGTAACAAGTTCCTTCCTTACAAATAGGGGTGAAAAATCAGAGTACTTAAGACTCATCCCTTCCTGCCATCAAGTCTTTGGTTCTGGTGAAAAAATAATTCACAGTACCTTGGCACATCCTGCTGCAGTCTTGCCAGGGTCCATAAGGATCCCATGTAAATGAATCACTTCCGTCTTCTATTGGGATACTGAATGAATAACGCACATCAGGGTTGTATAAATTCCCCACACACAAAACCTTCATTGAGATAAAATGATAGCTGTTTTTCAGTGAATATGAACATAAAATTATGAGCATAATGTTCATGTAGGAAATGATCAAATTTATGAAAAATGTACACATGCACCTGTAAGGTGAGCTCTTCTTCAACTCTATCAGTGCTGTTAATTCGTTCTATCGTATTGTTTGACCCACTGTACTCAAAAATGGCTCCTTGTATATTGATTTCTCTTTTTGACATGCTTACAACAAAATTTCCATTCAAGACAAAATTTCCATGAATATCTGATAAAGCTGTAAGTGAAATAAAATATTGGAAATAAAGGATCTACTTAATTAAAGGTTCTATCAATAAAAACTCTTAATAACTTCTTATCAACACTTAGCTTTATTTTAGTCCATGTATAAAGTTGTATCAAACAGTTTCTAGTGAGTGAATTCAATCCTAATCATCAGTAACTTCCACCTGAGCAGTTGTCATGGATTTTCTCTGCATTATAGTAATTTAATAGTATTTGTTCTGCTGAAAGGCTGATTGCAGTCATGGCTTCTAAATTTGGTTATAGGTTCTGCTATGTAGACGGAAACAATAATTATCTGTATTTCTGCCCTACTCTACAGCCCACATACTTGTACTTGCTAGAGCTACTTCTAGTGAAGTGGCTTTTAAAAGTAAACTTGAAAGTAAAAATATATTATTAAGCATTTATAATAGTAATTTAATACAATGACCAATTTACAATAATAAAGATGAATGACAAATTAAAAAATTTTAAAATAAGGTAGAATTTGTAGAACAGGCATGCTATTCAGGCATTGCTACATTTGAAATGCTAGCTAGTGCCAGGGAGGAAGGGTTGGGTTTGTGTCCTGCCAGCTGCATGTGTAGCAACTGGACAACAGGTGATAAGGAAAATATTTTGAGAATTCTGAAGTTTGTTGACTAGGATGACAGTGGAAGAAGAAACAGAAAGTAAATATGCATAAATATTTTTTCAGGCACTTCAGATACAATGTAACTACTGTGAAATAGAACCACCAAGATTTTTGGTACAACGTGCTTATGAATTCTTTGTTACCTACACACACTTGCAAATCTATTAATGTGTGATCTTTATACACAGACATGATAGAAAAAGAGACAATATGATACAAGACATATGTATGAAATATAAGACAAGTGATAAATTTGTTGATGGTCAGATTCCTTTGTTTATAAACAAAGTGTACACTTCCAAGATTTAAAACAACAAATATCTGCATTATTCCTGAGTTCACTTATGGAGTTTTAATTAGCACTGTGACAGCAAAGTGAAAAATAGACAAAATGATGCAACACGCTGTAATTCCTATTCTCTGACAAATGAACACACTCCTTTAAGAATTAGGAATGTAACAATATCTCACTCATTTTTTACGGAAACATATATGTACAGAGACTCAGGCAAATGAAGATACAAAGTAATTAGATATTTCATCTAAAATCTTTATCAGACTTCTGATAATACACATCTAGGGTAGACCTCTGGCAAGAGCACAAAACATATCCATCAATGTTGTAAACAGGAGGCTTTTACCAAGGTAGTTGTCATCTTCTGGCTTCCCTGAGTAGCTGTGCTGTTGAATATCAATGTTTGTTGCTCCTTTGGGAATATTTACTACAACATTGTAACCTGCAATGTAATTATTCACAAATTGATTATATACAAAAATAGTCAAATACTAGTAAAGATGAACATAGACTTAACTATTTATCATTTTATTTGAAAAACCCTACAATGCACCAGAGTTTTAGTAAGTGTTAGGTTCTGTGTTCAGAAATGTAAATTCAATTCTTTACCACTAACATGAGTTCAACCTACTCAGAAAAATCCCTAGAGAGCAGCACTACTCTAGAAAGCAACCAAGTATATCAAGTGGGACTCAGGAAACATTGTGACTCCTCAAAATTTAACCACAAAACTTTTATAGAAATCTGAATAAGTCACTTAACATGAAATATCTCAATTCTCTGTTTATACAATTGAGGTAGCTTTTCTCTCACAAGAGTTTTTTGTAACAGCACTTTAAAGAATGAGTGTTAAATAATAAGAATATAATAATAATAAAAAGAACCAGTCTAAAATATTGCAGTGTTGCAGCTTGTATGCATAGGTAGATGTGTCAGTTAAACTAGTGATGCCTTAGGGTTTTCATGAATTTGTGGATTTTTGTACTTCTATGTAGATTCTTATATTTAGAGTAGGTAACAACCTCTAACCCTGTGCTAGCTGTCTTAAGGGTCAGATAATAGCTGGAACACCATGCCTGGGAAACATGTACCAGAGCTAAGACAATTAGATACCATGTTAGTCAAAACAAGAAAGCAAAGCCCAGCAACCTTGGAGAAGGTCCAATAAGGGAAAGTGGCGTGAAGATGATGATAAAGGATGAAGTAAGGGTCTTAAGACCTCAAAGTCAATTCTAGGAGAGGCATGCCATGGGGCAGTCCCAAGGGAAGTTCTGGGTATGGACATTTCTTAGATTGGATGCAACCTTCAGATATGATAATTGAGTAGTGTTATAAAGTTAGTATGCTGCCACGTAGATGGAGAGCTTTCCCAGCTTCTACACCTTGTTGACACTTCTCTCTCACACACACACTGCTGCCCAGCCTGGTGTGGTGCCCTGTGTTCCCCCCTGAAAAGGGGGGGGGAACTCAGAAGAGCTCTGCTTACTGTCCTAAGGTGGGGGGAGAAGATGTTTTCCTTCCCTTGTTCTCCCAGGCTGGACCTCAATAACTTCAAGTCCTTCTTGAAGGAAGACAAGACCAGTAATGGGAACTGGGTACCAGCATGAGCTGCTGGGGGCAGCTGAGCTGCAGGGAAGCAGCTGCAAAAGGGAGTTTCTCCCTGTTTTATAGTGGGTTGGGAGGTGAGCTGACTTGGGCCCAGATGTTGCAAGAGTCAGTTTCCCAGCCTGTGGGTGAAAGGGTCTTTCACCTGGGAGGGGCAGGTTGTTGTCCCTTGTTTGCTTTGGTAAGGCATGGCAGAGTGGCTCAGGGGTTGGCTGGATACAGCCGGGAATGAAAGGGAAGCCTTTCAGATTAATTGACTCCGCATATTATGAAATGGTGGTGCTTAGAAAAGAGCTCACATGGTATTCCTGGGGCCGTGAATTCAACCTAGCACCAGTCTTTTCTATCTGTCACTTGCCAACACGCGTTGTACTCTTTTATACTATTTTTATACTTTTTGTACTTTTTTATACTCCTTTATATTCTGCACCCCAAACCCCTATAAGTAAAAGAACTCTTCTCTACTTTACCCACATAAAGTTGTCTTGGAAAGTTTTTTTCCTTTCCCTTATGGCAACACTAGCCATGCTTGATCCACATTCTCCTGCTTAAAGGCTGATTGTACTCCCTTTATAATACAAATGTTTCACAAATGAGTTATCATTTCTTGTAATATCTCCAAGTACTATTATGTCAGCCTTGTCATGAGGTAATAAAGTAAGACATAAGTTAAAAAATCCAAACCTGTTTCTCACAGATATTAATTACAAATTCGAAAGGATTATTATGGCTAAGAAAAACTGAGCAAGGCAAACATTGAAAACAAATAATAAACACAAACATGCAATCTGAAACACTGATATAAACTTTGATAATTTTTTCACCTATTTCACTGTGTTTAACAATCTTGCTGTGATTTAACTTTAGTTGCCTCACCTCTGTGGGTAAACATTTAAATGACAATATTCTTTTCATTTGGTACTGGATTTGGCTGGGATAGCGTTAATTTTCTTCACAGTAGCTGGTATGGGGCTGTGTTTTTGATTTGTGCTGGAAAATGTTGATAATTCAGGGATGTTCTTGTTATTGCTATGCAGAGCTTACACAGAGTCAAGGCCATGCCTGCCTTTCACTCCTTCCCACCAGTGAGGAGGCTGGGGGTGCACAGGGACTGGGAGGGGACTCAGCTGGGACAGCCAGCTGATCACAGGGATATCCCAGACCATACAGCACCATGCTCAGCATATAAAGCTGGGCAAAGAAGGAAAGAGGGATGTTTGGAGTGATGGCATTTGTCTTCCCACATCACCCATGATCGAGCCCTGCTTTTCTGGGAATGGCTGAACACCTGCCTGCCCATGGGAAGTGGTGAATGAATTCTTCCTCTGCTTTGCGGTTTTGTGGCTTTTGCTTTACCTTTTAAACTATCTTTATCTGAACCTAGGAGTTTGCTCATTTTTATTCTTCCAATTCTCTCCCCCATCCCACTGGGAGGCAGTGAGTGAGTAGCTGTATGGTTCCAGCTGGGGTTAAACCATGACAAATTTCATAACTCATTAGCTTCCCAGTGCTTTTAACCTATTAAAACTATGCAATGCATTTAAATGATTTAATCTAATAACAGGTCTATCACATTTACCAGCTGGGGGCAGCATTGCAATTGCAAATTGACATTGCAAGCTCTGGATAAACACAGTTTGGTCAATCTTCCAACATACTGGGACAAAAACCAAAACACACTCAAAAAGACACCTCATCTGATACACTAAAGACCTTGTGGCAACAGAATGAAAGAAGACAAAATATGGGAGGAAACTGTAAACAAAACTGCTTAGCACGTTGTCAAGGACACACAAAGAGAATAGGTCGCATACTAGGGCACTGAGAATGACCATTGTCCAGGAAATGCTCAGATACTCTAATTTGACACAATAATAATAGCCAACATAATAATAATGTGTACATAATTAGATTACCATTTCCTAAAATGGGAACCAAGTAAATTAGTGTTTTGCTGTAATGCATTTCTAATGATTGCTTCACTACTGCTAAACAGATAGTGACAACATTATAACTGCATGAATACAAGCACATACCACAGGCTGTTATTGTCAATTCCAAATTCTGCTTTATGAGTAAAATGACTCATTTTGGTATGAAAGGGAACTGAATGAAGTTAAAAGAAAAAAATCAAGTGCACAGACTTCAGCATACTTATCTTGTGATCCTAATTCAAAAGTTTTTTGGAAAAAAATACTTCCTCAGACAGTGTCTTCAGTCATCAGCCTAGGGATATTTTAGGCCTCCCATCGACACTGGAGTTTTAGTGGTCAGCTAACTATAACCTCTTGTTTGCATTGCTGTATTCCTAGTTGAGCACACCTAAATGATAATCCCAAATGTTTAGCATACTCTACAGTAGTATAACTCAGTATCATCTTTTATATGCTATAATTCCAAGAATTTGAACATAATTTAAAACATTCAACTCAGTATAAAGCCAAATAATAAATCAAGGTTTTCCTCATCCCAAAACATGGGGCTTTTTTCCCCCTCCAACTTCAAATTGAAGCAAATAACACTGTGACAATGGAAAGTTGATGAACAGCAGAGCGCCAATCACAACCACATTTGTATAAATGGCAGTTTCCCATAATAGTCACCTGACTTGCAACAAATGCATTCGTGACAAAATTTGTGTGCTACCTATAAGCAGCTTCTCAGGACACACACAAGAAAAAATACATCTATTTGTATGGGAAGGGCATGTGTATTCCACCTTTAAGATTTTTAGTAATTTTCAACTGGTGCAAGCCTTCTGCCAGGGGAAGAGATAATCCAACAGGACACTTGGCATACTTTTCTCTTGACCAGCAACTCCTTTGTTCTATGAAGATCCTAATTGGTCCCTCTCCAGGTACCATTTTAACTTTGCCTGTGGTCTCTTCCAACCAGTGGAGGGGCATGAAGGAGCCTTTAAGCTGGTATTAACCTGGAGACTTCTGTCCTTATGTCCTAACTACTTAACTGCACTGCTACACACATACAATAGTTTCTCCATACTTCCCAAAACAGACTACACATAGAAGAACTTTCAGTAGCTCTATTAGAGAAACTGAATCAAATATATAGGAAATACCAGGNGCTCAGCATATAAAGCTGGGCAAAGAAGGAAAGAGGGATGTTTGGAGTGATGGCATTTGTCTTCCCACATCACCCATGATCGAGCCCTGCTTTTCTGGGAATGGCTGAACACCTGCCTGCCCATGGGAAGTGGTGAATGAATTCTTCCTCTGCTTTGCGGTTTTGTGGCTTTTGCTTTACCTTTTAAACTATCTTTATCTGAACCTAGGAGTTTGCTCATTTTTATTCTTCCAATTCTCTCCCCCATCCCACTGGGAGGCAGTGAGTGAGTAGCTGTATGGTTCCAGCTGGGGTTAAACCATGACAAATTTCATAACTCATTAGCTTCCCAGTGCTTTTAACCTATTAAAACTATGCAATGCATTTAAATGATTTAATCTAATAACAGGTCTATCACATTTACCAGCTGGGGGCAGCATTGCAATTGCAAATTGACATTGCAAGCTCTGGATAAACACAGTTTGGTCAATCTTCCAACATACTGGGACAAAAACCAAAACACACTCAAAAAGACACCTCATCTGATACACTAAAGACCTTGTGGCAACAGAATGAAAGAAGACAAAATATGGGAGGAAACTGTAAACAAAACTGCTTAGCACGTTGTCAAGGACACACAAAGAGAATAGGTCGCATACTAGGGCACTGAGAATGACCATTGTCCAGGAAATGCTCAGATACTCTAATTTGACACAATAATAATAGCCAACATAATAATAATGTGTACATAATTAGATTACCATTTCCTAAAATGGGAACCAAGTAAATTAGTGTTTTGCTGTAATGCATTTCTAATGATTGCTTCACTACTGCTAAACAGATAGTGACAACATTATAACTGCATGAATACAAGCACATACCACAGGCTGTTATTGTCAATTCCAAATTCTGCTTTATGAGTAAAATGACTCATTTTGGTATGAAAGGGAACTGAATGAAGTTAAAAGAAAAAAATCAAGTGCACAGACTTCAGCATACTTATCTTGTGATCCTAATTCAAAAGTTTTTTGGAAAAAAATACTTCCTCAGACAGTGTCTTCAGTCATCAGCCTAGGGATATTTTAGGCCTCCCATCGACACTGGAGTTTTAGTGGTCAGCTAACTATAACCTCTTGTTTGCATTGCTGTATTCCTAGTTGAGCACACCTAAATGATAATCCCAAATGTTTAGCATACTCTACAGTAGTATAACTCAGTATCATCTTTTATATGCTATAATTCCAAGAATTTGAACATAATTTAAAACATTCAACTCAGTATAAAGCCAAATAATAAATCAAGGTTTTCCTCATCCCAAAACATGGGGCTTTTTTCCCCCTCCAACTTCAAATTGAAGCAAATAACACTGTGACAATGGAAAGTTGATGAACAGCAGAGCGCCAATCACAACCACATTTGTATAAATGGCAGTTTCCCATAATAGTCACCTGACTTGCAACAAATGCATTCGTGACAAAATTTGTGTGCTACCTATAAGCAGCTTCTCAGGACACACACAAGAAAAAATACATCTATTTGTATGGGAAGGGCATGTGTATTCCACCTTTAAGATTTTTAGTAATTTTCAACTGGTGCAAGCCTTCTGCCAGGGGAAGAGATAATCCAACAGGACACTTGGCATACTTTTCTCTTGACCAGCAACTCCTTTGTTCTATGAAGATCCTAATTGGTCCCTCTCCAGGTACCATTTTAACTTTGCCTGTGGTCTCTTCCAACCAGTGGAGGGGCATGAAGGAGCCTTTAAGCTGGTATTAACCTGGAGACTTCTGTCCTTATGTCCTAACTACTTAACTGCACTGCTACACACATACAATAGTTTCTCCATACTTCCCAAAACAGACTACACATAGAAGAACTTTCAGTAGCTCTATTAGAGAAACTGAATCAAATATATAGGAAATACCAGGGTTATTCAGAAAATTCTCATTCACTACCTGCCAATGCAGAGGAAAGAACATAAATATTGCTACCCCTGTTCTTTGGAAGGAGAAGGCTCACATTTCACTGGCTATTTTCTTCACTATATGAGAAAAGGAACTCATCAGGTGCTCACAACACAAAATTCCTGCTATGTCTCCATACAAACAAAAGGAGACATTGGAATATGTCCTTCAGCTGCATATTTTCACACAAGGGAATGCAAAGTACAGAGTAGGAAGCATTCTTCCTTTTAAAATACTTTTATCCTCATCATATCTTTTACTCATGCCTTTTGCTTTGACCTTAGGGCAGGTTGACTTTTTTTCCCACTTGAATGAGTTACTATGTCACAAAGTTTGCCCCTGCAACCTTGAGAGGGAACATAACTGAAAATCAGAAATAATTTTTTGTTGATAGAAACCCTAAAGAACATGCACTGAAATCCTACTGCCTTAAATGTAAGCATACTTTCTAAGCCATACTGAAATGTGCATTAAAATTAAAGAAAAAACAAAACCAAAACAAACATACCATAACGAGCACTGTTGAAAGTACCTGTAAGTGTCTTACATGAAGAATTATCACCACCACAGATTCCACATTTGTCTGTCCTTGCCTTGGAATTCAAAACGTGATCACAGCCTGCTTGCTAAAAAAAAAAAAAAAAGAAGTTTAAAAAAGCCCTGTGTCAATCAGCTTGATGGAAAACAATGAAAACAACCAATGTAAGCTTCCCACTACCCCAAAATATTCATGTTCATTGTATATATCTAATCTTCCTTGGCAATTAATTAAAAGCCTTTTATGTTTTTGGGTGCTGAGATGTAAGGGCAAAACACAATGGTGCTGTTGTACTGAGAACGTACAATCCAAATACACTCAATATGTAAAGAACTGTAAAAGAATACATAGCAGTATGTAAAGATTTTGTATTTAAAAAACCAATATAATGTATAAATTTTAAGTTATATTTACATTAAAAGTCTTGGAATCCTAAAAGCAGTATATGTATGTGTACATGGTCATCAATTCTTTTAAAGTCTGTCATTACTGCAAAAGAAGCAAAGGAATACACATAGACTATGCTGGTTAAACTAATACAAGTACAATTTTTGTTTATGTTACTTTACTTAAACTTCCCTTTTTACTGAACTGTGATAAAAGAGACAGTTCTCTGGCATTTCATCTTTTCTCTTGATTTAACACTACAAAAAAAGCTACATTTTCTCCTCACTGAATTTACTCAGTTTCACTGCAAACAGCAAAACAATCCGGGCTTGACAAAAAAGTCCTGAATTGGTATAACAGCATCTTTTCCTCCCAACAAAATCCTGTGGCAATGCCATAGTTACTACTGAGCAAAGAACGCTGAATTGATCCCTTTCAAGGGTCAATTACTCCTGATTTTACAACTAAATAATAATTACATAATCTATCTTACCCTTGGATTTTCTACTTTTTTTACTTCTCCAGTACCAGAAATACAATGGTAATAAACACACAGGATGCTTCTTTCTCTCTTTAAGTCAATTTTGGACCAGTTTCTCTCTGCTTACTTGGACAACATTAACTCTCTCACATATGAGGCTTAATGAGGCAAGACTGTAGGTCTTCAGATTCAACTATGTGTCCTTCACTTAATTGCCTCCATTTCTAGATCTCTAATTTGATAGGGAATAAAATTAGTTTAAGTAAACGCAGAATATAATATTTTCATTAATGTTTATTTGGATTAATATTTAATATCTACTTTACCATCTGCTAAAATTGATTTTAATAATTAATAAGTTTAGATTTAAATACCCTGCATAAGCCTTGAACACAAAGGTCATTGGTTTCTGCTCCACAGGGAGTACCATCAGCAACTCTGTCCTTCAGCTGATAGTAGGAAGTTGTTCCAGAAACTCGGCAAAAAAGCTTACAGCGATCTTTCATAGAAACTGGAAAGAAAATCCAACAGGTTTCTTGTCTGTTTTAAAACTTTAATTAAAGTAACATTTTTATTTTGTTAATTGAAAAAATGCATAATTACTTACTACCACTGTATTTTGGAAGCCAGCGAACAGCAGATGTAAGACCATTGATATTAAAGTGTTTGCCATCAAATTCAGAGCACTGTTGCTCCCGGAAATCATTTTTGCCTTTTGGACATGAATCAGTATTACATGACCGAAATTTCATCCTCCGACCAACACAGTACTTTCCTCCATTTCTTGGCCTAACAAAAGAAGGTAAATGTAAAACACACCCATTTTCTAAAATTGCAGTTTACCATGAAAAGTGGCTCGAGCCACTGATCTAAAGGGGAAAATCCCACACAACATTGTCAGCTGTTCCTGACTTACACACACACTTAACTTCCATTGCTCTGTGCGTTCATTTATACTCAAGAGAAGAAAATAAAACAATCCTTGTAAAATACTACTGCTGAGGTAGGTGTTAATTAAGCTCCTGATGTTTATTAATCCCTATTACACTTTTATTTCTCTTAGACCTATAACTATTTTGTCTGGGAAAAAGCATTATTAACTTCAATGTTTTTATTAATTCAGCTAAGATTACAGCTTTATTTTTACAGGAGCAACATCTTCTCAGTAATTTGAAACTACTATTTCACAGAGTGACAAAGAAAGAAGACAATTAAGAGCTGACACTCTTTTCTGTAATCCTAATACTGGTTTCAGTTTGGGGATCAAAAGAATAAAAAGGGAAAATTATGGAAAACACCCCATTTACTGTAAAGTCTAAAATACATTTCTTAACAGTAATAAATCCTGACACAAACTAATTCAGTATTAGGATGTTCTTGGGAAAGAAAAAAAGAATAAGTCAATGGTATATTGATACTATCAATTACTACAGACTGACAGAGGCACACTAATGGCAATCTAGTCTACTGCCTCTTGCTCAACAGAGAAAATAAAATAAGCCCGTGCCATTTGATAAGAAGTTCATTTATCCCACTGATAACATCAAGCAGACATGACTTCCTAGAAAGCCCTGAAACTACCCAAGTAGCAGCTGTTCTTGTGCTTCTGGACAAGTTAAGGGTAAAGTTCTCCTTGGCTTTTATTATAGAGAATGAAACCCACATGGAATTATTCAGTCAATGGAAGTTTCTCATTATAAAGGTAAGCTGTAAATGATTCTGCTGTAACTAGTGCTCCTTGTGGGGCGTTACTGGTGACGATGCTGTGGAAAAGCCTTAAATCAAAGCAAATCGAGTGTTTCACTGAAGAGATTAGTAGGGAATACATACATTTCTTTTTTCAATTCTTACTCCAAAGAAAGCATCTCAATGTTTAAAGAAATCTCAACAGTTAAAGCTAGAAAAAAAGACCCTGCCAAAAGAAGTCTTCCGAAACATCTTGTCTGTTGAAAGGAACATTAAACAGAAATTCAGGAATGTGGCACAAATCGTGAGAATCTGTTAGAAATTGTTAGCTGCTACCTCAAGTGTGCGAAATTATACAGCTATATAAAAATCTACAAATATACAAAATATTAAAATCTACAAATATATAAAAATTCTAAGGCATCATTATAAATGATATTGTTGAAGAGTAATCTAAAAGTTCTCTGCATATTAGAGCCTATAGACTTATCTCTCTTTCCAAACATGTCTGAAATAATAATTTTTTTTACTGGTGCTTCAAACTAGTTTGCGCAGCTCACAATACCTTGATTTTGTTTTGAACCAAACCATTATTTCTTTATTATGCATTAATGCAAAACTCAATAGAAAACATACTCTGGTTGATTACACAGCCTGGTGGTGCTCTTGATTCCACCTCCACAAGTTCTCGAACATGAGCTATAAGGTCCCCATGGTCCCCATTCTCCATCTACAGGACGCATCTCCATTTCTCTGCTCACACACATTCCATGGCGGCAGTGCTGCACGTTTAACAAACAAAATAAAATATATAATTCCAAGCAAAACCTTACTGTATATTTTAGCCACAGAAAGAACAAAATTTAAGAGCTCACTACACTTATCTGGATCTGGATATTTTCTAAAGTGTTCAACTTCCTTTAAGATAACTTACCCAGCACTCACATTTTCAAAATGCTGTCTAGACTTCTTTGCTCACTATGAAACCTACCAGATGTGGAATATATATTCAAGTCTTGTTGCTTTATCCAAATGTCTCTGCAAGAATTTTACAGTCTTGAATTCCTGATATGTTTTCATGCACAAACTTCAAACATATATTTACAACTGCATTTTATGTTTGAGATTTTCCAATTTAATTTGGAATTCATGTCAATAGAGAAAGTGAAAAGTTATAAGGAATCATCAAGAAAATCAGGGTGTTTTGAACATCTCAAAAGCTAACCATCTAGTGGGATTGTTTGGGAAAAGCAGCCAAGCATTTAAGAGCTTGCTTATGGTAAGCAAGCTGATGCTTGTTCATGCTGGAACTCAGACTTTCATACCTATAACAAAAGGTGTGAAATATATGGTTTATATTTTACAAAGGTTTTTTGTTTGCTAGTAATTTGAACAAATTTGTTATTACCATTAAAATGGAATTAATAGTTAAAGAAATAATAATTAGAACAAGATATTACATTGCAGTGTCTATTCTGTTTAGATTTTTTTTTCCTGGTGAAGAACTACTTATTTTCAACCAAAAATGTACATAAAGGAGTAATTTTTATTTCATCTGCTGGGATTTACATCATTAAGAAGACAAAGATTGCAAGACTATTTTTTGTGGTCTTGTAAAACCTCCCCACACCATAACTGTAAACTGTTACAGAAAGTTGTAATTACTTTTTTTTTTTTCCCAGAAGCATCAAGTGATCAATCTCTTGCTTCTAAATATTTACTATCCCGGTCTCTGACTGCACTTCAGTGGTTATTCAAGCAGTACACGACTAAAAAACCTAAATGAGAATCTTATGATTGGTACATGTGTGACTTTTTCCAAAGAACCCACAGGAATTACCAGCACTAATCCTACTAATGATTTACAGCAGTTGGAATTCCAATTCACTTGTATGCTTTAGAAAATCCCAAGTAGTATACTTGATCACAACATAGTGGAATAGTTTACATACTAAAATAAAATACTTACAAGATACTATAATGCCAGCACAATGTATCCTGCTGACTTCTATGTGGATAACGTGTCAACTTTGCCCTTGGCTCCAAACACCTGAAGCATCAAAGTCTGCCCACATGTGGAGACAAGACACTGGGCAGGGCTGAATATACAGGGTCAGTGCCCATACATAATAGATAGAATTCTTTATTTTAGATGCCTATTTGCAGACTTGGGATTAAACTGATCATTTATTAAGTTTGTTGTCAGGAGGGATTCTCCTAGCTGTATTGACAGGGAGTGGCTTATTCCATCTTTCCCTGCAGTATATACGTGGATCAGTCACTAGAACCATCAGAGCAGATTATGTCAACTCAACTGCTTGTTATTTCCAAAGCTTTTTTTATTTATTTGCCTCTCTGCAACACAAAAGACCCTTTAATTACCTTAAAGTCTAGAAGGATTTTGGTAACTGAAGTTTCAGGCACATAAAACAAGTTAATAAAGTCTGATACACAAAAGATAAAATAATTCAAGAAATATACTCCTTTTTTTACAACAAATTTAAATGTTACATAGAATATCTCAAGAGTTATTATGATGCTACAAATTTATTGGAGGAACTATCAAGTAACATAAATTTTGCTGAACACACAAAAACTGTGTGCAATCTTTCTGAATACAGTTCAAAGGCACAAAACTCAAAAGTTGTTCAGTGGTTTTATCACTGCATGAAGTATTTCCCAAATGCAATTTCTTACTAATTAGCATATGTTTTATTATATTGATAATTATGTTCATACGCTATTGATAATTTTGCTCTAAAAACAGGAATTTGTCACAGAATCAGATTCTCTTTTCAGGGTTCTGCCTGAGTTCCTAATCCAGCTTGATGACAAAATTGCCTGCCTGTATAATTCTTCATCATACCAACTCTTGCACATAGACCATATCTTTTAAGCCCTGAATGCCCTCCCCTAAGAATATGATCATTCAAGGTGATTGTCGAGCCCAAAGGAAACACAGAACAAAAGCTAGATCTGTCTTTTCATATAACCATTTAAATGATCCAGTCAATTGGCCAGATCATCACTTGCTTGATGCCAAGGCTAACGCTTTAACTTAACACCAAAAACCCCACCATTAATTCACTGCATATCTGCATATGAATTCTCACTGGAGTGCTTACTGTTAGTCTTTAATTTTTTTTCAAGATGCCCTTAGGGTACCTTTACATACAAACCCTTTAGTACTCAACATCAAGCACCTAGCATTAAAAGATAGACTTTTTACATAGTGCAGCCATAAGGTAAATGAGGAAACATTAAAAACTTGCCTTTCCAAGAACTGTCATTAGCATCTTAGGAAATATTTTTTTATGCTATAGTCTGTATATTTAAAATCCCCCTTCACAAAATGAATACTGTATTCTAATATGGGACAGTGACGTAGCATTTAGGGTTTTTTTCCATTCAGAAACACATTTACAATAACTTTAAGGGAAATTTCAGGAAAAGAGAGTCATAAAATGAAATTTTATACCCACAACAGCATTATTTTGATCCATAAAAATGCAAAGCATATGTTCACATACAGGATTTTAATAGCTTATTCAACAAACTTGTCTCAGCTATTATTCTGCTGCATTCCTACAGAAGGAACATGACAAAGTCACAGTAGAAAACTCTGGCACAAGACACATTCCAGATGTTCCTCTGTGCTTGATCGAATCATTGCTTCACTGAGAACACTATGATATACAGAACTTCCATAAATTTAAATATAATTGCTAAACAATTTTTTCCTATGTTTTTAAGGCAAATACAACGTATGCACCAGGTAAAATACTTATCACAATTCAAAACATGGTGACTGCAGTAAGTAACAATGCTACTCTAGTCAAGACCATCAAAAAGACAGAAACTAGTTTTCCATCAAAAAGACAGAAACTCTGACCCAAATCTGCATATAATTACTAGTTCAACTGATTTCAACTGAATCAAGAAGAGCAAAAGATGCACAGAGTACAGGACTAGAAATCAAGCACTTCCTACATAGCCTTGTATGACTCACAGAAGGAAAAGGACTCTAAGTTCACTCTTATTGTCTATATTTTCCAGGCTACTTGCAGCTATACACATGGTTTTTGAAGATCTTAAGGCAGAGATTGACACACTGATGCTCAGTGTATGAGGACACAATTTCATGCATTGGAGCCCCATGTAGACTCGCAGAAAAAGAGATGAACAGCTTTTCCTGAGCCTGTTTCCAGGCACAAACATGTTACCATGGATGCTACTGGTAGCTACTGGTGCTTCTAAGAGGAAATAAGATGACTGAACACTGAATACAAGTATGAGGAGAAAATGAGAAGGACATTGCAGAAGTGGACATGATGGTCTGTATTTTGCCTGCCAAATATCCAGTTCTGTTGTTCTGACTTTTTTTCCTTACAAAATACAATCCAAACAGCACCTTGAGAATGACTATGAATAGCACAGGAAGGGACAGTTACAGTGGATTGAATGCAGGAAAGGAAAACAGGCATAGCTAGTGCCACAAACCAGAAAAACACTAAACAGCTGCAGCACAAGATCAGTTCGCTATAACTTACCTGGCCCGCAGCTGAAGTACAAGCATGAACTGTCTCAAAGTAGATCACAATCACAAAGAGCTGGGAAAGGAGTAGGAATTTGAGAAGCTACACACAGATTCAGCATAAAATCCCAAGAGCAGGGAGTGAAAATAAGAACACCCACTCAGATGAATGCCAAACTGCTGTTGCTGCTAGCTGTACCTATGTCTACAGAGTGTTCCCATTCATTCCCTTGAATGAATGTACTGCTACAGGCCTCTGTCTTGTCTGCTGCAAGTGGATACAAGGAAACTTTTTGCTGTACGTTAAACCTATGTCTGCTCTCTATCTTCCACCTGTAATACCCAGTCCAGAAAGCACATTGTCCTAAAAACAAAGACAAGAATTGGGGTCCTAGAGCATATAAAAGGAGTAAAAACAGAGTAGTTAATAAAATGAGTATACAAGACAGAAGAAATGGAGCTTGTAAAGATATATAGCCGAAGCTGTAAACATGGCAGCTCAGGTCTCTATCTCTGTAGCATGGATTGTCAGACAAGCCTACATTTATAACTCAAATGACATCTACAAAACTCACAAGACTTTACTTTTTTCACCATTTTCAGTTTTGTCTTGCAAAAAATCTGCATACTTTATTTTTCCCTTGAAACTTAAAATTTTTCTCTAATTACATCTCATCAGAAAAGTATTTCACAGAAATCCCAGTTTATAGAAAAAATTCTTGGTTTGAGCCCATACTTTACTCTGTTCTTACAGTTCAAAAGATCTGCTGCTGCTTTCCAGATGGTGAACATATCCTCCTACCACCCAACTCTGATAAAATCCATCTGAATGTTTTATACTTACTTTATATATATACACATAAAATACTTTATTCTTTCAGATTAAATATCTTCATGTATTACATTCATGAGGTAGTCAAGCTATGCAATGATTTTTAATAGAAATCAATACATGGGTAGTAACCTACAACTGAAGAACAGCAAACATACTTCAGAATCAGACTGGTACTTCTTTAACTGTTCAAAGCAATTCTTTGTTGCTCTGCATCCCCATTCTCGATTGTATCTGTATCCCTACCTTTTATGTTAAAGCGACTACAATGAAATCTTGATTCACCTGACAGCTAATCTAGATACTTTTAGATGCTAGCTCAATAGACACTATATATCTACAGTGCATAAATGTTTCTCTAAAACACACAAACACTTTCCAATATGTATCACTAACTCCAACAGATGAGTTACCATTACTGGAATATCATATAAACTACACTGCTAAAAATTGCATCAACTTCATTATACAGAAGCCATGATTCCAAGCCAGGTGTAAGCTGGAGATGGACATGTGTAAGGAGAGTTTGCATATCAGTTGACTTGTAACCAATTTGGTTACACACAATGGCATAGATATTTCTTTTCCATAACACTGATAGCTTCCTATTCTACTTCTTTTAATTAGGTCCGCCATGAAACAGGATTAAGTATTTCCCATGAATATCATCAATCACACTGTGAAAACTGGCAACCTGTAGATTGAGAATTTTAGTTTTGTTGTTTTGGGTTTTTTTTTAAATGCAAGCAAAAATATTCAACATGCCAAAAAAATGAATCACTCTCCAAACTCACTTCTTCTTTGGAATTTTAGAAAGAAAGTTTAAAAAAAAAACCCCACCTCCAAAACTTCTCTTTCTTAAGCTGTGGAAAACCTTTTTATATTATCCCAAAAGGATAAATGCAAGCATATTTGTCACTACATAAACCCAAAAAAATAAAAGGAAGAGATTACAAAATAAAATAAAATAATTGAAAATATAATCCAAACAAGATAATACTGAGAGTCTGCTGGTCTACAGAAATTTCAAAGCACAGAAATTTTTTTACTAGAATGCAATAAGAAAATCTAAGAGGAAGCAGGGCTAGAAATTCTGCTCTAAGTTGACCACATTTCCTAAATATCCATTAATATAGCTCCTATCTGGAACGTGACAAGCAGAATTATGGTGGTTAAAGAAGAAAACCAGGCCAGCTAAAGCAGTCCAGTTTCTGTTCTAATGGAAAACAACCTTCTCATATGTCTTGTAATGCATAGGAGCATATAAATACTGTTCTTACTGTGATTTATGCTTTTAATTTGCATACATAATTTATACCATGACAGCAACAACTACACCTGTAGCTACAAAATTCATTGTGGCATCCAGTGAGCAGGCTGTATCTGACTAATCTAGTGCACTACTCTTAATTCCAAAGACACTCCCATGGTAGCTTTGATGACAGAAACAAGACACAAAAAAGCACTAAGCAACTAATATTGTCATGTTATTGTGCCACATTTCACAATAAAAATAACATTTTAATAAAAACTTTATGCCATATGATTGTGTTTAGGAAGACAACTCAGGAATATATACCTTTGTATTTCATAATATCTCCAAAAAAAGAAAACCAGAAACAGTTCAAGCAATGACTAATGTAGTCCTACGGTGCGTGGAAATTCACCTTTGCATAACTAACAAGTGTTTACATACAGCATGTCTAGCTATATTTACTATCATTTTGTCTCTGAAGTACCAAATAGGCTGCATTCTTTGCTTCAGGGAAGATCTGTATGATGTCAAAAGAGCTGGCGGAAGATTAGACTTCCTATGAATCTTTGTGAACCCAAACAGACAAACAGCACATGAGACACAATGTGAGTAGCAATGAAGTGAGAAACTTTACTCAGACATGGCAGAATTGCTACTTATAGGCTACTGTCAATCCTAAGCACTCAGAACATATAATAACAGGAGCTGAAGAGAAATTTTCAGATATTTCAGCAGAAGCCCAACAAGTAAATATAATTAATTTTTATTAAATATAATTAATTTTTAATTTTTAATATTCTATCAAGGGGTGAAATTTGGTCAGCTCAAAGAAATTTAGTTAGTCAGCAAATTGAAGTAAAATTGAAAGTTTTCTATTTGAGATGTAATAATATAGATATTTAATACCATTATAGAATTAATATAGGCAATGTTCAGATTCTCAAGAAAATATTTTCTTTATTGTTTATAAGACACTGAAGAATTAGGTTGCATTTTCCCTTTAATGTTTTAAGAAAATGTTACCCATATCTACTGCTGATATTATATATATATTAAGAAGTCACTGAGCTCTCTAGGCGTGTGCACCATGAGACACAGAAAACACAATTCTCTTCCAAAATGGATAGATTCTCTTTCAACTATGGATAGATTGCCTTAGGAAAAGCTGTTTGCTCATTCACTTGAGAGTCTCTGATATTATTATTATTATTATTATTCTATCTTCTTGTAATTTTCGGGAAGGAAAGACACAAGGATTGCTAGAGCAGTGCATAGAGCAAGATCCACTAATCAGACATATGACCTGTGAAATCTAGGCTTAAAAAGTTTACACTAAAATAACAAATGCCTTAAATGAATCTCTTCTGTTTTCTTCATAGTAATAATGTCGCAAATGCCAAATACAAATTGATTTAGCTTGCTGGCAAATATTAATTACAATTACTAGTCACCATGTCTTATGCCTATTAACATCAACAGCAGCTTGCGGACTGAGATTGAAAAGAGCTGCTTCTTAGGCAGGAACAGATGACAATTTGTCAGATTAATTAATTGCTGTTCTTTCTTACATCTTTCAGAGGTAATGACTGTAATTAGCTCTTCACTTCCTAGAGAAAAATGGTTTCACTGCACTAATTACATAAAACAGGTTTTTGTATTCTTACATAAAAGAAAACCTCTGATGTTGGCAAATTAGAGTCAATTTAAGTGAAGATTACACATGAAGTTTACATAAAAGATGAACTTTCTTTCTGATCAGTGACTGACTGAAAAATGGGTTAAACTTTGTAACACCAGCTGCATGCATAGACTATAATCAAGCAAAGCTTCCATTGCAACCTTCAAGTAACTTTTTCTAATCTTACAAGACAGAAAGAAACCATTTGAGACAGTATACTCCCTAAATTGCTATCCATTAAGACACTATTTTCAAATTCCTCACTAATACTGTCTTATCAAACACAGAATCTGTAGAGATTAAAATCTATTGGGGGGAAATTTAGAAAGAACTAAGTGAAATGTAGCAGCCTATTATATATGGAAATTAAACTAGATTTTTTAATCATCTTTGAACATTTAAACTATTGAAAAAAATTTAACATTGCTCCCACAGCCCCTGCCGGAGTACACTACTTTGATCTGTCTTATCAAAAATTGCAAGTACTGAGAAACAAATCAAGGCTTACCATTCCCACACCACAAACTGTTCCATCAGCCAAAGGCATGTGCTGAGTACGACAACCCTTGTGAACACCTTCTGTGCTTGTGCACCATAAGCGTTTGCATTGTTTCTAGAAAGAAAAACAGATTACTTTTGTTGTACCTTTAACACCATTTTAGACATTAGTTGTGATATTTGTGTTTTCTCATACTGTGTGGGTTTAGGGTTTGCAATTAATATTACCATTTTCCATAGATAAAAGCCCACAGAAACAAAATAGACCTTGCTTAAAGTGAAGCAGAAATGTGAAATATTTGAAACTGATCCCATTAGAGTGACAGATGACTTCATTTTCTATTTCAGTATGAAATTTAATTTAAAAATACATAAGCGCTTACGGTTAGTACTACACAGCACAGTTTACATATAATCCCCCACAAAGAGACTCTCTCTGAGTTTAACGAGAATTAGATACACTGACTGAAAAATTAAAAAGCCTACTTTTCAAACTGTTAAAAGACTCTTAACAGAAAAATAATCTTTATGTATTAAAAAATTTACAAAGCAGTCTTCAGTAACACCATCTTCAGGTCTTTGACGGCCCCTTTCCTTTTCTATAATATTCCCATAAAGTCTGACTCCCCCAAAACAACATTTTACCTCACCAAAAGCTCTACTTAGTTCAGTCTGAATCTGATCTTAAATTCTCTCCTTTAAACAGCTTCAACAAGCCATACAATGTTAGTAGAGTTATTTTACAAGTTAGTCCAAAACCTAACTCTACATGGCATCCTGACAGTAACGAATAAAGTCATGATGTTATATTTGTGTTTATATTGCAATGGCCACATTAAGTTTTCAAAACACAACTTAAGGTTCAGTATTAATCTAGTCAAGTTTTCTTTCCATATCTCAATTTTCTATACAAAATGTACACTCCATCAGGCACGAAAATATTTTTTGTCTCTCTGACAAAGCAGAGGGAATCTACATTTTGGACCACACATTTAGAACAAACATTTGAGATAATATATTAAGTTATAGATTTTTAAAAAGCATTAACAGAAGCAGAGAAGCAAGTCCTGCTAATGTAAGATATGTGAAAACATTTGCAGGTTTTGTTGAGATAATTCTATTTCAGTTGTTGCAGGAAACCTTAATTTATGCAGCCTTGGATCTTTTAAAGGAATTATTACATTCACAGATGTGGAAATCAAAATGAATGCATCCTACTGTTTATTTCTATATATTTCTCACATATGAAATTGCAATATTGTCCACTGAAAACTTCCCCCTTTAAAAGAACATAATCTGAACTATTACTCAGTTCAGGATAAAATTCTTCCCAAACCAGTAATTTTCAGAAGTTTTTTACATAGTTGGAGCATGACTTTGTTTTTCACTTACCAGATAAGGGCATACTTGTGACCCAAAACCAAACGTAAGTTCACACTGCTTATTGACATCATACATTGACCCAGGCAACTGAGAGGAAAGATCATATATTCTTCCACTAGGTTTGTCTAGGAGGCATTCACCATAGCCAGTACTGTTGTAAAACAGGAACAAAATGTGAATAAACCACTCTCCATTCATTGAGAACCTCCTCATTACCCACACAACACTTACACATGCATATCTCAGTGGAGTTATGGGTTTGCATGCCTACTTCCCTATATATGACTTCAACTAAAATTCGTGAATAATGAAATAAACCAGGTTACTTGATTTTCCTTTCTTGTATTTTGTATTTAGATCCACCAAACAAAATCAAGTTTTCTTTTTCTAGATGATATTTCTCACTTAGGAAAAAAAAAAAAAAGGGTGAAAAAAAGAAGATGATGCTGCCTAAATTGGGCCTGTCACTTATTTTTTACATAAAAACTTCAGAAAATAATGGGTTCCTATTCTAACCTATTAAAACCATACTAAAGGTTTTTTCAATAAACAATGCCACTACATTAAAAAAAAAAATCCTTTAGCTTTGCATGTTCAGTGCAACTTTAACAAAGTCATGAATCATGTATTCTTCTGGAGGACTGAGGCCCTACAAGTCAGTGGTTAAACATAAGAAGAGTGAAAAATGGCATTTAAGCAATACCTTTAAAATACTTCTCAGAAATAAATGAAATTGAAAAAAAAAAAAAAAAAACCAAAAAAAACCACTCCAAACCACAGCATTATGCTGACACTCACTCGAGAAATTCAGTGATATATTTTTGACTGCATTTTGACCATGTCCATGGACTTGTATGATAATTTAAGGTTGGAGCCATCACATGATACTGATGTTTAATTCCAGCTTCTTTACATTTAAAACTGTCGTCATGAGGCACATTAAATCTAAAAAGCAAAACAGACAAATTCCAAAACAAATTCAGCAATAATTAACTGAAACTCTCTTTGCTGTAACAGCAAATGCTTTAGTTTTGAGATTGAAAATGCGTTAAAATTTAATGGAACTCACTTAGTATTTGTATCTAACATTATGGGAATAGGTATCTTTAAAACGCCTTACATAATTCTCTCCTTATCCAAACATCTTCCTGGGTACAGGAAGAATTTTAAAATTACAGAATTCTTTAGCTCACCAGAAAAAAATCCAGTGGTTTAGGAATATGCCACTTTAAAGGAACAACCCATTTTCTCAACTGAATATACAGGCCATGGGTAGACTGTCCACAGCATATTGCCCCAATATTCACGTCATAACTCCTATCATTCAGTAACAAAAACTACAGAGCACTTCAATATTATACTTTATGCAACTAACATAGTATCTTCTTTTAAATCTCACTTTAAGTACCATGACAAATAGCCTGTATCCAAATGAACTTGCAGGCACATGAAAATCAACAAGCTAGCTACTGAGCTCTGTAATGTCATTGTTACCTATGCTGTACATGCCTCATGAAGCTAGAGTATAGCACCTTTCTGCCATCACTGATGAGGTATGCTTCATAAAATAAAATGCTGTCATCTCCTCTTATATTTATGTGTAAAGTATTTCTTTTTGTCTTACTCTACTGTGTCCTGAAAGGATAAAACATAAGAAAGAATATCTCTGTGTTATATGAACAATAGTCTTTTCTTAAACTCCTAGTAGGGCTAGAACGCAGTGGGAGTAAACAGGACTATGTTGTACATCTAGGATATGTCCTAGTATCCCGACCAGTTCATGTGACAAAAGGACAAAACTCAGCTGTTTGGCCAGTCTTTCCTATAATTCAGGATACCAATCAGGTTATAAAATTCATAATTTCTTTACCTCTAGGTGGTGGGGAGAGCTTGTTCACTGCAAGGGGCAAAAATAATGACTCTTCTAAAAGGTTGTATTAGACTGCGCCCTCTTAGAAATGCAGAGCTCATCACTGGGAATTGGTTGTATCCAAAAGGAAATTTAAAAAAAAAGTACCTGCTGGGAAATAGGTACTTACACGTGTCCAAGCTCATGTGCTATAGTGAAAGCAGCACTCAGTCCATTTTCTTCACTTACAGAACAGCTGCGCAGTGGGTCGCACATTGTACCTAGCTCTGCTAAACCTGCAAAATCGAAATCTTATATTAAAGCTTAACAGAATGAATTTTCATGTAGTGCCATGTAGTGAAATGAATACTGTGGCACTCAAGTTGAAAGTCACACCTCAAGTACGCAGCAAATTTACACAAAACAACTGACCACCTGGCACCAAAGTATGTGCCAGGACAGAACAGCAAAAAGAAATGAGAAACCATTACTTTTGTCTGTGTGACTTGAATTTTGCATCTGTTTCCTGATTTAGTCCTAATTGATTTTTCTCCATACAGTGAAATTCTCATATATTTTCTGTTATAAAACCATACTGATTAAAAAAGAATAACTCACCAAGAGTATCACACTTCTCTCTAGCTCTGCAGATATCTTCCCTTGAAAAAAAAAATTATTTAGAATTATTACAGCATCTAAAAGAATATTTTAACATATTTCACTGTTACTATACTAGCTAAAGCTATTGCAAATCTGATTCTAAATTCTTAATCTTACAGTCCTTCAAACAGTTGGTATTCTAGGGAAAGAAGCAACTTAATTCACCAGATTAAGCTGACAGTACTGCTTTCTATGTAGTGTGAAAAGAATAAAACTTAAAATACTATGCTATTTCTCTACAATGCAGACGGTAGATGAAGCCTGAAATGCTGCTGAAAAACACGCAGATTGAAGTATACTTGAAACTACCTTGATACAGTGTGATGTGCTGGAGTGTGTCCAACTTGCACACTGAAAGGAAAAATCAGTGAAAAAGAAGAGCAAAAGAGAGACCCTATTTCAATGAATGAAGATCAGAACCTCCACTAAGGTGATTGGTGTACAGGAATTATACATACCAATATTTAAATATTTTCCATTTTAAGCTTTTGATAATTCTGATTACACCTGGGCTATCAGGAACTGACCATCATTGCATCCTTCATCTGATTCTATTATTCACAGCACTCTACCCCTATCACATATATGTAGAATAGCTAAAGACTTCATTTCCTTGTAGCAATTTCAGGTCTAATTAATTTCTGTCATCTTTAATGAACGGATCATCAGATGCCTATCTATTGACATAGCACTGTCAGAGTAATTGCTTGTGTATTGATAATCAGTGGTTTGGGAAGTGGAAGATAGTCTTTATTCACTACAGTTATCTGTGAACAACGTCAGTGGAATGGTTAAAAGATGATGTTGTAAAAACAAAATTGAAGCATTTGTCTCACCTGACTGAGCAATTGAGGCTATTTTAGATACTGTACCTAGTGATGAGAACAGCAGTGTCATGATGAGAAGGGTGAGCATCATCCAAGGTGTTTTGTGATTGCTGCCACATGCAAAAATTACGAAGAGTGGTAGCTGCATTAAAAGTGATAGCTGGTCCTTCCTAAACATGAAATGGTCAAAAATATCAATAAGGGATTTTAATATTCACACACTTGCACTTACTGCATTGTCATTTGTGCTGCTAATCTGCAAAAAAAATGACTGTGCATAGAAAGAAAGTCAGCAGGAGTCCACGAAGGAGTTTCCTCAACAGATTTGCTTGAGGGATCAGATCTGAATTAGGCCACAAGTCATCGGTCATGAGATCTCATTATTTTAAACAATGCATTTGAGCATTTACCATGTGTTAAATATTAAAAATAATATTGACTGGATATTTATATAAATAATTATAAAACCCATGTATTTGAAAACTATATGCTTTTTACAATCTTAAAATATTACAGCTGTGAGGGCTGAAAACCCTCCATCAAAGCACTCTATAAAAGCTGTCATTTCCCTGTCATATTTCCATGTGTATAATGACACTTTAGGTAACTATGTCATAAGCTTACGTATACTATCTGATTTACATCAGTACAGGTCAACTGGAGGTGCTAATAGAGAGACAGGGAAATACAGGCATTAAATACACACCCTGAAGTTAACCTCACATTTGACATTCAGACTCCTATTATAAAACAAAATTTTATAGTTAAAGAAAATATCTTGTAATTACAATGAAAATTCATGTATTTTGGGTCTTGTAGTAGAAAGAAATCTTTTAAATATCTATTTTTCTTACCTGTTCATTGTGAATTACGATTAATTTGACAATAACTATATTTATAAGATTTCCAATACTTGAATCTTTATAGATTGCTGCAACCTAAAGAGAAAAAAAACAACCCAGAAGATTAGAATATCAAACTCATCTTTTAATCAAGCAAAAAGTTACCAAAGACAAACGAGTCACTACACAACAGATATCTCATGCATCCATCTGTATCATCTAGCCAAGGATATGGTGACAAATCAAGAGTTGCCCAGGTTTTAATATCCAAATTTTATATTCATTTCCAAATACTTGGACATCATGTTGAAATGTTAATGCAAAAAGTACATTTATGATACACTGTAAAACCTGTAGTTTATTGATAAAATACCAAAGAAAGAAAAAAGTAACGTTACTGCAACTGTCGGGCATAAACTGGTTTATATGGATGATTTGTAGAATCAATACCTAAAATAGAGAGTTTTAGTAAGCAACTTGAAACAAATAAGTTTTTGCCCTTACTTTTAATTGAAGCTGGACTGACTTGTAAACCTGTATTACAAACATGCATGACAAATACACAGGTTTCTTTCCTCATTCATAACAATTGTATTTACATACCCAGTAAGCGTTTTTATACATAGTCTTGCAGACAGTAAAAATCATGAGTCAATTCCATACACCAAACTGAACCATTTTGAAAGTTATTCTTCATAAAAGCAGTAAAAAAGTTTATACTTTCTTAATAACAGCTTCAGATATCTCATCCATATGGATTCTACAATTTGGCTTAAAGCAGTCATTGAATTACAGCCTTATGTTAATAAGAGTTGCCACCAAACACAGAAGTATTGGTTTTCCTCCCTTCGAGATTGTGCTAAGGTTGCAAGGCTACAGAAGAAAGCAAGGAACTGATCCAGCTGCAGAATTATTATTATCTTTTTTAAATAATGTTTTACTGATTAACATGATCTCATTCCTGATGCAATTCATACACAAGTGCTGACAGAGGGAAAGGTGAAGAATAGACTTCTCTCAAAAGAAGCCTACACTTGAACTGGTTCAAATTGCTTGTGAAACTACAGCCTTGTAGTATATGAATTCTATTTACCTGAGATCAAGTAATCCTGCTAAAACTTGGAACTTACTCACTGGCTCCCAACTCATCATGCCCTGCCTTTCTCTAAACTGGAGAGAGCACAATGCACACCATTGCCCTTCATTCTTTTGTTGGTACACAAGCTGGAAATAAAGGATTTAATAAGGGAAGGGAAGGAGCCAGAGTCTCAGAATCCATGTGGAGAACACATTTCAGAGCAGTACAGCTATTGCGTACTTCTTTCCATATGGAGTCCTTTCTTGGTTACTAATCAGCAAGTGTCCAATTATTCTGAGATGGGAATAAGGAACATCTCTCAGACACTCACTGAAGAGTTTAATCCATTGTGCATGGACAAATTCAGAATCTTTTATCAAAAAAAGGTGCCTGAAATGCTCAAGCACTATCTAGGCAGAACTTGAGTAGAATAAACTACCATATTTCTCCTATCAAAATTACCACAAGCAAGCTCATAATGTGCTCTTATACTTTGAGATCCATTTTGATAAACTTAGAAAGGATATTTCTGGATATTTATCGTCCCCACAAACAACGTATGTTCCTGTATTAACTTTGTCTTAGAATAACATAACATAATTATCACATTCATCTCAGCTCATTTAACTAACAGTAAGCAATTCATCTAAACTTCAACAGTCAATTGAGAAGGGATGAACTGTAGACACGACTATCTAAAGACATGTATTTAGACATACATATTTTCATACAAAACAGTAAGATAAACTACTTCATTTCTTCATCCCTTTAGTATGGAAGGAGAAAATATGTCTGATTTTCAGATGCATGAGGCTGAGGGAGATTAATTCCAGCCCACCTCTTTCAAGTTTTTTTTCTCTTTAGCAAAGAAATAGAAGATAAGTTCATATGGAATTCCAAAGTAATATCAGAGAGGAATCTGAAATGAGATCTGTGAGTATCTTTGGCTTATAATGTGAATATGCTTGTTCCAAGGATTGACTGTCATACCATTTAAGCTGATATAGGAGCCTCTTGCAACTGAGAATTTGCTACAAGATAAACCTATACAAGATTACATCTGTATAGGGTTAACAGAGATATCTTTTGCTAGACGTGGTTGTTGCATTTGGCCTTGTAGATGAACCCAATCCTCAAGCCTGTCAAGGTCATTCAGGGTGGCACAACTTCTCTCAAGCAACTCAATTGGATCACTGAACTTGGTGTCATCTGCAAACTTGCTGAGGGTGCACACAATTCTGACACTGTCTCTGTCATTGATGAAGACATTAAAAAGTATTGGTCCCAATATGGACCCTTGAGGGACAACACTCATTACTCGTTTCCATTCCAACACTGAGTCATTGGTATTAACTCTTTGGACATGGCCATCCAGTCAATTCCTTAGATTCCACAGTCTCACTTAAATTATCTAACTTGATGCTGTCTCAATCCTCTTCTTGAATGCATGGCAGTCCCCCCTCCAATGCTTCAACTTTAGCTCACATGACAAGGCAGTCAGCCAAGTCCACGATCTGAACTGGCCACCAGTCTTGCCACAGGTGGTTTTACATGTCATGGTTTCTTTTCAGAAAGGCAAGATTACAAAGTTCTTGTTGCAAGCAGACTAAGAACAGACCAAGTATTTTTTTTTTTACTACTAAACTAACTATATAAGCTGTGCAGTACTTAAAAGGATGTCAATAATCATGTACTTCATACAGAAAATGAGGATAGTACCTCAAAATGTCTCATGGAATCAGACTGGAGGTGGTTTTGGTGCTTGTATAGTAAACTCCAGTGTTTTAATGGATTATTTCAGTTGCTAAGATCAAGCCTTCATGTTAGAGGCCTTGAACTTTCAGAACAGTGAGTCTAAGATGAAGTCCTCTGGTTACTAAAGGTAGTGCCTACTGCCTGCTCTGCTGATGCAACACTTGGAGGAAAAATAAAAAACAGTGCAAGTTAAGCAATCAGAATACTTTATTGTTTTATTTGTAATTTCACATTAAATAATGCCACTCTTTACTGTATTTCAATATAAAATTTTTATAAAGTCCTACGGCAAAGGTATTCCATGTATTTCAATTACGTATTTCAATCAGAACCAGTAAGTATTTTCAAGACATAGTGTAAATAATGTGAATACTCATATTGCCAACATTTATGCAACTTTAAAGAAATGAGAAAATGCATTCCAGTTCTAGTTCAATGGGATTACTCGCATGCTGAGAGTTAAGCCTTTTCAGGTTGAATTGGATGAGTGACAAGACACTTAAAATCCTAAAAATATTTAGCAGTATACTTCAGTTCTTATCTTCCACTCATAAAACAGCAGCAAGTTTACTTTGGTGGCTTTGTTGCTGCTAAAAAAAACCCCAAAAACAAAAACACCCACCCCTAAGGCAATAAAAGAAGAATGATTAAGGATTTCAAAGGTTCTTCTGGGAGCTAGATGTCTAAGTTTCATTAAAATCTAATGGGATTTACATGCTTGAAGTTTTCAGGTTTCTTTAAAATCCAAGCCAAAACTGAACAACCTTAAAAGTTTCAGAATTATTACAAGAGTAGAGAACAATTCTTGATTCACTTAAAATGCCAGCAATGTGACAATTTCCCATAACAGAAGTTGCTTGACCAGACACAAGTACCAGTTAAATTTAATAATCAAAGCTATCTGTAAAATGGCAGAAAGGATAAAATTTAATAGTTTCATTTCTTTCCTTAGGGGTAATCAAATAAGACTAATAATGGCTTTATTTCAAACACTAAGAGGCTGTGGGTCAAAAAATGACCCACCTGCTTAGTGATAAATTCTAATACAGATTCCATAGCAAAGAATGGTAGTCATCAGTTTTACTGTCCTTCACATTTTTTTTACTATTTTACTGAAAAATAACTATTGTAGAGAAGGATGAGAAAAGGAGACTAAAGGCTGTATATTCATATGCATTACTTGATTTGTTTGACAAATCAATCTATATGTGAGGAGATGGTTGGAAGAAATTACTTCCAATTATTCTGTGATTCCAAGACATTTCTGAAATGCTTCAAGGAAAAGGGATATGAGCTGGGATATGTATTCTTTGGGGGGAACAGGGGCAGGGCAAGGGGCAGAATTAACTGAACTGTAGAGAAAATCAGAATTAAGATCTGAATTTGTGTTTTTTTAAATCTATATTTATAAAAGCTCAACATTGCTAGAAACAATGTCTTAAGAAACTTTTGTTTCAAGATTACCCTCAGAAGTAGCAGATGTATGTGTGGAATAAGAGCTGCCAGAAGATGCAAGCTATACATCTTACCACATACAGTGGTATTCAAAGATACTAAATTCACATTAAAGATGTAGTATTTTATTATCTGCTATTATCTCAAAGCCATCAGCAAGTGTAATATCCTAGTTTTACAGTACAGACAAGTAAGCACAGGAATGAAATTGTAAGTTTTTCAGCAAAGAACTGGTATTCCTTCACTCATACAGCATATGCTAAATACTAGATCTTAAAAACAGTTCATATGTGGATTCTCTTTAGCAGCAATTATACAATGCATATCCTATTTAAGTCCAACTATGTAAGTAAAAACACTTTAGAAGCATTGCACTGTAAGAAATAGCAGGTGAATGTACACCTGCAGATGCAGGAGCAATGTTTTGTTCTTGAAAAAGAACATCCAGGAATTACATTATCTATAATCACAACACCATCTCATGAAAATTATGTAATAAATGTACTATTTCATCTTACTGTAAAGTTCTGTAAGAAACAGTTTCCATTCTAATAATGTTTTGACCACTTTGCATTGCTTCTTAGTACAGCTTTTCATTAAAAAAGTAACTATAAAAATGGCATCTTTGGGATCACTTTTCTAAAGGAACTCCAAATTGGATCTGTACTATCAGTTAACGGGGAAAAAAACAACTTTCAGTACTGATTTTTTTTTTTTTTTTTTAATACATGAACTTTCAGACTTTCACACCACTGGAAGCAGAAAAATTCAGAAGACAATCAAATTCAAGTACGCTAATCTCCCTTAAAATATCATTATTTTTCTTATAAACGAATTAGAGGAAACTCCATCTTCTCTATTTAGGTGCCTACATCATTGTGTAATAGGTGTAATAGATGACAGCATCTCTACTACAACCAGCTAGAGATTTAGAGTGAGCAGAATTCAGTTTAGTTGACTCACTGTGTACTATCTAGTGCCCCTTGACATGCTACAGGTTATCAGGTGCCTGTACACTACTGGCAGTTACCACTCATTATTTACAGGAGACTTGCAGAGATTTGACATCCCTGGCATAAGTGGAACATGGTGGGATGTAACCTGTCACTGGTGTGTCCTGTTGGGTGGTTACAGGCTCTTCAGGATGGATAGGCAGAGTAGAAGAAGCAGAGGGGTGGCACTGTATGTAATAGAAGGGTTAGAATGTATGGAGCTCACAGTTGGCAATGGCACTGTTAAGAGCCTCTGGGTAAAAATCAAGGGGCAAACAAATAATGTGGATGCCATTGTGGGAAATCGAAAAATAATTATAATGCAGAATATGTTAGCATGCCTTTTCCTATCATTCAGCATATGCCATGGTAAAATTTTGATTATACAGAGCTTATTGTACTATATCCTGAATCAATATAAGTAATGGCTTTTGGTTCAAAAAACTATTAACCACAGAAAAATTGTAAACAAATGATGCCAACTCAGAGTCTGACCCATGTTAATCTGAATTACTTGAAAACTTGAAAAACTAGGATTACTGTAACTAAGCATTTTTTTGCCACAGTGCCTTTTATCATCTGTCTGCTGTAACTAATCCCTACATTTAACTCTCTGAAGCTTAAGAATTCTTCCAAAGCAACAGAAAATCAGGAAATCGGTCACATCATTTCAACTACACACCTTACTCTGCATTAAACTGCAAAGATCCACAATGTGAAATTTTGGCACTACCTTTTTATTTATGTTTATGCAACCTTTTTCTTTTGATACAGAATCTGGTCAAACCAGAAGACAGGAAAGTTGCTGAAAAAACCCAACAGAACAGAAATAATTGAAATTGCTATTACTTAAGAACTAAGGTTCACTTACTATTGACATCAGTGTTAGTACGTAGTGCTGTAAATTCTGCCCATGGTGACGAACCATTTTGACATCAGCTGTAACCATCACTTCTACATATCTTGGATAGGAGAGAAAACGCTTTTTCCTGGAATGTGGATTGCCACCCTCTTCTATAGAGAGGTTATTTAAAGCATACTCTAAACCAAGAGACTTCTGTAAAACACTGCTCCCTTCATTTAAACTGTCGAAGGTTGAACGTAATAAAGTGCTCTTCAACTCTTTATCTGTAAAGGAAAAAAGACTTACTGTTGAATGCAGTTCCTAAATCTAAAAGGAGACAAAAGGCTGCCCAAAATAGACAGAGCAAACTTATGATCTTATTTCCAAGAGAAACAGTGCAAGAACTAAAAAAATATATGAAACACAGAAGACTGTAACAGAAACATCAAATTAGATGTCTTGTACATTATCATATAGTTCTACCATAAATAGATTCCTTGTTAAAAAATTAGTTATGAGACAGAAGTATTCCATAGTTCCTGCAATGCAGTATAATCCAAACAGGCAGGCTGGAAGGAGATAAGCACTAAAATTCAAGCAGAAAAACAAAGGAAGCAAGTTAGTTAAACAAAATACACCTTTTACACACAAACTTTGGGCACTAACAGAACAAATCAAAACAAACTATGCCCAACTCCTGAATTCAAGTCTCTACTGACTTTTAAGTTTACATAACCTTATATTTAAGTAAATATGGATGCCTACTTGCTTACTTCATAAGCAAGTAGGCATCAAAAACCCTCAGTGAATTCCCTGACAACTGTTAATATTCATTATGCAGGATCAGGTACTAAAGGAAATATACAGATACTACTCAGATACCTCCAAACTAAGTACTGTAATACTTCCAATAATGCTGTGTAGTCCAGCCACCAGAGGATTCTGATGCCTGATACATAACAACCATACATGTAACAGAATCACCTTAGCAACAGCTCACACAAAAATTACTTAACTGAGGAGCATATGTGAATTCTCACTACTCTTCAGAACTTATGCAGCTAACTTCAGCCTCCTCAGAACAAACCTCCTCTATCTTTCTGGAAGACAGATTTCCTTCTTAAACAGTACCTGCCAAAGGATATATCTCCTAATCATTTTATTCTAATGATTTAGTGACTACAGCACCAACCCAAGAATTCAAATCACAATTCTGTCAACTCTGAACTCGAGAGGATTTACATCTATGCATTCCATTAATCAAGAGAATAGCCCTCATCTGTAAACTTTAAGTTACTTCAGACAGATCAATAGCCTGTCCTCTTTAAAGTTAGGGCACAATACAGTCAGAAAGAAAAACAGAGAGCCAACAGCAAGCAACAAGTGGATGAGTAATAGCTATCATATTTATTGAAAACCTATTATGGCAAACTAGTTTTCATGGAAACAGGATTTATGGACAGAGGAAATGCAACAGATATCCTATCCTGACTTGAGTTAGACATGTATCAGACATTCAAAATAATTTTTCATTGGCAAGTTAATTTTAGAAGAAACCAGTACAAAGCAAAGAAAAGATTAGGTAGACAATTTTAGAATTATCATGGTTCAATTTCAAACTAAAAATATACACTGAATGCTATGCCCCTCCATATTCTCTGTCAAGGTTCCCTTATTAGATAAAGAGAACCTCTCATGACCACAAGGACTGCTAGATGTACTCTGTTCCTCTGTGAAGGAAGAATATGAATAACCAGGCAAGACCAGCATTAATGGAGACATACTTCCTTGATCATAATGGTTTCTTTCTAGCCTTAGTATCCATGGAAGAGCAGAATTCTCAACAAATTGTTTCAGAATATAGAACATGTTTTACGAATTTTCCAAAATTAAAAACACTAGTCACCCAAGCTACATAATTTTATTTGATCTTTGTATATCCATCTGGATAGATATTGTATATCTATCTATCTGGATAGATATTCCTTAAGAAATTGAAGTGAATTTTCCTTTTCTTCTGATAGTCATATTTATGCACTCAGCCTTGCCAAGTACAAGGGAACAATCACTTCCCTAGTCCTGTTGGCCACACCATTTTTGACAGAGGCCAGGATGTCTCTGGCCTTCTTGGCCACCTGGCACACTGTTGGCTCATGTTCAGCTGCTGTCAAACAGCACTCCCAAGTCCTTTTCTGCTGATTGGTTTCCAGCCACTCTTCCCCCAACCTGTAGCACTGCATGGGGTTGGTGTGACTCAAGTGCAGGACTCAGCACTTCACCTCATTATACCTCATTATACCTCATATAACTGACCTTAGCCTATTGATCCAGCCTGTCCAGATCTCTCTGCAGAGAGTCTTCCTACCCTGCAGGAGACCAGCAGTCCCATCTGGTTTGGTGCCATGTGTGAGCTGACTAAGGGTGCACTCGATCCCCTAATCCAGATAATCAATAAATACATTAAAGAGGACTGGCCATAATGCTGACCCTTGGGGAACACCACTGAGGACCAGCCATCACCTGGATGCAACTCCATTCACCACCACTCTCTGGGCCTGACTATCCAGCCACTTTTCAACTCAGTGAAGAGTCCACCTGTCCAAGCCATGGGCTGCCAGCTTCACTAGGATAATGCTCTGGGAGACAGTATCAGAGGCTTTGCTGAAGTCCTGGGAGACTACATCCATAGCCTTTCCCTGATCCACGACGTGAGTAACCTGGTCATAAAAGATCAGGTTGGTCAAGCAGGACCTTTCTTTTCTAAACCCATGCCTGATCTCCCATTCTGTAGGTGCCATGGGATCACACTCACTAATCTGTTCCCCAACCTTTCTCAGCACCAAGGACAGGCTGACAGGCTCCGTCCAAACCTTCTTTTAGATAAGGCTTCACATTGGCCAACCACTATCTGTCTGGGACTGCCCCTGTTAACCAGGACTGTTAATAAATGATGGAGAGTGGCTTGGTAAGCTCTTCCGCAAGCTCCCTCAGTATTCTTGGGTGAATCTCAGCTGGCCTCATAGACCTGTGAGTGTCAAAGTAGCACAGCAGGTCATTACTTCCTCCTGGATTGCAAGGCTCTATTCTGCTCCCCATCCCTGTCTACCAGGTCAGGGGGCTGCTCTTTCTGTTGAAGATTGAGTTAAAGAGGCATTAAGTATCTCAGGTGCTTCCTCATCCTTGGTTACAATGTTTCTATCTCCATATCCAATAAAGGATGGTGATTTTCCTTAACCCTCCTTTGGTTTTAATGTATTTATAAAAACACTTTCTGTTACCTTTCACAGCGGTAGCCACATCGAGTTCCAGTTGAGCTTTTGCCTGTCTAATTTTCTTTCTACATGACCTAACCACACCCTTGTGCTCTTGATGAGTTGCCTGCCCCTTCTTCCAAAAGTAATAAACTCTTTTTTTCATGTGAGTTCCAGCAAAAGTTCCCTGTTCAATCAGGCTGATCTTTTTCCCTGACAGTGGCACATAGGCATGGCCTGCTCCTGCACCTTTAAGACTTCTTCCTTAGATCATGTCTAGCCTACCTGGACTCCTTTGTTATTAAGGACTGTTTCCCAAAGGACTCTCTGAACCAGTGTCCTAAACAGGCCAAAGTCCTCCCTCTACAAGTCCAAGGCAGAAATTTTGTTGATCCCCTTTCTTATTTCACCAAGAATAAAAAAACTCAATAATCTCATGGTCTCTATGTCCAAGACAGCCTCTGACCATCATATCTCCCACCAGCCCTTTTCTGTCCATAAAGAACCGATCTAGTGGGACACCACTGTGGGTGGGCTTGCTTATCAGCTGTATCAGGAAGTTATCTTCCACACACTCCAGGAACCTGCTAGACTACCTCCTCTCCATCATGTTGAGATTCCACCTTGTGAAATATTTGTCAGCAGATTATAGAATACTTCATCTGCCTCTTCATCTTGGTTGGGTAGTCTATAACAGACTTCCACCAGGATATCTGCCTTGTTAGTCTTCTCCCTGAGACTCACTCATAGGCACTTTATCATCATTATCCTTGATGTAAAAAACACTCCCTAATGCAGAGACATTCCACCGCCTCTCCTTTCTGAAGAGCTTGTAGACATTCATTGCAGCACTCCAGTCATGTGAGTTATCCCACCACTTTTCCATGATGGTGACTACATCACAGCTTTACTGCTGCACAAAGGCTTTCAGCTCCTCCTGTTTGTTCCCTATACTGTGTGCACTGGTGTAGATGCACTTCAGCTGGGCTATTTCATGCGCAGCACTGGCATGACGTCCACAGGCTCATCTCTAGTGAGCCTGGTCTTATCCCCTTCCTCCTTCAAACCTAATTTAAAGCCCATTCAATCAGACCTGCCGACACACAGGCTAGAAGCCTTTTCCCCTTTTAGAGAGGTGAATCTCATCTGTCTTCAGCCTGGTTCCAGGCAAACTACCCCATGTTTGGAAGAACCAAAATTCCAAGGATGGCACCAGTCTTTAAGCCACTTGTTCATCAGTTGGGTTCTGTTCCTTTAGGCATTCTTCCCTGCTCCCGAAGGGATTGGGAAAAACACCACCTGTGATCCTGTCCCTTCAGCGAGTTGTCCCAGTGCCCTGAAGTCCTTTTTGATTACCTCAGGACTTCTCAATCTTGTCACTATTAACCCAGACAAGCAAAAGTGGATAATAATTGGAGAGCTATGATTATGATTAACCTATATACTGTGAATCTATGAAAGTACAACCACTCCCTCGTCGCATATCCTAAAAAAGTTACATGCTTGTAAATTACTCCATTCAATTTTAAACAAAACTAAATATTATGAAAATGTAGCATGAATAAATTATTAAAATACTCATAAGGACAAAAATCTACATTAATGGGTAATATTACATACTTCCATCATTAAGGAAGATAGATGTCCTGTACTATCTGTTAGACTTACAATGAGCTTATTATCTTTTGTAAATATAGGCAACAGCTCCCATGGATCTACTCTTTCAGTGTTTACATAGGGGACAATGTAGGTGTAAAATCAAAACCACAGAGAAGTTCTTGCAATATCATGAATTTTTTCTTTTACATGCATACCCTGTCCTACTTCCGAATTAACCACTGTCACAAAACAAAAGGAATGGCTGCCAAGCCCATGTGAAAGAAATGTGTAGGTTCTAATGGAACAATCTGGACAAATATTGCTTGACATTAAATTTTGCCTGGGTTTTTTTTAAAACAAATCTGACATTTGAAAAAGTCACAATGAAATTTAAAGTATGACTATACCTGAAACTTCACAAGGTTTATGGGATTTCTGATACTTTTTTTTAAGTTCTTCGTGCCTGTATATAAGATGTGGTTTGTTATGTTCATCTTCATGTTCACCTCCATCTGCTCTCATCAGAGGTTCTAAAATATATTCACCATCATCTGCCTTAAAGGTGCCCATCTGAAAGAGAAGTAAATGATTTATTTTCCACTAAAACTACTGATATAAAAATAAATTTCATTGAAATAAAAATTATTTATGATAATATTTTGAAGTTAATGATAACACATTTGAATGTGAGACAGAGGAAACCTTTGTGGACACTAGAGATGGCAGCTGGAAGGTGAGGCAAGAGAAGTTTGTTTTCAGAGTAACTCAGACTACTTTGCATATTAACAAGGGATCACAGGTAATCAGTATAACAAGTGAATGAAACAAAGGAGATCACAAAAATAAAGAGAAACTAGATATAACCACTTGGGCACTGTGCAAAGGAGAGCAGAGGCCATCAAGAACTTCAGAATTTGAGTGCTGTCCAAATTCCAGGCTGATTTGTTGTCTTCTGTTTTTATCATAATGTATATAGTATTTTTTTTCTAAAATTGTATTTTCCCCATAGACTAGAAACAGTGTCAATCTGATACTCTTTTTAAAGACTTTGAAATGAGTACCAGGAATTCAAAGATGACAGTGTCATTAAAGTATTTTTCTCCTTGATTCCCCCAACACACACACCCCGCCCATCACAGACACACATGCGTAACTGTGTAAGGGGAACCAACAGAACTTGATTACTAACAAGAGCACTGGCACATACACAAAGAAAAAGAACAGAAATTAAGCTCCTTTCCCCCAGCTGCTCTGCCCCATAATCTTTTTTAATTATGAAATCCTAAAACAGAATTTCTTCTTTCTCACTGCACTTCTCACCAAATTTATAGTTTCCTATGGCTTAAGAACTTCAGGAGACCATGAGGAAGAAAACACAGGAAAGAATTTCATCAATTTTCAGATTTTTTAGCAAGAACCTCACTTCAGCCAATTAAGCACCATTAGTGAGTAGTTGCACTGCATCCTGACATATGTTTTGCCAGTGAGGCATGCTGATCAATAAAATAATAGTGATAATCTACGTAATATGCTTTAAGAGATTAAATGTTCATGTCAACCTTGAAACTCCAGGTTATAGAGAGAGTGGCAGAGCAGGATAAATGAGAAGCAAGAATAGGTGTTTTGTTGTGGGTTTTTTTAAACAACCTACTAAGCCTTTTAAAAACTGCTGCAGACTACCTTAGTGTGCAGGGTATTCTACCAGAGTTATAATATCCTCTTGAGTTTAGGATCCTTCTAAGCAGTTATCAGTTTCCTTTGTTTAAGAGTCTGTTAGGTTTCAAGCACGTGTCAGAATATCTGTAAACTTGCCAGATACATAATATTATTAAACATACTGTAAACACAGTGTGGATGAATCCTCTGCATCAACTTTGTGGCAGAATGAAAAACAGACACAGCTAAATAGTATTTTCCTTTCAAGACTGTTCAAATCTAACTCGCAGAAGCACTTTTCCCGTTCAGCTTCATTTAAATTCTTTGCAAGTAGTCTTCATGCCAGATCCTTTATACATTCAGTTTAGCCTTCTCACATCCAGTGTTTCCAGGGCATGTCATTTGTAGAGAACAGCAGATCGAGCATACTGAGAATGCCATGTGTCTCCTTGGAAAGGGCCTCAGGAAAACAGACATGGCACAGCTTGTCAGTTAGTCCTAAGGTGCAATGTTCAGGGAAAAATGACAGGGACAGACAAGAGTCTGTCACTCGGGGACAAAGCATCAATTCTTGCTGCAAAGATTCATGCGAGTATTTATTACATAAATTATTGAAGTCCCATTAAACAAAACATCATACATTTGACCCCATACTATTTGTCAACACTAAAAAGCCAGCTAATTCTTTTCTTCTGACATACCATAAACCTCATTTCTAGATAACAGGCATTTAAAGCACATTCTTTTAGATTTAAGTCAGAACTTTACTGCTACTGCATTATTTCACACAAACATTTTACTTCCATCCTATTATTTCAAACAGGTTGAGCAGATATTCTGAATGTTTCTTCAACAGCTTTTCCAAACAGAGTTTCAGGCTCTACAAAGAAATGGTTTCACCTACAACAAATACACAGATTATGAGAATAGTAGCCCAGAACTAAAAAGGAAAGAGTTTGTACTACATTTTAAACTACACTCAACTTCAAGAATAGAATATCAGACTTCCACTGGAAAAGATGAACTGCAAGAACAAGGCTATTATTTTTCTACACGTTCACCCTCAAAAAAAAAATCCCAAACACTAGGACATGTTTTTGACTGAGTCTCCTCACTTTGAAAATTCACAATAACACACCATAAACTTACAGGCCAAAAAGTTAGGGCAGACAACTGGAAGGGACAAATCCTATATTATGCTTCATGACCTCAGAATTATTCTTAGCTTTTTGTTTTAAATCAAAACAGTAATACAAGACAGTACAATAGTGTCCTTAAGGCTGGAGAGTACACCCTTACAGATACCAGAGATAACTACTTTAGAAAAATGGAGTCAAGCTTCTTTTTACTTGCTCACTCTTCGGCCCACTGATTTTTGCACAGTATCCCAGGATCAATGGCCTGTTTAAATATGGAAGAAATAGCTGAGCAAGTATCTGTAAGGCAACAAGCTTTCATTCTTTCCTTAATGAATTCCCTCCTCTTCAACAACATATGGGTAAACAAGCAATTACTATCACTGAGTAGTTAGGAAGGCCACCCAGCAGCAGTCCAAAACAAATTTTTTGCACATTCCCTATCCAAGCTGAGAAGAGCTCATTATGTTGTACATGAGAAAGAGCAAAGGTTAAAAGACATAAGTAGTGCTCTACCTTAAGAAAGGTATTTAATATTTGCCATTCAAAACCCAAGACACTGAACTTCAAGTCACCAATTCTAATCCTTTAAATTCTCTATGAAAACTAAAGATGGATTTTGATTAGCTATACATGGTTAGCTCCTCATTTTCCTAACACATGGGTCTACAAAAATTCAGTCATCAGCTACACTGTCTATTTATAGTCTTCCATTCATGGAAGTGATACATCATGTGGTGGCAGACTCTGCTGATACAAATGGAGTTATTATTGCATCTTCGGTGCACAAGAAAAAGGGCTGTGAGATTCAAATGAAAAATATTTCTGGTAAAACAAAATACAGAAAAGTCACTTGCAAGTACAGAGGCAGGTTGCTGTAACAGGAGCTCAAGCATTTTCAGGAAATTAAATCAGAAATGAACTAGATTCACTTATCATCTACGGATGCCTGTGTATTGAGTTTGTGTGGCTAGGTTTTGGGAGTGGGGGGGCTACAGTGGTGGCTTCTGTGAGAAGCTTCTGCCAGAAGTTTCCCCCAAGTCCAGTAGAGCTAAGGCCAGCTGGCTCCAGGATGGACCCATCACTGGCCAAGGCCAAGCCAATCAGGAATGACAGTAACACCTCTGTGATAACATATTTAAGAAGGAGAAAAAAAAAGTTGTTGGGCAGATGAAAATTGCAGGCAGAGAAGAGCAGAGCCAGAACATATGAACAACAATGCAGGCACCAGGGTCAGTGCAGAAGGAGGGGCAGGAGGTGCTCCAGGCACCAGAGCTGAGGTTCCCCTGCAGCCTGTGGTGCAGACCATGGTGGAGCAGCTCTGTCCCTGCAGCCCAGGGAGGACCACGGGGGTGCAGAGATCCACCTGCAGCCCAGGGAGGGGACCCACAGCAGAGCAGGTGGACGTGTGACGGAGTGGATGTGACCCCATGGGTGGTCCATGCTGATGAGGGGCCCTGGCAGGGTCCTGGTGAACCATGGGTAGAGGACCCCATGCTGGAACAGGTTTTTCCTGGTAGGACTTGTGGCCCTTTGGGGATCCATGATGGAGCAACCTGTGCCTGAAGGATTGCATCCCATGGAAAAGTGACTCACATTACAGCAGTTTGTGAAGAATTATTGCCTGTGTGATGGACTCGCACTGGAGAAGTTCACGGAGCACTGTTTCCCATGGGAGGGACCACAGGCTGGAGCAGGGGAAGGGCTCCTTTCCCTGAGCAGCAGCAGGAACAACCTGTGATGAACTGACCATTTCCCATCTCCCTGAGCTGCTGGTAGGGAGGAGGTAGAACTTGGAAGAAGAGAGAAGTGGGGGAAAGGTGTTTTTAAGATTTATTTTACTTCATATTATCCTGCTCTGATTCTGTTGGTAATAAATTTAATTAATATCCCCATTTTGAGTCTGTTTTGCCCATGACGGTGATTGGTAAGTAATCTCTCCCACTCCTTATCTCAGCTCATGAACCCCTAGCTATATTTTCTCCCCTCTGTCCAGTTGCAGAGAGGAGTGAGAGAGAGGCTTCAGTTGGGTACCTGGTGTCTAGCCAGGATCACCCCACTACAGCCTCTCAAATCATCTAACTAGAAATCTGTCTGAAATGATCTATTTCTGTTCTCAAATAAAGAGATAAAAGTACATTTAAAAAATCTCTTCAGAAGTGGAGTACAAAATTGAAAACAGTCTCTTGCAGATCATAAATAAGTGGTCCAAAGAAGGAGTGCTACCCAGGACTATGTATATGCATAGATTTGAGGAAGTTTATGAGAAAACCCACATGAAAAGGATTATTTATTTTTTTGGATATAAAATACTATGGATGAGTTAGACACCTTATATTAAATCAAGGTTCAGTGGATCAACACAGCTACTCACTATATATGGTATGACTTAGTGGTTTAAAGTGGCTTTAAACTGTATAGTCTTAGCCGACGTATTTACTCTATTCCAAGAGCAACAGAAATTAATATTGGAGAAGTTATGGTTAAAGAATGCACCATGCCCATACACAAATATGGTAACTTCATAAAATACATGGAAAACATACGGGATGTATAGCAGGTTTCAGAAATGAGTAAATGATCTTAATATGTCCAACAGCACAATTGGAAAAGCTTCATAAAAACTCTAAAAGAACAACTGAACTTCTGGAAAACATGACTCTAAACTGGCAGACTCCCTTCCAGGTAAGCTCTGCACCTGTGCTCAAGTACTTTTCATGTCCTCAAGATACAGCTTCTTAACTCAACTTAAAAACCTGCAAGTAGTTTACAGCAAGAGCTGTAATGGTCAAAGTAAATTACAAAATCCCTTCCTTTTGTATTATTCTCTTCCTCTCTTCCATCCATCCCCCTTGTGTTTATTCAAAGCTCCTGAATCATATGAGAAGCCCTCCACCCCTTTTTCTTCCTGCTTCACTATTATATTTTCTAATGAAAGATTTAAGCAGCATAACTTAATTACTTCACTAAAGAAAGAAGTATTAGAGGCTATCTGATCATGGTACACTGCCAACAACCGGAAGTATTTCTACTAGAAGATAATTCAGTCAGAAACACAACAAGAGCTAGTAATCACAAGCTAATGTCTTAAGACCAGAGCTAATATAATAGAAATAAGGAAATAGCAATAAAATCATACATAACACACCAGCTAAGTAGGTAGGAAGAAATATCTAGCAATGAATACTTTCTTACAAAACACCTTTCAGAAGTGATTGAAAGAAATATTATGTTTGAAGTTCTTAGAAAGAGAATAAAATGTTAAAAGTCTATTTAGCTATTTTGCTAAATAGGCAAAAAAAACCTTCCATCCTAGGTTTGACTATGATCTAACTACATGTCCTTACCAATTCTGTGATGTTAAAACTTTGTAAGCTGACAGTAATCACACTTTTAGCGTGCTTAATCACACATTCAGAAGAATTGAAGGGGCATTCACCTAAGCTTGGAAGCATCCAAGTCTGCAAAGGCACCTGATCACTGGTTAAATAAAATTACATAATTCCAGATTGAAATTTAAGTTCCATGTAAAAGCCTAAAGACATCTTACCTATTTGTATGTTTAGGTCACACCTTATCTAACCATACTGATAATGAAAGCACTGGATCCAGTGTCCTTACTGCCAAGTTACTTTTACTCAGGAACAAATAACACATAGGGGAAAAGATTAATCTTGCAGGAAGTATAAAACCTGCCACTAGGTACCATGACCATCACTTTGGAAAGCTATTCTAGGCAAAAAAGCCTGGCTGAAACCTAATGAAAACGGTATTGAAGGAGTTTCTAAACAAAATCCGTAACAAAAACAGAGGGGCTAAAAAGCAGAGAACTCGAGAGAATGTTACAATAACAATCTCGAAGCCAGGTGGAAAGATCAGAGGTTCGTGGCAATCAACAAGATTCATTGGAGTGGAAGGGAGAGACAGAAGCCAATTATTTATTTCAACCTTTATATACAAATCCCAGTGAATAAGCTAGACAAGTCAATTAAAAATGTGCATAACAGGTTGTTTTCATAGTTATATACATAGAGATTACATTACAGAAAGGCAGCTATTCTGCAATACCTGTTGAAACTGACAAAATGTATATGCACAAAAAGGGATTTTTTTGGTTTGTTTGGGGATTTTTTTGGGAGGGAGTAGGTTGTTGACTTTGATTTTTGGTTTTTAGGGGGGTTTGGTTTTAACACAAAATATCATCAAGCTATTTAGTCTGACAGAACACAGACCTAGAGGATCCATATGTCTTGACCATCTCAGATAATGTCAAGCAAATATACATTTGCAACTTATCTCCATTTAAAAAGAACTTTCTAGTTTTGATGTATTTTTCAAGTACATACAGAACCACCTTTTTCTCTCAGTGGGAGATAAATAGTTCCATATAGTCCTTTTGACCTCATAAGTACCATCAGGCAGTTATCACTCAAGTACACCCAAGGTATGGTTAGATTTTCACCTTAGTCAGCCACACAAGCTCAAGCTACCCTAAGTACTTCTGTCAACATATGCATTTACAGAAGGTATAACCTGTTCTCACAGTGTCTGGCTTTGTTACCACAGTCTTGATACTTTCTACATAAGGGTACATCTGAAACAGAATGAGAACTGATACTATCGCAAACACATAATCTCATGTGGAAAGCCTATGTATTCCAGGAGTACAAAGTTTCCCAAGATACACAATGGCTAACTGCTGACTGCCACCTGGGGCTGGAAGAATTAACTTTAGACAACCAAAAAAAAAAACCAAAAACCAAACCAACCAAACAAAAATCTGTTTGCACACCATTTCAGTAATTTAGCTCACCTAGGGACAGCAAAGGGCCATATGTTGTGTGCCTCTGCCCTACCCTGACACTCCTGTCACTGACACTCATGCACAGAACCTTCTGTTTACTTTTTGGAAGTTTAATGAGCATGTACATATGTAAATATATATATATTAAAGTAAAACAAACTTCCTGTGGCTGTCCACAGCCTTCCAGCAAATTCACCTGTGTCACAAATCCTATAAAGGCAGCATCCTATATGCATCCTATAAACTATAAAGGCAGCAGTTCAAAACTGGCTGCAGCCATCAGAACAATTTACTTGGCAAACAGAATGTGCCCAAGTAGCCACCAGGGAAGAAGGGCACCAGACACAGGATGTGGGCAAAAGGCAGGCAAGCAATATCTGAGCACCCTTGACATAAAATGTTACATAAGCAGGTCCCAGTCTGTTTCAAGAAGAATAGCTGGCAAACAGGGAGACACCTATGCAGGTCCTACTGCTTTTGATAAGATGTCTTCTGTGACAGACCTTAAGCTGCACAATCTGCAACTCCATGTATTTTCTCAGTTTACAACTGCAATTACCAACTGTATTTGCTGACCTGTGCTGGCCCATGTGTGAAGGTAAAGCATCTGTGGAAATATTTTCTGGAAGAGTAGAAGAGAGGTTTCAGGCTTTTCATGTATGGAGGGCCTAAGCTGTCTTACTATTGTATAACAAATTGTGTGATGCATAGGGATTTTGCCAAGGCAGGCAAGCAGAAATTGACTCTGGGATATAGGATAACATTCAAGTAAATTCGAGTGTTATGGTCCATTCTCAGATGTATGTGAAATATGTATAGTGTGTATATGTGGGAAAACAAAGCTAAAAAAAGATGAGATAATAGTATATTTCATTCATTCTGTGACCAACAGAGCAACACTGGGAAGACTGCAGCCATTAAAAGGATCCTTGCTGAAAAATGCTAGATCAAGTGTCACAGAAGTGCAAATATTTAAAAACTGGTCCTGATTGTAAGAATACATATTAGGGAGAAATTAACAGGAAAACAAAGTAAATGAGATGAAAATTGCAACTGAAATCAAGTCAAGAGCAAAAGAATAAACAGAAGAATGCAGCAAAAAGAAAAATCAAATGACAATTCAAATGAAACAGTCAAGAACAAAATTCTTTGTCTAGACTTTTTCAGTGTAGCAAAGATAGATTCAATATACTTCCTGGTCCTTTTTTTTGTTGTTGTTTAGATACAAAAACAACTGTCAAAAAGAAAGAACATTGTATCTCTAACTTTCAAAGTAAATCCTTTTACTTGAAAACACTCCACGCTGATCAGAGACAGAGCAAATGCACAGGCTTATAATGAAAGCACTGAAATTTGTCCTGTTTTGCAGAAATTCAGAGGCTGGAGTCTCATTTTGTATACCTATACGACAAGAGAAACCAGAAGTACTAAGTGGAAGTCATCACATCAGCCAGTCATTAGCAATAAGACTTAGTTTGTTCAAACAAGAATTCATTGTCTTGAGTCAATATTTTAATGGGATTTTTTTTCCTAGTTTATGATGGAATCAGTACATTAAGATAAAAATCTATACAACCTAGTATGCGCTTTACAGATGCTCATGGGTTTATAAATGTGACCTGAATGCTGAAAACTATCCTGCCTTTCAGATTTAGAAGGTAACTTTTTTGAAGTATCAGCTTGCAAGTTAAAGCATTAAGTTACATCAGGGTAAGCATATTTTCCATTTACAAGTGTTCCAGATTTCTTGGAAAAAACAATATAGTTTGTTTCACTCATTGAAGTTAAGGAGCACAAAACCAGGGAGCAAATATCTGGAGTCTGTTACCTGCACTAGATCTCCACAAGAAACTAGATGCTGGTTGTGTTAGCACTAGCTTCTAGCAAGTTTTTGTGCCTTTGATTTTCTACTTTTTTTTTAGCCAAACAATTTAAAAAAATCATATTCATTAAGACAAATTCCAGGCCTGCCTACTTTTCCTTAAAAGGAACCACCATACCCATCCATAGTAGCAGACAGAATTATTTTCAAAACCTCTCAGAAAGGTGATCCAATGGCCCATATTAATAAAAAAATAAACACAACCTCTTGTACTGAGGATTCTGAAGATCCACACTTAGGCTCATACTCCTGCCATTCTCCAGACAAAAGTAAGTCTGATGTGTAGTAAAGCAGTGCTATCAACGGGCTTCCTTGAGCTGCCAAGGGAGGAACTTGCCACACAGACCTTGTTTCACTCCAAAGCTACATTAGAACAAAGCAGTTCTGCCCACCTGGACTGAAGAAACCTGACAGCTAGTAAATCCACGCAAGAAGAGATTCAAGTGTACTTTTCTGCTCCTAACTTCTGCCAGTCAAGTGAGCATGTGAAGTTGCTCTACACACCAGAGACCAAAAACTCAAAAAAAAAGGTATTTTTCCCTCTCTCACAGTAGTCACATAAAACACTTTTGGCACATTCTCCCAGCTCACAAAAACTGATTTTAACTATCTTCAGCATCACTCAACACATTCCTAACCTTCACAAAAGAATAGCAAGCTTCTCAAAGGATTAAACAAACTGTTTTTATAGCATTCATTCAGGATTTAAAAAAAAGAGGAGGTCCTGCTAGGAATTGAAGGTACATTCTAGTTATAAATGGTGATAGTTCCCCTATTTTAAGACATTGTATTCTCTGGTATTTTTCTTGTATTTGTCCATAAACTTGTAAGTCATATGTTCTCAAAAGTTAAATGATTTTTAAGTTTTTACATCTTTGATTTTGCTGTCTAGATAACACTTGAGAGGTCTCTTTAGTCTACATGCATTCAGGGACATTCTCAGCAGATTTTCTTTCCTGTGTTTGTAGGAAGCTGTAACTGATTATTGCAATAAAAGTAAAAAAGATACAGAACTGAAGAAAATAAAGTGAAATAAAGTGTGAAATCTCAAAAATTACTCTAAAGATGCAAGAAATGTGCCTGTATATGATCAGATTTTCAACTAGGCACCCGGGCCATCAATCCAAATGACCTTCTGCCTTTGATGGATCCCAAAGTTCCCTAATTACACACTCCTTCCTTGCAATTACTACAGACTCCCTGCTGACCTTCTAACCTCCCTGTGCCATTTGCACCCATGAACCCAGGGCATGCTCTGAAATGTAACACAACAAAACTGCATAGAGGGTGTCAGGAACCATTAAGTAATGCTTCATGGGTATTCTGGGTTATATATGCAAAGCTGGAAGACAAAACTATACCTAATAATTCAAAGCAGTATCTTTTTAACTTCCATACACTGAGCTCAAGTTCAGCATCAAGAAAAACAGAACCTACAAAAAGAAGGGATTTACTTAAATATAACATACGGTTACCAAGTCACTAGTTTGGCTTCTACTGTCTCGCTCACAGTAAATAGTATCTAACCTCACCAGCAATCCAACTTTAATGTTTGAATGCATTCATGAAGTATGGCACTGTTCAATAAAAGAGCAGTAACTGACTGGGGTATTTTTGCAGGCATCTTTGTTGAAAGCAAAAACCTATGACATTTTAAAAACCTCGAGAATAAAAACATTTTTTTACTAATTTTTGAGGGTAGCCCCATCTGGGAGTGGGGAATACATTCAGGGGGGACATATCTCACAGAACAATTTCACTTGGCCTCTATTTCCCCCTTTTCACATCCATTCTTCTCTCAACTCCAAAAAAGTTTTCTCCCTTGGCAGTCACTTAAGGAGTGTCACATTTGCTTTGAATCCATGAGGATGAGGAAGGACATTAGCTTGAAGGTTCTGAGTCAGGTTGGAGGACACTCTGTATCAGCTGGCTATGACTGCCTCTTTGTCTCCACACAATCCCCTGGGAAACTATAGGCATGTCCCACAAAAAGTGCACCAACACCCATGTAGGGCTCTGCTTTTCCTTCTGAAAACCTCACTAGCTTCTTTGGTGAGGGAAAAGCAGCCATAATGCTGGGTATACTACATGGCCTCTAAGGCTGTGCTGGCCTGAGCAGAAGGTAAAATGAGAGGTGAGAGAAGCTCCTGAGAGCATCAGGACAGAAAGGCCTTTGCTAGTGGCTGACTCTGTCAGCTGGGCAATGATTGAGGACAAAAAGTTCAACTGGAAGTTGCAGTGAAAGTTCACAAGGCTCATCTACAAGAGGAAAAGTCTCAGTTTAAAGGCACTCAGGGATTTCGGAGTGTACACATACATGATACAGACTCTAACGTACCAGTAAGGGGTCAGGGAGGAAAAGGAATGAGAAAAGAGAAGGGAGACATTCAAATTGGTACAAAGAAGAGGGTCTTGTGCTGAAGAGTTTGAGAACTGCTAAATAACAGGTAATTGAGACAATTTAAGTGCAGTAGGCACATGTTTGTTCAGTGCACATGGTCCTTTGAAGTAATGAAAAGCAATGGTTTACACGAATAGAATTTAAACAGGCAACAAAAGTTATGAAAAGAGAAAGTTTTAAAACTTCTCAGATTTACTCCATATCAAGTATGATACTATTCTCAATGCAATGGTATTTGAGCATATATTAAAACATGAAACATGGAAAAAGTGAAAGAAAACCAACCATATTTGTGATCCGTCATCTTTCCTACTCCCTCTGTGAGTTAGTACAATATATTGTGTTCAGTATAGGTTTGAACTGGATTTTGGATAATGGAGTCAAGAACCAATGACTATTGCTTGTAAAGCAAGATATATAGGCAAAACTCAGATAAATACAGAATTGCTGTTCTCAAATGCTTGCTTTCCAAGGACTAGCCAAAGTCTACATACCTCAGCCCAAAGACAAGGTGGTATATACCCAAATACCCAAGAAAAAGCACAAGAGAGAGGTATCTCTCTCAACTACTATTTATTTCTGATTCTCTCATAATATGCATCAGCTTCTTTTAACACACATTAAACACTTCTACAGCATCCAACAAACTGCATTCTGTTTTCTGTAGGCTGTTAGAAAGAGACTAGAATACAAAGTTGGATATTTTCAGGTCCCAAAAATAAGTCTTACACCTCTACTTTCCTGAGTGACTAAAAAAAAAAAAGGAACAACCCCACTTTAAATTCACAGTAATATTTACAACATCCTATTTTTACAGTGTGCACATCACACAGACTTGTCGTCAGCATTTCAACAGTGATGTGGTAAAGCACTAGATATCAGTCTTTGTGACTTCTAGACAAAAAACTATAAAATTCAGCAACACAGTACAAGTGTTTTGAAAGACAGTTATGTGATATTAATTCTCCATTATCCCTTTGGAAGACATAATAAATGCTATGAAGGGATAAGTAAAGAATGCATATCATTGGAGTTTTTATTTGTTTGCTCAATTCAGTTCATAAGAAGCGTTTCACAGACACGATCCCACTGAAGTTAGCGGGAAGCTTCCCATTCCCATTCAACAGAAACATGTTTAGAGAGCACAGCTACACATTTTTTGGAATATGATGTACCTCTACAGCATTGCTGAAAGCAGAGGAAGAAAAAGGTCAACACTAGCTCCTCTCTCAGTCACCTCAAGCACCGTTATTCCCCACTCACCACCACAGTATCTGTTAAGCTACAAACACATAACTGATACGAACTGACAGCATCATTTTATCACATCAATAGCTTACGGCGTTTCTAAGGCATGCTTTTTCCTCTGTTGTAATGCTCTTGATGTTAGAAGTTACATCAACCATCTATATTACTGGCCAGCAACAGATCCTTTGAAAGCGGCATTTGTATATTTCACCAAAAAAGTACCATCATGATCGCACACTGCTGATGCCAAGACAATTCATGACCAGCTACTTGGAATGATCCCAAGAATTTCCAGCTTAGCTCTCCAGCAAAGGCATTTCTTTCAGGGAGGAGAATATGAATGGAGAGGGGGGAAGCAGTGTCCAACATGCTTACCAAGCCACCACAGATGCTGAAGACAGCCATGTGCGTCTCCTGGGCATTGACGTGACCGCGGTAGAAACAGTGGCGCAAATCAGGGGAGGACTGCTTCTGCGGGGCCCCGACGTGCACCACCGTGTACTGAGCAGAAACGAAGCCTGCATCAGCACTCAGGTTGAGCTGGAAGACCTGCCCGTATGCGCTCAGCTGGTAATGTGTTCGGAAAGCGGCAGGCTCCAGCGGCGCCTCCAAGCTCCTTCTCCTCCTGCTGAAGTGATGTGTGTGCGGGAAAACCTCTCCAAACTCGTTCACTCGGACAGGTGTGATGATCTCATAGGAGGAGAGCTGCTTCACCAAGGTCTCTGCAACAGGAGGCGGCCGGCTCAGCCC
>VWZF01000444.1:121509-184825 GCA_013396755.1 Sclerurus mexicanus
GGCCCGGCCCCCCCCGCGGCCCGACCCGCCCAGTGCCCGAGCGGCGCCCCGGCCCATCCTCTCCCCGCCCGCCCGGCGGTGCCGGCGGTGCCCCGAGCCGCGGTGGGCGCTGCCGCCCGGCAGGGGTGTCACTGCTGCAGAAGTGCGGAGTTTTGAGCAGCCTGGCAACGCCGAGCTCCCCCCGGGAACGGCAGAGGGCGCGCGGAGAAATCCGGGGGTGTCCGTGTGCCGCAGGGTCAATGTCCCCCACCGCCCATCACCTGCACCCCGGCTCCGCGCTGAGCGCGTTTCCCCACGAGGCTGCGAAGGAACGGGATCTCGAGGCAGAGCCTGACACCACCGTGTCGACAGACGGGACTTGTTGTAACTCCGGGTCCCCCCTTAGGTTGCTCTCTCTGGGCAAACTCTTCATAAAGCTGTTTGTGCCATAATTAAGGGAGTCCGACACTCTTTGCATGGAGCTTGTCGACTATCTGCCTTACTGAAAACAGGCTGTTAGAAGGAGGTACTTTTCTCCTGAAATGGGGGAACGGGCTCATCAGGCACTGAGTAAAGCTGTGGAGTACTGGAAGAGCCTCCGCTACTACGGTCATACATCCCGTGTCACAGAGCAGGACTGTAGAAGGGATATCTGGGGGTTTTTTCCAATTTGTATTGGTATCCAGCATAATATTGAGAATATTTAGTCTTGTTCAGTATATCAAACTGTCTTCGTGTATATCCAGAAGATGAAAGCTCTCAGGTGAATATTAAACTGTTTTCTCTGTGTAGGGTCACTGATAAGCACTGTCATATGAAAAGATTTAAATATTTGAGATCTGAAGACTTCTGCGAAGTGAGAGCAAACAGAAAGCCTATGTGTCCAAATACCACGAATATCAAAGTAATCCAGCAGGAAGCAAGCATTCCAAACTATTTATTTTAAACTGCATACACTGGAGGAGACTGATCACAATATGTAAACAAAACACCAGTTCTGAGAATTGGGTGTGAAAAAGAAGGTGGGTGAAGAGAGCTCCATCCTCCCCACCACTGAAGCATGAAGATACAAGACTCATTTCAGTATGAGATGTTACACTGCAGAAAACTAACACATGGACAAAGTAGAGTAGAGCAAAAGTGTAACAAAGTTTAAGGATAAATGCTTTGATTCTACTGACATATAATATACAAACAATAGGAAGACACTAAATTGAGAGGAGTAATTGTTGTTGCACATGCCTCAGATTTCTCCATCAAATGAGAATTTTCCCATTTCTTGAGTCTATCTTGAAACAGTAATCAGAGTACAGCAAGTTATCTCCTTCCTAGTCAACTTAAGCAGTTGTCATTGATGAAGTAAATGTGCACTGCATCATTAAACATAAGCAAATACCCACTGATTCAGATGTGTTGTTTCACTTGTTTATGATTTACAAAATTACTTGCTCTAAAAATAAACAGAAGCACTAAGCATCAGGAAAGTCAAAGGTTCAATATTCTCTCTTCAAGCATAGACCTTTGTTGTAGACCACTGCAAAGAAAATATAAGAAGGTGACTCAATTATTTTTAAAAATGTATGTACTTTTACTTCAAATATGAATATTTTAAAAACAATAAAATGAGTCAACCTTCCCTGTGTTCTTCATGAGAGTGGAACACCAGCTCTTCTATAGTAAACAGTGAAGGTCTATCTCTCCCTAAAGGTTAACTGTTTAGGGCAATTTAAAACTGACAATATTTATTTAGATTTCCAGTTGTTTCAGTAGCTCCTGCCAGTGCCATGGACAAAGTTCAGTGGCCACTAAGCCATTTTTTTCCCAAATTTTCAACCAAAACAAAAAGTGAACTTCCAAACATGAATCTGGCGATTCAGGCGATGTCAGGCCACACAACTGAACACCTTTTTATACTTAGCAGCCACTATGCTTTCAAAAACTACTGAAGCTCTACAGGTACTAGGTACAAGTCTAATTTTCAAATGTAAGATGTCTTAACTGTGCGGGAGCAAAGGACAATAAGTGGGGTTTTTTAAAGCAGTTCTAGTATTCATGTTACCTGAAACTCTGAGCAATAAGCTGCAATCATTCAACCTGACCTCTACCCCATACAGCATCAGTTTTGGGAGGAGCAAATATAACACTGTGTATCAAAGCAAGGGGTATATTTCTAATACAAAGAAATATAAGTGCATGAGAAAATTCAGAAACCATGGAAATAGTATGTTTGCAAGAATTTCTGGAGGTAGAAGAGTGGAGACATGCACAAGGATGAAACAGAGATGAAGAATTATGGAAGCTGTTTAGAGGAGCAGAATAGCAAAAAACTCCATAATGAAATGTTAAAAACAAAAATAAATTTAAAAAAAAAAAAAGGGTGAGAACTGAAACAAGAACACAGAGAGATTGTGCAGCCTTCATCCTTGTAGATACTCAAAAATCAACTGGTCAGGAAGCCCTGAGATATCTGAACTAACTTTGAAATTAGTCCTGCTTTGAGCAACCTCCAGAGATTCCTTCCAGCCCAGATCATTCTGTGTTTGTACAAAATAAAGAAAAAAAGGTTCCTGGAGAAAGCTGAAAAGACTGAAGGCAAAGAAGAGAATAATTAGACCTATTAAAAGAACAGAGACAGGGGGAAAAAGTCAGGAGAAAATAGACTTAGGCTACAAAGAAGTAGGAGAGCAAGAAAGGAGATGCAAATGAGAATGTTTTATAAGATTTTTCAAGGCTAGAAATTATAGACTGGTGAAGTTCCAGCTAAGACAATGGAACTATGCTGGTTTGTATCTGCATATGCAGTTCTCAGTGATGTAATGTATTCTGACTTCATTAAATCTGCATTGACATTAAAGCTTGCTACTGAATAGTTGCCTTTAAAATGCCTCCCACATTAGTTAAATAAATCCATCTATTTACAGTATTTATTCTTTTCACTTATCTCTTTCAGTGGATGTGTTTGGAATGAAGGATGTTGTGCCAATTACTTTGCAAGTGAATGAAATAGAAGGATATTCTGTGCTCACTGAAACCACTTGCCCTCCTTGGAGTTTCACTAGGATTGCATGGGCAAAATGAATTGCAATTATATCATCATTATTCAAATATTTGTATTGTGCACTTAACATGCTGCAGTAGATAACGTTTACCAGATAAAACAGTAGGATTTGTAAAAATGCATGATGAATAGTTAATTAATTTCTTTCTTAAGTCAAACACAGCCTAACACAGATTAACTATTAAATCTTTTCACTTGTTTTTGCCTCTTTTTTTTTAAGTGTTTTTTTCTAGGTGGTCTTGACTGAAAATCACGATGTGGGAAATGGTAGAGTTATAAAACTCATCTGTTCAGAAAAGGCAAAAGCAGCATTTAAGTAAATGAAATTTTTATGAAAAGTAGGACATGAACAAATTTTATTTCAAAAAGGAGACTGTATGAAGTATATATTTTACTTATTATTATATCTTGGCATTTTTCTGTCTTTAGGAATACAATTTAAATCAGACTTTCAGACTCTATTTACTGTTTTTGTCAGGACACAAAACAGATTGCACAAATCTGCCCAGTTTGCAGTCACTTCTCTTATTCAGCAACTTGTGTGATGCTTCTCCTGAGATATTTATACCATAAATTTACATACCCTGGAGCCACCTGAAGTCTGGCACTGGGTTAAGGGTGGCCCTAGTCCCCATTGCTCAAGGCTACTGTTGTCTGGAGCCGGCTGACTTTGTGCAGATGCTGAACCTTGCAGTGAGCCTGGCTTGATGCCTGTCCCATGGCCCTTCCCATCTGTGTGCCACCATGCCTCCTGCACAACTCCATCTGCAGTCAGCTGTGGGATCTGGGGCTGTTGGAGGGAGATATCTGGCAGGGTCAGTCGGTAGTCTGTGTGCGTTGGCAGATGGCCTGTTCCTGCATGACCAGCTGCTGTCACTGAAGGTAGCTTTGGCTTTTCTCATAAAATTCAAGGCAAACAGAAGCATCCACAAAACACTATTGGAGATTGCCTTTCTGCAAGGGTTCTGGGCATACTCCAAATAACTTTAAACTGATATAGGTTTGATGCTGTTTTCCTCATCCTGAACTCTGCTCTTTGCTCCTTCACCTTACACCACACCATTCAGCCTGGTCCTTACTTTCCCTCCCAGAGTGCCTGTCCACCTGCCATCCCAGCTGCAGCTTCAGGGGTTGGTCAGGGAGGGAAAGATCTAGCCATGAAACACCCACAGTACACAGGAACATGTGGCAATGAAATATAAATGTATCATCACTGACATGAGTAAAATAGAGGTTAAATGACCATAGAGTCCAAATAAAGGGGATTTAAAATACAATTATCACTGGTCAAGCATGAAGCAAAAAAAAACCCCAAAACATACTGGGTAGCACAATTCTAAGGTCTTCTCTAGTCCTGAGAGCAGAATGGGAAGGTCTGCAAGCATTGTAGTGTATAAAGAAGGGTGTGAGGACAGCAGGATGCTGTGTGAGATGCTCTCAGGTGAGCTCAGAAGTTAACCCTGGTAGGGTCTTACCCACCCTCACTGGCTGGAGCTTGGAGTGGATTGTCCCTTCAACCAGTCTGGTCACTCCAGAAAGAGCGCAGGAGCACATCTGTGTCTGCAGTGTGGATACTGAGGAGACCAGGGCACAAGGGAGGAATTCGGAGGAACCCTGTAGATGAACTCGTGAACTCACAGCATTTAAAGGGAGTGAAACCAATGAAATTTTACAGAAATCAGTAGAAATCTTTAGGCATTTTGAACCACACTGTAAATTGATTCAACAGTTTGTTAATCTTTTTTTTTCTTATGTTCATTCAAAAACTGTTCTAAGAAAAAGATTTATTTTGACACATACTGCAGGGGGGGAAAAAGTGATTTTTGTTTTTAGCCTACAGTATGTGTACATTTCTGCTACTCTCTACATTCATGCAATAATAGTTTTTCCACAGTGCTGACTTACTCTAAGGTTAATGTCTTAACGTATACTCTTTCCTTAATCAAAGGTAACTGAAGGTTCATCACTCATATAATTTAATATGAAGTTGTTTGTGAAGTTTTATCCTTTGAAATATAGGCTTACATAGAGACTGAAAAGTACTGAATACTATACCATGTAATTGAAACTTGCTTCACTTAGTTTCTGTTGATGTCCTGAATTATTTTTATATGAATAATTTTGCAACAATGTCTATGAAATACTAACTTATTGGTAAAAGGTATTATTTGCAAACAAATATATATCAGGCAGTCATAACTACTAATTTAAGAATCTCATGATTGATTAAAATTATTTGTGTGTTGTAAGTGAAGACTTATAAATCCCCATAGAAGAAAAGTGAAGAGGCATATGCCAGCTACAAGGTATTATACCCAGCATGGTGCAAACAAGCACCATGGATGTACCAGGGCTCTGTGTCCCAAAGGCAGAAGCAGAGTGATCTGTGCATTCTGCTAACTCGGGGGAAGGAATCCTGCTCTGACCTTCACCCCATCTTTGTGCTTCATCAGCACAAAGCACCTGTCATATTGAACAGAGGAATTTCAAGGGGAGGCAAATGTAGGTCACCACATACTCTTAGAGAAGCATGGATCAGGAAAAAATACCTCTAACCTGAGATGTACAAGTGATGCCATACAAATAATTCAGAAAAATTAGAAGTACTGTAGTGTGAAGACAAAGACATGCACTTTGCCAAAAACCCATGCTTTTTAATTTTTTTTTTTGAATTCACAAGTACACTGCAGCTGTTACTCTGGCTGGAGAGAAAGTATTCCCTACAGTAAAGAGACATAGGGCCCAATTCATCTCTCATATCAACACTGTTAGTTATGCTGGGGATAGTTTGGCTCACATAGCACTCTTCTAGTTACCAGCCTTTTCCAGAATCCCACTCTTGGTAGTACTCTAAAATTAGTCCACAAGAGAACACAAATTTAACATTCTAAGACACAAACAGTAGTCATAAAATTGGGCATCAAATTGTTAATAGCAAGTGAAATAGTTCCTAATTTTGCTAACTCAAATTGTGTTTGCCCAGTGCTATTAGAAATGCTGTCATTAGCAGGAATTAAAATCCTCAAAATCAGAGATTTGTAATAAAGTACATGTCTGTGTGAATGAACTGCACAAAAACTAGAAGGATCCAGAGTCATCTAAACTTCCTTCACTCTGCTAGCTGTGGCTTTATAGCATGATAAAAAGGATTACTTAGAGCACAACACTGGCATTCAGGAGACATCCTTATGTCCTTGTGTTGTATTTCAGAGGAGGTTTGAGCGTCTTGTGCACTAATTTCACTGTCCTGACATTACAGTCATATAATAAAAAAGTGGGAACATCACAGATTCATGGATCTTTGTAGTATCTCACTGGGAACGATATTTTCATTCATTGTTAGAATGCCATTTATTTGTTAGTATTCGTAACTGTGACTATGTAATTGCTGAAGACAAAAGGAGAGGGAAATCATGTATAGCATTAACCAGCAATTCCTGGAGAGAGTCTGTGCTTCATGTCTTGCAAGAGTCTTATAGGAAAAGAGTTGTCAGCTCTCTGCCAGATGATAGTCACTGAATTACCAATACCAGAAACTACCATCTTCTTTCTGGTTTTGGTTGGTTGGGGTTTTTTTTCAGATACAGCATTTTTTTTGTCTTCCTTCAGACACTTCTTTTCCCAGCTGAGAGACTCACAGGAAAAATACTGAACTGATCAAAAGTAAAAGGATGGATGAGGGCTTCCATGGCAAAGCTATACAAAGCTGTATGTAAATAATTATATTGTGCCTCCATCTTTACTAACCCTGAAAGATTATGTCCTGATAGCCAAATTGAACATGCTGACTTTGCAGAAAGTAGTGATACCCTAACTAGGCAAGGAGATTACAGAGGAATTGTTATTCTGGTAAATAAATCCAAATTCATGGAATTATTTTGACTGAATTTAGTTTTTGATTTTCAAAACTAATTAAGAGAGTTGTTTTATCCCATCCAGCAGTTCCAGAATTTATCCAGGAGAAAATCCATGTTTAATTCTATTTCTTCCAAAGGAAATTTGATCTTATGTTTCCAATAGAGTAAACTGGGCATACTTGTTATTAATTTTCTTGATGATTTTCCTCTATATATTACATATCTGTCATTTTCTTAGCAGAAAATCTGTTACAGTATAGCAGTTAGATCAGCTTTCTGTTGCATGGTTTTGTATCTCATTAAGGCATGAACAGAAAATGAATGCAAAGTTCCTACATCATTCTTGCTGGAGTCTCTAATTCAGAGTTATTGGGAAAAACTTCTTTGTCACCAACTTGAAAGAAATGGCATCAAGCTAGAAGCTTTGCCAGTTCTTTTACATTTTCTAGTCCAAAATTTTGAGGAAAAAAATATTTAGATGCGGTTTGAATAACGGAACTAAAATAAAAAATTGGTTCACCCACTGAACAAATGGGTAATAACTTTATGTAGTGCCAAGCAGGATCCAAAATATATGCCTTGAGTATTTATGCTCCTGAACAGATTTGAAGTTCAGACTGCTGAAAGGACAGGTCACCAAGTGTGCTACGTTTATAAGTTGTGGGAATTGGGTGTAGAAGTACAAGGATACTTCCCTCAGTGCTTCAAAAACAGATTTAATGAGAGTTTTCTTGAGATGCCACTGTTCCACTTCATGTAAGACTTATAAAGCAACTTCCAGCAAGTGAGAGGTACAAAGCAGGCATTTGTCTAAAGCCTGTATTGAGAGAGCATGTGTGTGCTTTCTGTAACCTAGGGCACAAACTTTAGTGTTACTAGCAAAATCCAAATAATTATTATTGGCAATCCTACGACTTTCCTGCTGAGCAAAGGGTGTTGTGTTGTAGACTCTGTTTGTTAAGCACTGAAGCAAAATCATCAGGTCATTGGATTTCAGACCTTGGAGAGTCACAAAGTGAATAATATTTGAATAATAGTAATTTGAATAAAATTACTTTGAATCTGAGCAAACAAGACACTATAATTGCCTTTTTTATATTCCTATGACTAGTTCCCTCTTTTTTAAAGACATTTTCATTTATAAAACTAGGGAAATATTAAGCTTCTTTACTCAATAATGTATTTCCTCCTAAAGAATGAGAAACACTTAGTTCCACTGTAATTTTAGCATTAGTCTCCCACACATGCATAAAGATAAGCTCTGTCATTACACTTTGAGACAAAAATGAGCTCTGTTATTCAATCCTTAATAAAACTGCACTTTTGTTCCCTAGGCACAAAATTACTGAAAGGGAGTGTCAGACCTCTAACAGGAAAAGTACTTTACTCATATGCACATTTCCTCCTGAACACTGCTGCTATAAAGCATGGAACTGCAGATAAGTGAGTTACCTGGAAATTAGCCATTCTTCAAAACTGGCCACATCAAATCCAGGCTCACAGGGAGAAATTACATATGACACTGTCATGCTTGCATTCCTATGAAGCTGTTCAGGCAAAAACAATAGCTATGGTAATTTCTGAATGGCTGCCTCTTTCTGTTTCTAGAAGACATGAACAGTCTACATCCTAATTTATGCATAATGAGATGTTACTATTACAGATACTATGTCATCCTCCATGGCTTGGAATCTTATTGGCAATTAACCTGATAAGAAACAAGTACAAATGGAGTTAAAAAAAGTAAAAGATCTAAAGTAAATTCAGTATTTGAATTTGGTATGGTAGCAAACTATATTATAAGTAAGAAAAACATAATTCTTAAAACTTGAATCATCAGATTCTGAATTTTTTAGTTCATAATTTCAGAATTTTGAACTAACTATAATTAGCAAAATATTTCAGGGGAAATGACTGGATTAAAATACAGGCTACAGAAACAGTTACAATCTTGTCACTAGTATGTCAAAATATCAGCTGAATTCCATCTCAGTTCTGTACAGCAGGTGGTGGAAGAAAATCATCTGATACAATGATCCCAAGTTAGCAGGTGGTGGCATCAGTCATTTTTTTTCATAAAAAGCAAACTGGCTTCCTCAGAAAGTCTAACGCTAACACAGAAAAACACCATTCCTTCTTAACATGCATTTTAGTGAGTCATTTCACAAATAATTGAACTAGTTATGGTGGCTCAAAAGTATTTAAGTGAGGGACACTATTCATAAGGTTGTCACTATACATATCAGTGTTGTTTACTTACCTTCCCTAGGGTTTTTTTTTTAATACTCAATCTACAATTTGGTCTTTAAAATTAATGTAAAGACTGCTTAATGTCCATTCCCCTGTGATCATTCTCTCATTAGACTTAGTGGATCTGTGTATGCACACTGTCTGTGTGCAAATTTCTCTACTGTCATATTGCCATGAAGGACCATGCAGGTAACTCCCCCCTTCCTACATGCATTGCAACAAGAGGATTTTACTTTAAAATATCCAGTCATGTTTCTTCAATGACGTAATGTCATGTGCTCTTTTATGTCCTATTTCTAAACAATATTTTTACTTTTATTATTAATTTTCATAGTATTATTTATATTACTTACTAAATTGTATTATATATTTACTTATAATTTTTCTCCTTTCTTGCAGTTCACTTACTAAGATATTTATTTAGTACATATTCCTACAAATAAACAGATTTTTAAAATGCAATAGATATACCACTATGAGTTCTTTATGTATAATGCATTTTCCAAAATATATAACTCTGTTTTAAATAATGAAGTTTGTTTAAACTTCTGTTTTTAGAGGATTTTGCTGATAAATATACTCTTTTTTGTTGGTTTGGGGTTTTTTTGTTTGTTTGGGTTTTGTAACAGATACACACAGCACACACATTATTCTTATAGCTGACTCAAGGCTGGACACTATATTTAGTATTACTTTTTTTTTTAACTCATAAATTGTGACTATTATTGCAGTCCTTCTGATTTTGAAACATTTTGCATCCAACTTTCTCAAAAGCATGCTATGGAGGACTATCTTCTCTAGTTGCTAAAAGATAATTTTTGACAATATATGGAAACTTTTCCTACAGATTTTAGCAGTCTGTGTGGACACAGATAGCTTGCAGTAGTGAATGCCCCAACAATATTCTCCTGTCTTCACTCAATAATGCACTATATAATACTTCAGGCATAGTAAGACTCTTCAAAATATGGCAAGCACATTATCTGTCTGGAAGTAGAAACTAGCCTGTGTTGCTTGCATAATACTGCTATTATTATTGTATCTTATTCCTCTTTGGAAAATAATTTTCTCCCTCCACATTAAGAGAATGGCCAGAACTAAACAGTTTTGTGAGTTGCACCACAGCTGCCTCATGAGTTCAGCCACCTTTGTCTGGTACCATTGTTATTTACAGACAGATACTTAATACCTCGCAGAGGCACACAAATGTAATTATCTGTGACTTTATTATAGTGTCTTAGAGGTGAAAACCATTAGCTGCCAAGACTGACTGTGACAGACCATTAAACAATCTACCTTCCTCAGGTCATTCCTTCGAGTAAGTGGTAAAATAGCTAAAACTTGATCTCTGTAATCACGGGGAAAAGCCCACACAGCAGCAGATACATCCTTGCTTGAACTACTAAATCTGGATGTAATAGGAAGATCCCTTATGGTATAGTAATTAACAAGAACTGTTTATGATACACATAGGGGACAGTCCTATCAGTATACAATTATGGATTATGTTGCTTCATCTTTGATAAACTTATTCCCTGTAGTTTTCCATTTTCTCGTATAAAATCTTCCACTTTCTGAAAATGCCTCTGCCTATACACTAGCAAGTTATATTCACCGCAGTATATCCATTTTTTGTATCTTAATGTTTTTAGATTCATGTAGTGCATCAAAACAAAAACTTTAAAGGAAAACTTTATGAAAAAAATAAATTATGTGAAATTTCTTTTTAAACTAGAGCATTTGCTAGGTAGCATTATTGTATTAAATACACTGCACCTCAATTAATGTACTTGTTATATAAGTGGATGTCATAAAAATTGAGGTAACAGCATAAAGCTTCAAATTTTTGAAACATAAAGGTCCTAAAGTTAGAAAATTAGAAAGTGGTGTCCTCTTACAAGAGGCTTACAGGAGGTAAAAGTAGAACAAATGTCATGTATCCTACATGGGTTCTTGCCAAGAAAATTACCTGGCAGGAGATTAGAGGGATCAGCAGATACCCCAGTGACCTGAAAGAAGGCTGGTAAGGTGGATTGACACCAGACTGGAGGTGAAAAGCAGGCACAAAGGCACTGGACATCCATGTCAGAGACAGGAAGGCATTAGACCAGGCAGGACCTCAGAATACTCTCTTTGCCCTTATTAGACGGCAGAGCAGGGTGAAGGCAGCAAACATTTCTTTGCAAATTCTCAGCTACTTGAAATCAATGCATGCATTTTCTTCTCATTTGGAACCTACTTGCTGTTGGGAAATATGCAGAAAGGTGAGTTTCTCATGGTGACATCCACTGTGCAAAGTGGAGGAGCAATGAGCAAGTGTCAAAGAAAATACTCAGAGTTATTTTTGCCCTGATAAGCCCCTGCTGGCACTTTGAAAGCTCTGCCTTTAGATATCAAAATAAAGGATATTTTTCTGTTTCCACTGGCAGCAGTTGACTCCAACAGTCATGCCAAACCAAAGGACTCTGTTGTCCTCTCAAACATCGTCCTGTATGCACAAAAGTGGAGGGGGGAAACACTCATGCTGGGGGACCTCCAGTCTGGTGCCACCAAAGACAGCAGTGGCCAGATGATTGCAATGGCATATTCCTTTCGGTGGATGGAAAGGCATGACAGACATTAAGATGTGGGGACAACTAAAAGCAGTGACACTGTGAGACAGCCATTAAATCCCTCCAGAAGGGGATATGTTGTTTAATCAGGTCAGTTTTAGGTGGTGGGTAGAGTCATGACTAAAGAACATGCCTTATGATTCCCTCAGATACTCTACCTTCTACAGCAATGACAGCAGACTTGTCAAAGCATCCTAGAGATAAATCTTGATGAGATGATCTTCATGCAGTGTGAATAAGCAGATTTTCCTACATCACTGCTAGTAGTTTTTTTTTAAAATGTAGACTTTGAATCACTGAAGAGAGCTACACCATATAAAATAGAAATGCAGAGGAAACATCTCATTATTTCTGAATGTTGACATTAAACAGTCGCTTTATTAATATCTGCTTTTACTTACTCTTTTTAATGCAGGGAGATTATCTTGATTGCTAAAGCTTCAGTAATGACTTGGCTGTATCAAAATCCGATCTGCAAGGCAAGAATGCTCCTGTCTGAATGTGACAAAAAGCACCTTAATTAAAGAGGAGATGAAAGTCAGTAATTAAACATTTTATCAAAAACTGCCATACACTAAACAATCCAAATGCAAGGCTGATTAAATGTGAAACAGCAAGTGACAGTGGGCAGTGGGGGTGGACTGCAAGGAATCCCCACCTCATTTTGTGTGGCCTGATGGAAGCTCAGGCACTTTGCCCCTCTCTCAGTAGCCCAGGTGGTCCACACTTTTTGTCTCCTCTAAAGGGTTCCCAACCAGGAAACTGGACAGATGTATCTCATTTCACTCTCTGCTTGTGCTTCACGGAGCAACGAGGAGCTATAAATAGGTATTACTGTACACCTCACCCTTAGCTCTGGGCTTTCAATAGTGGGACAGATCCACACAAGAAGCCAAACTTTATCGGCTCAGTGCTGCTCCCGGCACAGGAGCAGCAGTTCTACAACTAACATCAAGGACTATGGGCTTGAATTAAGTGGAAAAGAATCCTAAAAGCATTCATGTGTCTTTCAGAGTAATAATGTTTTTTTGTTTCAACAGAAATATAGCATCAAATTTACCAGCTAACATAAGTAGATATAGTTTCACTGAAGCAGTAAATTTTGATCATTGTTTAAAAATTAAATCTATTCTTGCTAACTACCCTAAGCTTACTTCTGCTATAAATTTTTTAAATAGAAGTATTTCAGACACTTACAAAAATGTTAAGTTTGTTATCAGCATGTAAAGGTAATTCTCGAAATTGTACATCAAGAACTCTTTAAAGTCATACTACTGGTATAAATATTAAATAGAAAAGAATAACTTTATTACTTCAAGATGTTTTTGAAGAAATGGAAATTTATATGGATTTCTAAAAATCGGTATTTTAATATATTTTTTAAAAAATGTATTTTTAAAAATCTTAAACTACTTTGAAATAGATATATGGCTTCCTCAAATGCCATTAAACTGACTACAAGGTTAAAAGTGTTACTGATGAATGTGGTTAATTTTAGACTTATTTAGTTATCTGTGTTGAATAAAATGTAAATTACTTTGTACACATGACAATGTATAAACATTACAATACATTTCAACTGCAATGATGTATATGACATTCTCAGTAACAACACTTAGGGTTTTTTAATGAAAAATACGTCCAGAGGAAGAGTACTTGTGATAAAAAATGCATGTTGTGGTAATGGACAATGTGTATTCAGGAACAAGGTCCTCCACAATTATGTTTTTCTGTTCTCTTGATCTTGAATATCATTGAAATATCAGCTTAGTATTTGAGCACTGTGACTCAAAATTCACGAAGTGCACCAGAGTGCATGAGAGATTTACCACACACTTCCAGCTTCCCAGATATTCCCAGTTCAACTGACCACATCTTCTGAGATGCTGCTTACTTGAAGCCCACCAATCTCAGTGGGATTTGGGAATGCAACATTTTTTTCATGGAAACCATAGCATCTTGCGGTTGTGAGTGGGAACATTTGTAATGTTGCTCATACATGTCAAAGTCATATAAGAGCTTAAACTTTTCAGATCTAATTAAACTTTTTGGGGAGGAAGAGCCACCACTATAGCTATTTGTTAGAATGGCATACAGATGTTGCACTGGGCTTGTACAAACCTGTGCCTATGAACAAATGAAAAGCTTTTAAGATCACAGAGGAGGTTTTGAAGTTAAAAATTAGCCATGATTACATACACAATAACCTGTCACTTCTTTTACGCTTCTATAAAATAAAACATTGTCAAGAAGAAACTGTGTCCTGAAGAAATGCCAGAACATGACTTTACACTTGCTTAAAATGTGCTTCCAAAGACACTAAAACTTGATTATTGAGGTGTATCTCTTATTGAAAAAGAGCTACTTGTTGTCACTTTGATTGAAAAAAAAAAAGGTTGTTTAAGATACAAAATTCCTTGCAGCACTGTAAGAAAGATGAAATTATACCATCTATATTTTTAAATGACCACCAAATATACTAAAGCTAGTTTTCATTAACAACCAGTAGTGTTAAAGTATATTAAGGTAAATGCACAACAGCATTCATTACAAGTATTCTACTTTTATAAAAGTGACTAAGTATTTAGTTAGTGGAATATGCTTTATTCTGATCCTATTAGTTTATTTATTTTCCTGTTCTCCTGGAACAGAGTCAAAGACAGTTGAAAGTTTTTACCAATTGTACAGCAAAATTAAATTTTGCTGTCTAAAAAGCCAAGAGAAAGTTCATTTGTTTCTTGGGAAAGGGCAAAAAGAAGAAAAGGAAAGGAGGAAGAACATCAGAGCAGAGGTGGAGGAAGGCTACAGTTCCTTCATTCACTGCCATCAGTGAACAGGGTTCCCCTGCCATCACGGGACTGCTCCTCTAGCCCCTCAGACCTGCTGTCTCCTATGCTATGAACCCTCGTTTCAGACTGCCTAACACAGACAGGGTGTGTTTGGTTGCTTGTAATTCCTGGCAGTGCATGGCCTTAGGCACCTTTGTTGGTACCTTCAGCTGAGCCTGAAGGAACTCTGCACTGGATACTGATGTTTGTGGAGAGCTGTCAAACACTGCTGTTGGCCTGAAAGGTCTTTGAATAGTAAGAGAGAGGTGGTAGAGACAATGATCAGGCAGCATTCCCATCTGTGTGCTCATGCAAGAGAACTCTGTACTAGGGAGAGGCTGCTGATCTCTGTGACAGAGATCTAACTATTTAGCTTGATTGAATCCAGTTTGCTGGGTAAATACTGATCCAGCCACTGCTTGCTGCAAGGAGCAGACCCAAGTGGCCTCACCCCACATGAGCGGAGCGGACCCAAGTGGCCTCACCCCACATGAGCCTGGCTGGAATTTGCACAGCCAAGTGTAACAGAAACTGGGACTGTTGTGGAGAGAATTCCTTACAGCCATTCCATTTTAAATTGATAACTCCTAACAGACCTGGGGTTTTTTCTGTTAAAAAGAAAAAGGCTTTTTCCAACTTATTATTTCACACTGTTAATAAACCAAGTGCCAGAGGGAGTCATCTGGCATGTTTTTAGGAGAAGTGAGGGTAGTGTATATGCAACTTGATCAGCATAGAAGCTGCAAAGGAATAAAGCAAATTCCATTCAGTGAAAGTCTATGGAGGATCTAAATTGTATATTGTGGAAGTCTAGTCCAGTCCGAATTTTCAGAGGTTTATCATTTGCCAAAATCTGGAAGAATGCAAAGGCCAATCCACTATGATATATCCTCTTTCTTTGCTCCAAGAAACTTTCTTTTAGGTGAGCAGCACCTTTTCAGCAGGTACAAAATGACTTCATGTTTGTATATTCAAATTATCAGAGATGGCTATAGTGTTTCACCTGAATTTTTTTTAAATATAATCAGCCCAAAGTCTGGTAAAGTTGTGACCAATGACAAAAGAATCCTCCAAAGGTTGCCTTGTACAATCTCAATCCTAAGCAATCATAGAAGACCTACCTACATAGCTAAATACATTACTAGAAAAAAAGTAAATAAGTATTTGATACTTTGAAACTTTAGACTGACATGCTTTAGGGAAAAAGAAAGAAAAAAACACTGCTGTCATGCATTTTTTTTCTTAAACTTGTGCTAGCTGGTTCTTTTCCATTTCTTATCAAAGGACATAAAAGTCAGACCTGTCTCTTTTTTTATCTGCATAAACCAAAATACTGATATGAGCAGTCAAGACCAAGACAGTGAAAAGCTGTATACATCAGCTCAGTACTCAGACTGCTGGGACTGACCTTCCCCTGCTGTGGCCTCACCAAAACAACAGAGTAGATGTAGGATGTATGAAAAAAAAGACCATGCTAGTGAGCAAACTCACATTTTTATGGCTTGTGATGTGGAACAATTTGTGAGTATAAGCCAAACAAAAACCTTAAAGAACTCTTGATTTTGGGGTTTGTTTTTTTGTTGTTTGTTTGTTGCATTTTTGTTGTTGGTTTTTTTGTTGTTGTTGTTGTTGTTGTTGTTGTTCATTTGTTTGGGTTTTTTCCCATGATAAAAATACCCTTATTTGAAAATATCCACACCTTTTGGGTAGAGTTGTTGGTGCCTGCAAAGGCATCATTTAAGAATGCCAAATCACAGACCTGCTCTAACCATTCTTCCTTTCCACTTCTAGAAAGTCGGAGCAAAAACAGTGTAGTGCCAAGACATCCACAGATTGAGAGATACTCACTCTCTAAGGAAAATCTTAAGGGAAGCAGCTAGAGGATCAAGATTTAGAACTTCTGGCTCTCACAATGTCTGTAGTTTGAAATCCACTGTAAAAAAAGATCTAGCATCTTATTTGTACCTGATTTATTTCACAGTTACCTCTAGGTTTTTAATATATTGCCATAGCAAGTGCCCACGTGTTTTTAGTTATTGAAATGTATATGTACATTATATTTTCTCTCCCTTTAGATAAGGAGAATATACTTCTTTTCATGAAAAATGTAACAGAATTTGGATCTTAAACTACTTTTAACAAAGCAGGAGTTCTTGGTGGCACACGCATACTGGAGGCCAAGTGTCAAATACTCCTGCTCAATTTCTGTAACAGCTGAAAGAATTTTTTTAGAAAAAATATCCTGGTAACAGCTGAATGGCTTTCCTTCAAACTTTTATGTTAAGGTAGATAGAGTTTGCAGTCCAAGATAGTCAAGAAAAGCCACTGCAAACAAAGACTTAGGGTATAAAGCAGTATCTGAACTATAACTGTAGCATCCCCTGAGAGTAAATAAATTACTCAGTTACAACAGTAATAATACTGCATATTCATATATCAAGTTTCATCCAGAGCTTCCAAAATGCTTCAGTGAAATATTAATCATTGCAACCTTCCTGATGAACCGTTGTTATCCTCCTTTCCAAGATCAAACAGTGTAACACATCATGACTTAAATGACTTGCTTAGTTTCATTCAAGAAACCCATGCAGAGCCATGAAACATGTCCAGATATGAGGACTTCACATTTTAAGCTGTCAGTCTAAAGTTTTACACTTTAAATGCAACATGCTTTTGTTTTTTGATCTTTGTCCAGGACTTCAAACTTAATTTAAACTCTCAGTTTGAAGCCTTACCATTTGTATGCTATGTGGCCCACAAGAAAACACTGTTCACATAGCTGGAGACTTTGTCTGAACATAAGATGAACATACCTTTCCCACAAATGTCTTTACCTAAATCATCAACACCTTGTTATTATATCACTTACCACAGTGTGTATGGATCTCAGAAATGGTGTTAAAGTGAAGAGAGAGTGAAGTATGTGGCTTTACATTCTTTAGAGAGCTATATTAGTTTGTACTTCCAGCGTGAGCAAGACGACTTTCACACCCCTCTTTGAATGCACCAGAGGTTATGTGAGGCATGTGCTATGGGGAGGAATGTGCTTCAGCAAGATCCAAACCCCTGATTTTAACGGTTGTAATTCTGTGCTCTAGTATGACGGGTACAAAGTTAGTTATGTCTTCCATTTTTCTTCCAAATGTGGAAGATAAAAACTGTAGCAAGACAGCTCTTTTAATCCTGAAGTGTTTCTGTTGAAAAATACCCAAGACTAGTCCAATTGTCATGCTTGCTAGACACACAGAGGAATCATGGTGTGCTGTTTTTTTTTTTTTTTTTTTTTTCTTCAGTAACAGTGACCTTCTGTTTTCCTAGAAATAGACATATGCAAAGGGAGTATTCTTCACCTATCAGACACTGGGATGCTGCATGTTATTGGTGACTTTCAGAACAAGTATGAGTTTCCAGTCCTGGAAGATCATTGTCTGAATTCTGTTATCATAGAATCATAGAATGCCTTGGGTTGGAAGGGACCATAAATATCATCTCATTACAATCCCCTGCCATGGGCAGGGACACCTTTCACTAGACCAGGTAGCTCAGACCCCCATCCAACCTGGCCTTGAACACTTCCAGGCATGAGGCATCATAACTTCTCTGGGCAACCTGTTCCACTGCCTCACCACTCTCACAGTAAAATATTTTCTCCTAATATCTAACCTAAACCTACTCTCTTTCGGTTTGAAGCCATTCCCCCTTGTTCTGTCACCACATGCTCTTGTAAATAGTCTCTCTCCCTCCTTCACGTAGGCTCTCTCCAGGTACTGGAAGGCTTCAATTAGGTCACCTTGAAGTCTTCTATTTCCTGAGTAGCTGTTACTTTACTCAAGTAGCTGATCCCATAAGGAAAATGAAAACCTTAAGAGACTCTGAAAATCTGAGGACTGAAATGCAGTAGGCTAAGACATTGGTAAAACAGATAAATATTTGGAACTCTGATAGAACTTCCACCTTTTTATAACAACAATAGTAAAACCAAACTTGCCTACATAAGCATGAGATATCTTGTCGCACCTTACCTATGCCATTATTTTAAGTGACTAACAAGAAGTCACTGCCATATGCTTGGTTTTCCCCTTCTTGTCATGAGGCATCAATATAAAAGACTTCTTGATATTATAGCAGCAGAAAAATAAAATGGAATAGCTTAAGAATATTATACTGGGAGGAAGTTAATGATCCCACACTAATAGCACTTATGAGATATCTTGTCTTGGCAATGTTTGCAGCAGAAACCAGTAACAGGAAATAAGCTCAGGAAGTGGTGATACTGAAGATATTTGCCTGCATTTGATTCACTCTCAATTTTTACGTAAAAAAGTAATTCCGGAAGTTGTGTCAGAAGCTATTGATAGATTTGTACATCATTAAGTAGACAGACAAAACCAATTCCTAAATTTTTCCTATATGCACTGACAACTAATGAACAAATTTTCACAGGTGACTATAGTATACCTGCTTTCTATGTCCCAATAAAATTTCCCAATTGAAAAAACAGTTTCATTTATGACTACATGCATACATATATCACAGTTGGAACCAGTCCAGACCTAAAGAAGATGGGGACAATATCCTTCTACCATAGGACCTCCTAACTAAGATTCTGAAGAATGGCTGCTGGGGATTACACAGCAACAGAAGTAGATTTGCAAAAATGAATGTTAGAGAATTTCTTTAGTTTGCATGTATTTCTCCCTAGTCTGATTAGGGTTTTTTCTAAAAGACAAGCTCTCCCAAAGTCAAATGACAGAAGAAATGAAGGATTGCCTAGTTGTAATTCTGAGTAGAAGACAGGTCTAGCTCTGCATACTAATTGTACCAAATTTGAGATATCTCTGAAATGTGCTCTTTGGATGAGTTCAACCTCTCCAGAAAGGTGGCAAATTCTCCTGGGGATAAATTACTTCAATTCTGACACTGAGCAAGATTCTAACCTGGCTTTGGGATCCCGACACTGTGCAGTGCAGTAGATGCATGGGTGGCTGATGTCATTGGACAATTACTCACTGGCAGTAACTGGCACCTCGCCCCTTCCTTTGGGAACAGAAGCTGGCTGTTAGAGATTTATAACATAGAAATACAACATGCCTGTCTGCTGCAACTCTCTCTTCAAGCTCAGCAGGAGTCCCAGGAGGCTTTAACACTGCTTCTTGAGGGTATCTCTGAAGAAGCCACGTGCATGGCTTGGCTCAACACAACAGCACTGCCACTCTTGGGGGGTCTCCTCAGTTGCACTGATAACATTCAGCAATCACTGAACTTCCTTCTATCCCCCTAAAAGCAAGGAAGGGGAAATCCCAACATCCTGCAACTGAAAGAAAATAGCAAACTAATTCCGATATGCTCATGAACACCAAAAGGCTCCTTGTCTGTCTGACCCAAGTTCTTGTTATCACCCTTTATGTGAAGAAACTATGGGCTCTCTGTGAGTCCTACTACTTTGAATGAAATTTGTCTACAAGCATAACGCTTTATTGTTATGCACAAAAATTTCACTATGGCCCTACAGAACAGCAGCCCATAACACTGCCCGCCCTTTCTGACTGGCAGTTGCTGGCAGAACAAAACTATTTGTAATCTTTTCCACAGCTGCAAAGTAGCCTTTGTGTATTCATTTCTCCAGAATGTAATGCTACTCAAAATGCAGAGTTCATTTTTAATTCAAATTATTGTATCTTTTGGACCATTAATTTGATGGTTGAAATATCCCATCAGTTACCCAAGCAATACGTTGTAGCAGGCATATCCACCGTTTCAGGGCTTAATTTTCAGATTGTTTCAATTTATTCTGTGCATGTACTGCTATAGAAAGCAAGCATGACATTTAAGTGATTTCAAGTGGCATTAAATTATTTGGCCATAATCTACAGAATTGTGTGCAAACCAGAAAGGTTTTGATTTATCGAGGCCATAAATGTTTCTTGAAGACTGGAACATTTCAGTTTGAGACTGAGATTCGCTGCCTTCCTATTATGCCAGAACTGCAACATTTGGGAATTCAAAGTGCCTGACATTAATGTTCAGCACAATGTGGCAAACAAATATCCCATGCGGAAAAATACATCTAACATTATCCTCTATACTGCCATCCAGAGGCAGTATAGAACTAATATTACTATTAATATTAATTGCCTTAAACACCGTTTAGAGACAGAAAAATTTTGAAGAAAAAAATCAGCCAAGGCTTTTGAACCAATGAGAAAGAAAATAGAAATGATGGAATGTGTTGGATGCATAGAAGTTGCATTCCAGCAGAAAATGGCTACAAAGGCAATGATAAGTTTGAAATAAGATTAAGGTTGAGTGACATTAAGATTTTACCACTGTAAGTTGGGATTTATACCAGCTCACATTACTGGAGTAAGAAAGGGCTTGTGAAAGGTATTTCAATCCTGTGCTAGTAAGAGCTTCAGGTCATACATATCAGACATATCTTTTTCTTTCTGTATGTTTAAGTATTGCCATCAGTAATAGCTACATACTACCCTATGTATAATGTGTGTTGTCCAGCGTCCCTGCCAAAATCTTAGCTTGAGGAGAAAGATTCATCAAGTTGAATTCCTGTCAAAATGGAAGAAATTTTTGTAAAGTAGTAAGAAAAGGAAAATACTGTTGTGCCTTGGACAGATACTGGAAACCCATGCATTTGCAAGAGACCCACCTACTGTTGCTTGATAAATTTCCATGGGAGTTGAGGAACAACAATACACTGTGGGTGCTCTCTTGGACTGTGACAGATAAAACACCTAATTTATCAGCTCCTTCACATTGTATTTTTAACCATCTATTTTGAAAAGGAGCAGATTTTCAAAACCTTACTGAATTCTCCATGCTTACTATCTCTTCTTACTTAGACTGGGAGTTTGCACTTTCCAGTCATCCATTTTTCCAAGCAAACAAAAGGACAGCAATAGATATCTTATAATATTTTTATCTTTCTACTCGTGAAACTAGACTCAGCTTTTGCTATTTACTAATATATTTACAGAAACTGCTTCTTCACCCTCAGAGTGCACACCTGGTCTCTGCTTGTGCAGTCCAGTCAGATGCAACACTTGCTCTTTTAATTTTTTTACTCTAAAACACTGATCAGCAACTTCTCTGTCCTTCCAGAAGTAGCCCCCACACAGGCATAAGTGGAACTGAAAAGATGAATTTAGCTTTCCACACTTTTCTTCTATTGGGCCAATTCAGTAATTATTAATTTCCCTGACATTTCCAAGAGTTTAATAAACTTTTCTTCTCCTTCCTAATGTACAATATAATATGGCATTAAAGTAGCTTTCTTTGAATAAGTATTTCAAATGCACTAAACAATTAAAACATGACGATACCATGAATATGGGTTGGGATTAAAGATAAAACAATGTACCTATGTTCAAGTAAATAACTGCTGCTGTTAACAAGAAGGCCAGCCTTTCTATTTGATACTTCTAAATTATAGGTTAATAGTTTGGCCAAAAAAATATATCTTAAAATTGAAATTATACTCCATTTTAGTACCAGTATTTGGCATATTGCCAAGTCTCAATCCTAGAAGAGCAAAATACAATTCCAGTTAGAGTCATCTAAACCTCAGTTTAAGAGTTCCAGCTCAAATGGGTCAGCAACCCTGTGAGCATGAACCAGGGGCATGAAGGTGCCTGGGAATGGACAGATGTGGGGGCTTTTACTCATGTCATCAATGCTCAATAGGTTTGGCAGAGCATGCCCATTTCAAGATAGCTCTGAGGAGCTGAGGACTGGACTGACATCCCATGATGGAGGAAGCTGAGGACCTTGTAAGCAAGACAAATCTGGAAAGAACATACATAAACCCCTGGAAAATCCACAATGATGGAGGTGTCACATAGTGCCAGGCTCAGTTTTGGCTACTGAGATGAAACTCAACTGAAGCTGAACTGCTCACAGCACCTACGACCACAAATTTAAAACTAAGGATGTCTCTCCTGCGAGTGCTGTGCAGGCATCTCTTATGTTGTGTAAGGGGCTATTTAAATCACTGAAGCTACATGCACACTTATCTGCTTGAGAGATTGTAGTCCCTGATAGTATCTCACTTTTAAAGATGCTGGCGTAAGGCATAGCAGTTAGTTGTAAAATACTTTGCAAATAAGTGAGTAATGAAAATCATATGTACAAAATAAACATGTAAGAACCTGTCCTGCAAGCTTCTATAAACATTAGTTTTTCTGAAAGGTTAAAAAAAGCATTATGGGCAAATTGAGAGTTCCCAACTTAAATGATTGACATAAATTGATCAATACATATAGAGACACTATTTTTAACTACTGATGGTAAAAGTGTGAGGGGAAGAGTATTTTTGTTTTGCCTTTTCCATATTCCTTCCGATAACAAAATATAGGTATAGGAAATGCATTATCATATAGCTATGATAATGACGTGGTGTAAACCTGTGAAAACAAAGAAGCTAATATTACTGAAAAATCCTTTTAGCACACTCTCTGGAGCCTTAATAGGGGCAGCAAAACCTCCTAAACAAGAGTAATCTTTCTTGTCTGATTACTACAATGCTTAGTTTTAAGGAGATGAGTTAAGGGGTCTTTTGTCACGTTAGCCTTCATAATATCTACCTCTCCAAGGCTGAGTAAAACCTTTCAAATTTTCCACAGACAGTTTTGATGCCTTAATTGCTATCTTTTTTTTTTTTTTCTGGGCTAATTAACATCAGTTTGCAAAAGTCTCCTGCAAGACATTGTAAAACAGTTGTTAAAGAGATTGTGGGGTTTGCTCTTGACAAATGTGAAGTGACATTCTGCCTGTGTCTTTTGTAAGATCATATAAAGGAGCTGGTTCATCCACCAGAAAAAGAAAAAAATCTCACCAGGAATCAGTGAAAAAGACAATACTCATCACACAGAGTCGCAGGGCTAAGTAAATGGTTCACACGTCTTGCTCACATGAGATGAAAGGGAATGAATCTAAGTTCATTTTACATTTGATCACAGACAAGGAATTCTCCAGATCAAAGTGTGCCATAATAATGAAGACTAACTGAAAGCAACTAGATCCAAAAACATCTGTCAGGGTTTTGATGTCTAAAAGTGAAAATCCTTTATGTTAATGTATGATTACATAACCACATGAGAACCGAAAAACTCTTGAAGTCTTATTTTGGTTTTGTGTATTGTGGTTGAGAAAATTCAACTAACATAACCCCTCCAACAAATCTAACACACTGAGAGAAAAGAGAGTTAGACAAAACAATTAGTCTTCAATCTCTGTTCTCTTTGTGTCTTATCAGGCACTACTTTTAAAAATGCTAACTGCAAAAATGCTGGTGACCTGAATATAATATATCAGCAGCATAGGAAATGAGTTTGATGGTTGTAATCCAATTTTCAGTGGAGAAGGGTGCAATCACACATCACAAAAACCTTCTCCACAATTAGCACTAATTGGCAACTTTTTTGGCAGTCTCTTTACAGAGGCCAAAAACTGAATGAACATGGAGGTTAAACTGTCCTTTTGCTCCAAGAAGTACTCTGTTTGAGCAGCAGATGAAATTTATTGTGGAAAAAAATGTGACAGTTCTGACTGTGCTGTACCTGTTTTGGGGATGATCAGAATTCATTCTTCGGGGCTATCAAGGCAATATGTACATACTAATTAAGGTACAGCAGAAAAGTGAAAACATTTTTAACCCTTTAGGTGAAAGTGCTTTAAGGGTTTATAATATTTAAAGGTATAGTGAAAAAAAGTGTGGAAACAAGCTCTGCAGAAATGAACAAAAATGGGTTTGTCTGTTTTGATAAGAGACACACGTGTGCAGAAGGCAGTGCTGTTTCCTTCCCTTTTTCTTCTGCAACAACACATTCCCTTCTGGACTGCATTTAAGTTACTAAATTTCAGTCTGAGCTCACTCACATAACTGGACCCACATTGTTCCACAGAGAAGGAGGCAGGTTTTGCTGAAGCCAGCCTTGCTCCTGAAAAGCTGTTGGAAGCTGTCAGGCTGTAGAGCAACTCTTGGCTCTACAGTATTTGGAACTTGTACTGGCATAGAAGTGACTGTCATGTTTCTGGTTGAGTAAAGGTTCAGTGCAGCAGAGACTTTGATCCATTACACTGTAATGCAGCTTGGAAAGAAAATCAGGGGACAGAGCAGAGTCCCATTTCTGATAGGTTACAAAATCTGCCCACTCTTGGCTGTAGACTACTTTACTGTTGCCATTTCTAAGAAATTGTCCTTCTTATCCTCAGACTTCACATATCTCTGCAGTTTCTAGGAAGTGTGGGCAGGTCTGCTTCCAATGATATAAGTTTCAGTTCTGCTAGTATTTGGATTTATTCTTTAGTCTCGTCTCTTTTTATTGCTGACCTAAAGGAACTTAGATATTATGTTGGTGTAGTCTAACAATACTAATTTCTGTAAACAGCACTTAATACTTTCTGAGAACAGTTTATTTTCATGGCGCTTCCTGAACTTTGCAACTCTCATATCGTTCAGTTTTGCCAGCTCAATCTTTCATTCCTCTCACAGATTAAGATTCTCTTCTCGATTGAAATTATTAAGGTCTAACAGCATATTTAAAGAAGGTCATGAATACTGTTTATGCTTCTTCTGCAAGAGTTTATTGTCTTCAGAAGATACAAAAAAAGGCGATCCAAGAGGATATCACCAGAATTTCTGTTTCTTGCTGACAGCTGTCAATCTTACCGTTGCCATTACCATTACCATTTCTGTGGAAGAAGCAACCCTTCTGAAATGGATTTTAAAGTACGGGAGGTGATGGCATGGCAGAAGTAATTGATTGTCTCTTGCAAGTCAGACATGCAGCTCTTCTTGAGGTGTTCACTAGTTTCAGTGCTTGGATATTCACTTACATACTGCAAAGAAATATATGTAATATATGTATCATTAACTAGCAAGTGTTATTGATAGCAAGAGATTACATATTATTAATGTTTGCCAGTGTCCTGAGAGTTTGGTTATGAGCCAAAACCTGCATGAAGGATAGGATAAAAGAGGGGTATAACTTGAAAGACAGCAACTGTCACTGAACCTGACACAGATCTTTGACATGAAGCAAGATGCAACAATGTTTGGTCTACCCTGACAACTTTCCTTTTAACTTTTTTATGCTCTCTGGTTTCTTTTAATTATTCTGTTTCAAGGCCTTATTGTCTTAATGGAAGACAGTCTTCATTTGCATTTTTTACTGAATTTTTCAAAGAAAAATGAAAAAAGATATACAATAAAGTGGCAAAATACGCTGCACACAGTAACAAAAGCTCCCTTATTTTTCTGTCTTATTTTTAGTCTGCTTTCAAATACCAATTCTATTCTGCTCAAAGTTGTTCACATTCAGGACTCCCTTGCTTCACATAGACTACAGGTAATGTAAATCAGTGCCAATCGGTGCTTCAACCTGAGCAGATCTGCCACAGCAGACCAGAGCCAAACTATTAGCAGAGAATGGCAATGCAGATAAAGATGCCTGGAACTGTTTTCAGGCATTAAACTCCAAGTGTGACTGAAAGGCCACTTTCTGAGTGGTTGGTTGTATCTGTTAGTGACTGAGTGAGCAAGTTTTTATATGTACATTGTTTCAATTATACACAAAATTTTAACTAAATTCTTTACTGTTCCATGGATGAGTATTACATATACTAAAACTCTAGGCAAGTATGAAAAAATACTTTCATAAAGACAGCTTTGCATACTAACAACAGTTTCCAGACTTTTGGAGGTTTGTGTCATTCTATTTGACAGACTGCAGTGTATTTTTAGTGTCTTCAGATGGCAAATTGCACCATTTATTAAAAAATGAGATGAGCTGTTATTTAAAACAGATTTTCTTAAATCAAAATGATCTGGTTTATTAAATTGCCATACCAGTTAAAAATGAAATTTAAAAAAAAGGAAGAATTCCTCTCCCTTTCTTTTATTAATTTTAACTTGCACCATACTAAGAGCTACTGTGGACTCTATGGCAGTAAATTAATTCTCCTTACATAATGCACCCATAAGAGAATATAAGGATGAAAAATTCTGGCTCCATGAATTCACCAGGGATTTTGTCTTTTCAGAAAGGCTGGGATTTGACCAAAAATATTTCCTGGTACACAGAGTATTACCTTTTTTTTTTTTCAGGGAGGTTACACTGAGGAATGACCTGGGTTTGCAAATGTTGTGCTCTGTGTGCAATTGGTCACTATACTCCACAAATTCCCCCCTCCTAGAAGGGCAATCAGGGCAAGCTGTGAAGAGAGGGCTGAGACAGACCCAAGAAAGCAGCTCAGACAACACCAAAAACCAAAATATTCTCCTTCTGGATGTCTCTGTGCCCAAAAGTGCTTGAGGAAACAAATCTAAAGCAATTGCTGTTTTCACCCAGTCTTTTCAAAACTCAACGGCAGAAATGTCCCAGTGAATTCAAAGGGATCAAACGGGATTTTGACACAAATGAACAAAATTACTAAGAAGGACCCATCTTGAAGATCACTCTAGAATACACCTGTGGCCTACAGTCACCTTCCAGATTAACAGTTTGAGGGAGATTTGGTTGGATTGGAAATCTCCATGCACCTACCTATTAGTGACCTTCAGGAGGGACTTCATTGGGACCATCTTGTTGAAGGGCTGCCTGAAGAACAATGACGAGTCTCCCAGTCATTTTCTACTATTCCAACTATCTTACTTCTGGTTTTGCTATGAGAAATTCCCTCTCCTCCATCTCCTTTATTTCATCCTCAGTTGCTGGTTCTGATCCCCACACTCCCTTACTATCGCACACAAGACTCTAGACCCTTTCTTCTACCATTCAGGTTCAGAAAATCCCTGTTTCCAATTAATTCTGTGTTAATGTTTCTGTAAATGGGTGATTAGTGGATCTTTTGCCTCCATGCTGTTGTAATTTGGCATTTTGAAAACAGTAGCTTGGTGAATGAGATCCCAGAATACACAATGTTGTAACTACCAGCGAGTGTCCTTGAAAAATTTGATAGTTACTGCCAGCAAAACACAATGTTAGTTCAATATCTGTAGTATTGCTGAGGTATGACTTTTCCAAAGACATATAAATAATGACTATTTCAAATACTGAAAAAATATTACATCAGGAAATAATTAGAAGGGCATTATTAGTGTCACATGGCTCACTAATATTCAACTTACATTTTCTGCATTAGCAAGGACACAGTTAACCTTCCAAATAAGCAGTACTAACAGTAACAATAATGGAGTTCAAATAAATCAATATGATGTACTGAACTTGATTTTAATTCAGGACTCCAAGCTTCTAGATAGCTCCAGTGTTTGTTCAATTCATGCAGGTTTTGACCTCATTATGTTTCACATTACTGTCTGATCTTGCACTGAAAGTAAAAAATGAGAACAAATTCATGGTGAACTGGAAGAGATAGCATACAACATAAACATCAGAATCTACATTTTTTTTCTGGCTGATCTTCTGTAGTCAGATGGCAAGTTAGATCATTACACAAGCGAATTTCAGTTTCCAGAAATTGTTTAGGCTGGCTCTTTATCAAAGTTCTTTGAAGGGCTCTGAGAGATACTCAGATAGATACCTATTTATGTGTTACAGTACACTTCACAGAGAAAACAATTATATAATTTTGTGGTCTTTTTCTTGACTTTCATAATGCAGTTCTTTCAGCTTAACTTTTTTTTAAGGTGAACTAAAATTTTTCTAGAGAAAATCTCAACTGGCATCTGTTAGTGGCTGAAAATTTAAATTGTGCTTTTCTGCTGGTGACTCAGGCTAAGGTAAGGAGCAATTCAGGTCATGCAGTCAGTTCTTACCAGGTTCCTTAAGCTTCCATTTTATTTTAACTAATTGTCCCCTTTTTTTTTTTTCCCCAGCAAGATCCATAATTGGATCATCATACTGGTTTTGGCCACCCTACCATCCTGGACTTCATCCGTACTGTGTGTCTAGGTTAACCACAAGACTTAGAGCCTTAGAGTGAATTGAAATAAAGGAATGAAGAAGCCTGGAGTTTTAAGCTCTTTCTTTTGCAGAAGGAAAACAAAAGATAATCACTTCCCTTTGAAAAGTGCCTGCAGATCTCCGTCAGCATTTTTTTATGGCTTCTGGTGGTTCAGTATTCTGCAGGTGATACCCTTTGGCTTTTTCTGTGAATAGCAATCTGCATTTCTTTTATTAGCTTGGAAGTTACTCTGCAAACCTCTCTAGGAAGAGAAAGTGCCACTAGGTGAGAGGAGAAGAAGGGTCATATCACCCTTTGAATCTTCGTTACCGTAACTAAGGAGAACACAGTAAAGCCCATACAGTTTTCCTTCTTGAGTAGGATTCTCTCCAACTGTGTGAAAATAAGTGTTTCAGGTCCAGCTTCTTCAGGTACATGTTCAGTCAGACTCTAGACCCCCATCGCTTCGTATTATAGGAGGGAACACTGGAGCACATTTTGGTTTTATCTTGACATCTCTCTACTCCACAGGCTCTTCTAGCCCTTTTTAAAATCTTTTTAATCCCAGCAGCTACATGTTTTATTGGTCTCTTCCCTTCTATTGCCAGTGTTAACAACCTCCCTCTAGCCTAGCAGCTCCCACCCTGAGACATGATGTATTGCTTTGTCTGCAGGTCAGATTCTGACCTCAGTCATGACTCTGTAAAGGACAGTGCTAGTTTAATGAAGGTTAAAGTCCATCCCATCAACTTCTCATACTGTCCTTCCAGAGCTTATGTTCATCTATTCCTACTCCACTCCTTCAAAGTGAGACTTCCCCAAGTCTAGAGAGAGTTGAAGTCCGCTAACACATTGTGAGCATGGGCTCTCAAACTAATTTTTATTTAAAGGAAAAAGAGAAATATTAACCCATAAAACTTGATCATATTTTAGCTGTGACAGATTTCAAAACTTCATATTTTGTAAAAATTTGTATAGGAAGAAGTTCTGTGTATCCTCAGCATAAACAGGATTCAGAAAAAAAATCTGGAAGAATTAAGCCTGTTCAGTATTTACCTACCCAGGTATTTTCTTTATGGAACATCTGTAGGGGTACAGTTGAGTCCTGTGATGCCAGCATCTCAAGAAATAGATCTGACATGCTAACTCCTATTGCAGAAATATTTGCCAGAGTCAAATGCTTGCTCATGACAATGAAAATTTGGCTGAGCCAAGTTGATTTGATCACTGGGAATATACAGAGGTTATTTTTAACATCACGTTATAATTTTTATTATAGCATTATATTTTAATTTAGACCTAAATTCATCTTAAAATCTGACTTTGTACACCTTCAGCCTGTATTCAAGCCTGCCTTTAGTAGCTGTTTCTTCCAGACAGAATGAAACTGAGGAGAAATGCTGAATGCAATTGCCTGACTGTGTTACAGCCTACTCATGAATAGATTTCATGCCTATAGGAAACTGAATTTACTCAGGTACAATAAGAACAGGAGTAAAGAGATGTAAGGACACAGTAGGTACTAAAAAGTCTTTAATTTAGCTAAAAATCACTTTTTCAAAAATCCTCTTTCAGTATAACAAAGCTGCAAACAGATTTATTTTTAATCTTAAGAAATATTAGATTCCTAATACTGCTGAGAGGAAAATAGAGGATTCCAGTCATACATGAAATTAATTCTGACACAAAGTATCTTGTTCTCTAGATGATAATAGAATAAATAAGAATTTATCAATGCCCACAGCTGGATTTGTCTACTAACCTCATTTAAAGTATAAATGCATTGTCTTTCAGAAAAGCATTTACACACCCTGCTTCCCTGAGCCTTTTAAGAATAGTTTTTAACATTTTCCTAATGCTTTCCTTTATTACATTTTTTCACAGATATGTTGAAAGCTGGAAGATCCCTCACTTGAAGATTTTAGAGTCAATGAGTATGATTTTTCACTTTGTTGCAAAGAGTCAAATCCTCCCTCCAAGAAGGGTCTGGAGAACAGCTGGTTTCACCTTCTCTTAAAATAATAGAGCCTGACATATTCTAAATAGAACTTTTAATAGTCACATTGGAAGTAATAAAGGTGCTTGCCCTGGGCAAACTATTACAGTCCACTAATAAGTGAAATCTGCAACACCACTTGAAAATTCCATTTTTGATAAGTGGAAGAAAATAAGTCTTGTTGTTTGTTGCCTTTTTAGTTCCTTTCTTTTTAAAATCTTGCTTTCTTGTCCAATAAAGTTGCTCTTAGGGCTGGTCTTCAAGCCCATGGTGTTCTTTACAGCTCCAGCTGCAGTTTTGTGGCAATGTTTAAGCATTGTATGGGATAAAAAGAGTCCTCTGATTCAAGCATGTGGAAAGGACATACACAATGTAAATCCACAACGTATCTACTGCACACCAAAGGGGGTTGCCACATGATAGCAGCAGCCTGCCAAATCCTCTGAACTTTTGGCATCTAATAATAGGGACAGTGCAATAAAAGAAAACCAAGGAAGGAAATTATTAGGGATCTGGGAACAGTGACTTATGTCACTTTTTTGGGGGCAATCTCTTTATCCCACTTCATTAATGCAATGATAATTGAACTGATAAAGGCTTAACTCAGAGTACATCTGTTGGACAATAGCAGCTCTTTATTTATCTCAGTTCTATGTTTTAAAGAGCATAAAGAGAAGTTTACACGCTTTCTATGCTGCAGCCTCTCACCCCATTCCCAGAGCCTGGATTTTTCTTTCTCACTGTTTTCTTTCAAGGATATGCTCAAATGTTGCTTTTGTTCCCACTTCAGAGAGATGGTCTCTAGGACCTGCAACAACCTCCAGCAAGAGAGACAAATCAAGCATAGTAACCCTCAAGGGTACTATTGATCCCAAAAGAAAAACATGGGAAAAGTACACATGAAAACGTTTTATGAATAGTGTTTTTAAAAAATGTGAAGAAAAAAAGTAGATTATATATTAAAATATGAGTGTATATTACTAGCTGAGTGAGAATTGATTCATAAATGTTTATCTGCTAAGTGCATATTATATTGCTGTACTAACATAATTAACAGAAATTGTCAGACTTGGGTTTATTTTTTGTATTTTAATGAGGTTTTTTAAAAAAATATACTTCTTAGGGTGATGAAAGTAATATCATAAAGTAAGGTTTGAACAAACCTTATGTCTTTATGAGATTAATCCCAAGAATAAAGTAGCACAGAAAATGATTCCTACTCGCACTGACTGAGCTTACTTTGTTAAAGTTTGTTCTCAGTTTTTGTGACTGCATATACCATGAATTCCAGAGGAGTCATCTGACTTTTATGACTTTTTTTTAAATTGAAAATTGTTACATGGAAAGCTAATAATGTCAATGGAATCAGCTCAGACTTATTTAAGTGACAGAGTGTGTTGTTATAAATAAAAGGTTTCATCATGTTGCATGAAACTATGATCTTTAAATACATCAGAACATGTGATTCACTCTCCTTTATTCATTTGTATTTTTATTTTTTATGTATTCCACCTGAGAAGACTTTCAAACTTTTGTACAGCAATTTTCATGTCCTGCTCTCCTTTTAGTTCATTCTCGTTGCTCCTTTCCTTTCTATGTGGCTCCACTCCTGAACATCAGTGTTAATTTTTTCCCCATCCTCTCTTTCTCCTAGTTCAATCTCTTGGGTTTGTTTTTTTGCTTTTTAAAAAAATCTTTTTGCACCTTACCAGGTGGAATGCTTTTCCCAGAGCTTTTTTTTTTTTTTGAGCAAGCATTTCCTCCTGTGGAACTATCATTCCACGGCATTTTATTTTTCGAGAGTGAAGTTTTAGGAGAGAAAGGACAACACCTATTGGGGAGAGGAAGGCATATTATCTATCAAACCACATTATCCAACCATTCCACATGTTCTCACACACTAGTACTACTAGGACTGGTCTGGACCAGTTAAACTCAGTTCTATAATGGAGGCAAACAACAGAAGTGTGTGAACAGCAGTAGCTTCACTCTCTTAATTGTCTAGAAAGACTTTGAATTATGCCTTATGTTCTCTCTTAGATGAGAGACAGTCAGATGAAATGAATTTATATGATTAATCTGTTTATGAATAATGTCAAAGGGTTAACTCGTTGTCTGTAAGGGAGAATCTATATAGCAACAGGCATATCACCAGGCAGTTGTGAACTATTTAGAAACCACCAGAGAGGAAAGAAAACAAAACTATTTTGACAAGAACTTGTGAAAAATTAAATTCTTTCCAACAATGGAGATTGGAAACAAAACTTACACAGGTTAATGGGAAAAATTATTAACTAACAGCTGTACAAAACGACCAGAAAGGGATTCAATATATGTGTCATCTTATGGCACAGGAGCAAGACCCTAGAAAAACAAAGTAGTTATTTGTAAATATTTTGCCATGAACAAAGATCTGTCAAAAGGAAAATAATTGCTGCATAACTTTGCTTAGCCATCAGAGGTGGTAGTGCATTTTCAGAGGCAGACATGGATTACCTGTGGCAAGCGGTAACCTCATTCCAGCCAAGTAAATTATTCCCATATTTTCAGTAAGTGTATACTGGAAATCAAAAATCTAATTTCAACAACCACGCTCCAATGATATATTTGGTATTCAGTTAACTTTCTAACCTCAGTAAACCAAAGGGACTGATGAACCTCTAAGGTGTACAAAGGTTCAGTATGTAAAGTTCTTCTCAGCCATCAGGAATGTTTTCTGGAGCATTGTGATCTTTTCTGGTACCCTTTACCTCTCTTTGTGCTGCATCATATTTGAGAATATTATTTCCATTAAAGTCTGTGGCCATGACTTATTAAATAATAGTGTATTTTTCAATAAAAAAGAGCCCTGTCTGAATCTGTGTCTCCCCTCCACCCTTTAGCCATGGCAGACACCACAAACCACATGATAAAATATTAATTTTCCCCTAGAAATCTCCTATGTGAAAAGAAAAAGCACATAAAGAACAGAAAAGTACTATCATAATCTTACAGATAGAACCAGCGAGATTTTAACCTTCACCAGAAGGTTTATTTTTAAAAGGCCCTGTCACTTTGGAGTCCCTCCGTGGTTAATGTAGGTAAATAAGCGTTGTCACAAGGCAACTCAACTGGTCTATTCTAACTGTCTGTGTAACCAGAAAATGAATCTGTGCCTATAAAGAGCACCCAGTTCAGATTAATAGTCTGACAGTGACTCACTCAGATTTAAAAGTCTATCTTTTGATGCCTGTTAGAGCCGATTGCTCTTGTTGCTGGTCACTTGACAGGCTGTACAGCACATCAAAATCAGAGCCACAAACTGAAAACAAATTTCTGTTGTGTCATGCCCAAGGCCCAACTGTGAGGGCAAACTCTGAAAGGTAATTTCTAAAGATAAATTATATTCCCTGGGCTAGAGAACGAAAAAGTGAATATCTAAGTAGGCAAGGGTAAGGAGTTGCTTCCTGATTTATATCTTCTCATTTCAGAAAGCTCTTTTCCTTTTGTCAGGCTGGCATGTGCATTTCTTCTTTTGTACCAAGCAAGAATTTTCAGAGAGTTCAGAACAAAAATGAAAGGTCACAGAAGTATAGTTTGCTTGCACTAAATCTTCAAAGGAAAGAGGCTGCTAATCACCACAGATGAAGTCTAGCATGGCAGAAAAGCTTGAAACAGCTTCTTCAGAGAATGTTTTAACAATCAGACCATTTTGGGGAGGGGGAAGGAAAGCAAGCACACAATTGCAACCTTTATCTAATAATTACTAACAGTGGCTGCAATACCACCTTTTCCTCAGAGGCATGATATATCAACAGTTAAAAGCAATATCAGAGGAAAAGAGCATTAACATTATTCAAAACAGAGTCTGTTCTTTGATTTCCAACATACATCATTTGTTGAAATAATAAATTGTAATTTTTTTTCCCTTTCTCTGAAGACAACACAGTTCTTTGTAATTTTTTGTGATGCTTCATATCTGGAACATTTACTAAAAAAGAGAGTTAAACATGGTGATAGTTCAAAAGACTTTAAGGCCGGGCAGCTTCCTCCTCCCCATCCTTAGCTAAGCAGGATGCAGGAGATAACATCAAAGCTCTGTGGATGAATATGGTGACTGTTACCCTGCACTTTACATGCTAGGAGAGAGCTAGAGCCAAAAAGGAACTCGGGCACTGAACTATGTTGCTACCTTCACCCTCACTGTGTTTCAGCATCTGTTTCCCAGAGCATAAATGAGGGCAGTGAGTTAGGCCCGTGGCCCTCTGGGAGGCAATGCAGGGGAGAGGAGTGTCAAAAACCTCGGCATGGTGCCCCCATCCCACCACTGCCTGTTTTCCTGGCCCTTAGCTCTGGCCGCACGATGGACACTCCAGGTGCTTCTGACATATTCCTAAGGTAGGGGAGGGGAGTTAGTATCTTCTTAAGAATTAAAAAAAGAATAAAGCCATAAGGAGGATGTTCATGGCCTTTTGTATGGTATCCTCAAGCAGAATCTTTAAAATAATGGGTTCCAGCCTTCCAAGAAAGACATTGGAAAAATTAATTTCATTAATGCTGAACTACAGAAAAAATATTCAGGATTTAAAAGTTTTTCTTCTATTGTGCATTGTTTTACTGTATTAATTTTTTATTTTAATGTTATTAAATTTTATTACAATAAAGTAAAATACATAGCTTGAAACAAAGCAAAAGCAAACTATGATATTTTATTGTTGGCAACAGCTGACTTCTTCTGGAATGGATGACTGAGAAGCAGTTGTAAGTAACAGCTGGATATTTCTTTTTACTGGTTAGAAAGTAACTAATTATTTTTTGTAACAATGACAACAGCTGAATGCCTATGTGGAAAGGCAGGAAAAGGGAGTGGAACTCCTTTCTTCTTAGATATTTAGGTGCGCAGCAAATAGTAACAGCTATTTTTTGTTTTCCTGGTGAATCAAACTCAATCAAAGACAATTAGCTCTGCTCAGACTAGACTGAAATGAAAAAGGGTCACAGAAGAGTAACAAAGATCTTCAAAGTTGCTGAACAACTTTCCTATGGGAAACAACTAGGCACACAAAAACTTTTAGACTGGACATGACCAAGGAGTGATATGAGAGGGGACTACAAAATCTCAAGAGGCCTGGATAAGGTGAATAGGCAATGACTATTTGCCGCTTTTACTAGTACAGAACTATGAGGCCTCAAAGGAGGCAGAGGCTCACAGCAAACAAGGAGCTAATTCTTCACAGCACTCACAGCTCCGTGAAGCTGTAGGATTTGGTGCCACAAGATGTTGTCGCTGATAAAAGTCTCCAGCTGCTCCAGGAAAAGTGAACAAATGAAACATATCTTGATTGAGACAAATGAAGAAGGTATCTTTGACAAGGGATGTCCTGACCCACAAATTGTTGGAGGGCAGGAAAATATTCTGGGGAGTTAATACTGCATTCTAAGCTTACTTCTAATCCCTTTGGGCACCTGCTACTGTTGAAGGTGGGCTGTAGGTCTCTACGATCCTGTGGTCTAATTCGGCATGGGTCCGGTGTTTTTGTGGATGAAAGCTGTACATTGTCCTTGGCGATAAAAACAGAATCCACAGCTCCTTTACTGCCCTATGAATGGGCTAGATGCCAAGTGTGGAGCCTTGGTCACTACTTCTGGCTCCAAATGTATGTTGAATATGGCCCTGACACCTTGAGTAAGCAAAGATGATTGATGAGTGACTATCTTTAACCACCTAATGCCACATACGCAAAAGAAGTCAGATTTTAAAAAAAGCCAACCAATCTTGCTCATGTCAGAACATTTTCAGTGTTTTTCTAAATAGGGTTTAAGATAAAGGCAACATTTCCAGATAACATCATTCCTAAATTGGAGAGAACTTTTAGTGACAATGAGTTAATGTTATCATCTGCTAGACAGGCACTCCAGGAACTGATTAAACAGAACCAATAGATTTTCTAAGGCTTAATATGCCAAAAGTCACGTTGTGAAAAAAAAGTGGTTTTGTAAGAACTATATTACAGCTGAAAATGTGGTTCCCATAAGAACATACAATATAATTTCATCATGAACATTAACTCTTGTTTCAGTCACTAACCTAATCAGTCACACTAGGGAAAACACAGAGGTATTAATTTTGCTTATCATCAAAAGACTGAAAATATTCTTCCACTGATTTTGGCACTTTGAATATGCTAGTCATACAGGAAATTAATGCATTAATACTGGTAACTTAAGAAAATTTTTGTAAGGTTTCTGATACAATTATGAAATATTTTTATCAAGAGACCTATATGACTAGTTTCTAGTATTTGGATTTGTCTTCTGATATAATCTTTCCAGAGTTCTTTACTAAGATTAAAAATCCAGAGAAAAGATTAAAGAGTAATAAATCCTTGAGATTTTAGAGAGAGAGAGCTAAAAAAAAAAAAAAAAAACAACAAACTAAAACACAAAAGAAATTGTTACACATAAAAGAAAACTAATTCCAGAAAATTCACTCAAAATCATTCTGTCTGAGAAAAAAAAAAAGACTTTTTTTTCCTGTTTTCTTTCACTTTACCTAGGAATAGGAACAGTTTTTAGTGGCTGTGCCAGCATGGGTACATGGGCAGCATCTCTCAAGGCTTTTTCTACCCGTTGTGTATTTCTCAACTAAACTAGGTGGCAGCACATCTTGTGCAATGTTCTTGTTGTGCCATGAAAAACTGGAAGAAGACAGAGCACATTCTCATGTGGGACGCCTAGAAAAGAAAGAGCCTCATAGTCTCTCAAAAGACATTACACATATAATCTGAAGCTCTTACACTATAGGAATATGTAAATATTCTGAAAATTCATTGTCTTCTTTCATACATTTTGGTGAGGAAGGCCATTGTGTGCTTTCACAATAGATAGAAAGCTACTTTCTGAAGGCATAAAATTCCCTCCCCTTTCAGCATTCTTAATGCACTGACAGTTGCAGATCAAGTTATTTGAGGACACTACAAAGAAAAAATAACAGGACAAAAGTCATGTGGTGTAACTGTAAGTAAACCATGGCATAAAAATAATGTGGGGTAAGTGTAAGTAAACATACAGAAGGATCATTATATTTAATCAACTTTCTGAAGCTTGTGAGAGAGGAAGTTAACTCAAAAAGAGGGCTTTAGAGAGGAAATATTGTCTAAGTCCACAGTATTTCAAGGTTACTGACATGAAGGCAAAATCAAGACTTTATGTAAGAACAATCCTCTCAATTAGAGATAAGGTGAAGCAGAACTGGCCCAGTGCAGGCGTCAGTCTTCAAAACATTCAGTCTCAAGATACTGTACCCATTTAGCCCCTCCCCATAGATCAAGTCGGGGTCCATCTAAGCCAATGTGATACACTCAGTGAAAGAGAACAATGTCTTTCTGCTCTCCAGCATCAAAATACAGCAAAGGCCGGGCAAGAGGTTGAATATGGAATTAAAGAGAAGGGTCAAAGAAGATGGAATTGTAATGGTGGAGACCATATAGCATCTGAGGTAGTTTTTGTGAGGTCTTAAAGATACAAAAAAGTATATTAATCTTTGACATTATGAAGGTAAACTGCCTGAAAATCTCTCCAGCTCTCTGCAGAATTAGACTGCATTTTCCCAGTTTCTGATTTAGAAATCTCTTTTTTTCACATCTGCCTGCAATATTTGCTCATGATTTCTACCATCTGATAGTTTTAATCTTTCGGGGATTTCCATGGTTCTAAAAGAATTCTATATTTATTCTATTTTATATTCTACTTCTGCCATAGTACTTTTTGTGTCCAAATCTTTCAGCTGTTCTTTTGCACCCATAATTAAATCCAGAACTCTTACAAGAAACTGCCTCACAAGCAGGTCACTCTCCACACTTACATCATAGCTCTGTGGGTGGCTGTTTGAAGTATATACTTGCTATATCTTGCAATCTAGAACTCAGTCCACATCCTCAGCAGCAGTGTAATGTCCCTCTATCTATTTATTATTTCAGCAATATAAGTCTTCTGTTATGTATTCCTAGAATACATTTTTCATTCCATTTCAGGTTTCAGTACCTTCTCTAGGAACCTTTATACTTTACAGTGCACAAGCTCAGATGCAAATGCAGCTTTTCAGAGCCAGATCCTGGAATTCAAAGTCAGACACAAAAATGACATAATCATCTTTGCTATATTCAGGTTCTCAAACTCCTGGGTTAATACACATTTCCTTGCTGAATGCTAGGATGACTTTTTACCAGTTTCTCAAATATGTTGGCTGGATAATGGATCCAGTGGGCTGAAACCAAAGCCAGACGCTGACTCTAGCTACAAAGCAAGACCTCTTATCAGCTACCTTCTGTAGCACTAGCAGAAAGACAGGGTCAAAAGACCTCCTATTGAAGCATGCCTTTGATCTGGGCTTAGCCAGACTTAAAGTGTGCTGATGCTTTGGCAGGGTGCCCTGCTGCCCCAGTATTGGACTGCCAGGTACTGGAGCCACAATACTTTACTTAAAGATAATAATTCATCCAATAATGCAACACCATTGCCATTGTCATAAAAATAAGAAGGGTTTTGTGCTAGTAAAAAAAATCTTAAGATGCCATTTCTATTATCTTGCTTTTAGTTTACGTGGGAATAGAATTTACTAGCCTTTAACGTATGCCCACTCCCTCCACAAAATAATGGGTTCGCATTAAGTAAATAACAAAGAAACCTGACTTCCAACATCTTTCTGACTGGACAATGATTTATTTTTTATTTCTAAGTTTGCATTCTAAGTTTTCTTTTGCACTATTTTGTCTCTTTTTAATCCTTTCAGATGATAAAGCACTCCATTCCCATCACTGCTGCTAACCAAGTCATCAAACCAGTGACCTGCACTTACTCTGATAGTTCCTATCCCCTTACTTTGCTCCCCACACTGTCCATAAGATAAAAAGATTTGTTTGTAATTAAATAACCCCTGATTGAAATCCATAAACAATCTTCTTAGCAAGTATCCTGTCTTCTAGAGGAATATTTTGTCATTAATCTACATAACCGTGCTCACTCTTGCTGCCATCTATTACTACAAAGAATCATGAATTCTCTATTAGCACATTGGCCCTATTTCACAAAGATATAGAGGATAAATTCACCTCAGAGTTACCAGGGGATGGCAGTTCCAGAATTGAATGTTCTCAAGTTGAGAAGGTCATTTGTCCATCTTCTTCAAGTGTGTTAAGGAAAGGAATGGCAGATCCACGAATTTGAAAAAAAATGTGTAGGCAGCTGATGGAAGAAGTTACACAGAGTATAGACAATAAATTCCAGCACAGTACATCCCTTTACATTCCCAAATCAGGGACCAAAGTACCAAACAACATGGATCTTTGAAACACCTCTAGATTTTGCATTTCATGGACCTCCTTTGAGGTATCTGATTCTCCTCAGGAAGGCCACATCGTGGTCCAAGGGCTTGGCTCAGGCACACAGGCTCCATGCTGAGAGCTATGTGTCCTAGCATTTAGTTATTCCTACATAAAAATTACATTGGCTGTGTTAGTTATGGAGCCAGGCCTCATTTTTTTGGATTTGTTCTAGTTTAATCACACAGATGTTTCTTTTATTGAAACACATTCAAATGTGAGAATAGTCATGTTGTGCAGTCCAACACATCTCACTATCATCCGTATTACCCTTAGTAATTAAAAAATGGAAAACAGTACCAATTTATTATCAAATGAATGCAAAGCTATCCATCATATAAGAAATACTTCGCATTAACAAACTAATTTGTCACACACCAATCAAGTCTGATCCTTATCTTCTGAGGCACATAAAGTAAGATATTCAGCTTACTTTTGAATCAGTTGGCCACCATCTCCTCCTCCGTTAAAATGCTGCAGTGTTGTCTGCAGATCTAACTGCACATGAACCAGAGAACTGACTAAAATAATCATTGACCCCCAGGCTAGTATTCAATATTTTATCTGTCTTTCTCTCCTTTTTCTTTCTTTTCACTGAAGACTACTGTTAGTTTGACTTTCCTCTTCAAAATGACCACCTTATGCAAATAAGGAAGTTTGTGCTTTGAGCAGTTCTTAATGCTGAATGGATTGAAGTTTCGTATTGATTCTATATCCCATTTTTAACTCATTGTGAAGAGAACGAGTTTTCTCTTACCTCCAAAACCCAGAATAAGAGAAGGGAACACAGATGCTAAAAGATTAAAGGGTGAGCACTGAGACTTGTTTAGGAGAGCTGACAAAACTCATAGCAGTAATGCTTGGGAACTTGCATCTGCTAAGTCCCAGTCCAAAGCCTTCACTGCAGTTCATCCTTACTGTTTCTCACAGAACAGGATGGGTTTCAAAGAAGGCTACATCAGCGCAACCTGACACCCTGATGCAGGCTGCATTATTAACCTGATGTCAGCCTTCCAGTGGTTCAACCAGTTGAAATGATTCCTTTCTCGATATTTCAGAAAATCCTTTTGAATGAAAGGTGCTATAAGCCCCAGAAACAGGATACCAGTGCTATTGCTGATTTAAATGAAAACCATTGTGCTGTCAATGTGTATAGTTACCTGGTTTATTACTTTGAGTTTTGGCCTTTCCTTTCTATTTGTATGAATATCTTTGATCTCAGTTAATACCTTCATTTGGAGATTTAGACAGCTGTAGTGTACATACAAGGGATGGCATTGTTTTCATAATGAAGGAGGATTCCTCACCTGCTGTTCCTTTTTATCTTATAATTCAGTTAAATCAGGTGTTCTTTTACTTGAACCACTCTCTGCTTGACAAAGCCACAATTTGGATCTAAAGGGCAATGGCAGAGTGTTTTTACCTTCAGAATTCTGCATTGAGATCCCATTGCTCCTGTCACTTTTGTTCAGTTATCTCTTATAATTTAAAGCCCACCTAAACAGATAGTGCAGGTGGCTACAAAATTACAGAACAACAGAAAATTAAAGAAATTTCAGAGTATTTTTTGGATTATGTGCCCAAATTGGCAGCAAATAAATGTTCCCATCTTATGGCTGCATGTTTCTTTGTCTGAGATAATTACTATATACATTCAAAAAAATTAAACTGTGAACTGAGGGCCACATCATAGCAGTCAGTTCCACCACCTTTCATGGACAAATCTTAACCCTGACATCAGTGATGATTAAATCAGGTTCTCAGACTCTCTGAATAACAAATGCTTGTTCGATGAAAATAAATTACTCCTTTGGGGCTACTTCTGAAAAGAGATCTTACACACAAAAGAGTTACACTATTCAGATGCCTCAGGATCTGTTTTATTTGTATGTTAAGATAGTGATACTATCAATGCTTGTACAAAAGAAGATGCATCAGAAAACTCAAGGCTGAGCATGCAGAATTAGAAAATACCATCATGACAATACGTCAAGAAATAACTTTAATAATATTGTTATATACTGTGTTTCCATGAGTCTGTAGTCTCACCCAAGGGACAGAATAGCCATTAACACCACAGAGGCAGCAACAACAGAAAGTATCCTTTGACATTCAGCATTCAATGCACAGCTCTAGGCTTCATGCAAGGATTCAAACGCTGCTCTGAAGAGATGTATTGATTTCCTCAAGGGCACTTCATTATATTAGAGTGCCAGCCATGCTGGTACAAACAGTAAATAATTTTTCTCAAATACTTTAGAAAGTGAAAGAATCTTTTATCTCCAGATGAACGAGCAGAAATCAAATGATACATCCTCCATTCAATTTAGGTGACAAATCTAGTCCTTACACATGAATTTTCAAAAAAGGAAAGTCAGGGTATTGTTACTTTCAATTTCAGTTCATGGCTCACCACTTTGCAGATCAGAACACAAGGTCTCAAAGCTTTCCTTAAAGGTGAAGACAGATTTGTAAAAAGTCTGAAAGTCTGTGGGTAAATGCCTTGATAAATACTACACAGGAATTTTGTACTGGAGGCAAGGACAGAATCTAGTCCCACAGCATTCAGCTGCTGCAATTCCACATTTTACAATTCTGTATTCAATTGCTTGAAACAAAAGACCATTTTTTCTTTCTCTATGGACCCCTCCATCAAAAGTACAGATCAGAAGACAAAGCCTCTTTCACTACACAATTCTTAGTCTTCCTCAGAACTCTATCCATCCTTCACATTTTCCTGTGGGAAAAATAATTAATATAGGGCTGTATAATAACAAAGACACAGAAGACTGAATTGAGGCTGCACAGGGAATCTAAGTTTCCGTATTTTTATTCTTGCTACCATAATATTCTTTTATGCACTTTCTAACCAGTAATTTCCTAGGGTTTTAAGGAAGGCAGGTACAGACCCCAAAAATTCTTTAATGTGGAATTGCAAATTATGTCCACACATAACCTCCTTACATACATAGCAGGATTAAGAGCAGGCTGAAGGCTGGGAAAGCCACGCCTGGTCTGCCCACATTATTGACTGTGGACTCTGCTGTAGTTTGGCTGAGAATATTAAAACAGCTTAGAAAAAGCCAGTCCCAGGGTATCTGCCAGTGGATGGGGCTGTAAGTGTGCTTGGCTCAGAATATTCCTGACCCACATGAACTGGGTAAAAGAGAGCTTGGCTCCACTCGAAAGCATCTAGAACATTCAAACCTTCTTCTCCTTTGGGAGGTCCCTGCAGCCAGCTTCATGTACGGCTTTCAGGGAGGCCTGATTTCCAGGGGCAGTCCAGAAATATCAGGAATGCCTCAGCTTTTAAAGAGAAGTGTGGTTTTCTTTATTTGTTTTGGGGTTTTTTTGCTTGTTTGTTTGTTCATTTGTTTTGTTGGGGGTTTTTTTTGTTTGTTTTTTTTGTTTTGGTTTGTTTTTTTTTTTTGTCTTGAATTTATCTTTATTTCTCACAGTTTTTTTGCCCTGGAAACTCACCCTTTAACCTTTAAATTTTATCATATCTAAGACCCTCATAGAATAGTCTTTTGCACATTTCCTGCCAATTTCAATACTAAAATGTGCTACAATAATCTAGTAAATTCTAGTTAATTCTGTTTAATCTATTGTGCATATTAACAGATACAAAAGAAACATCTATGGAATGAAGTTGTATGATGTACTAATTGAGAAAACCAAAAAGAAGCATATTAATTTCAGAGTCTATTAATACAGATTTGGTTTTATTTCAACTCCACATAACTCTGTTTTTAAATAGATAATTAAGCCATTGAAAGCAAAAAACTGCAGTAAATTGTGCCCACATTCTGATTCCTATTACTACTGTCATGGAAATACCCCAGTAGAATAATCTGTCTGTAGTAGAGATAAGCAGCATCACATGAATGTGGGGATCCAATGCAGCAATCTTGCCACGAAGAGCTAACAATGGGCAACAAAGAGCCCTGGAAAAGTTCTTCTCCCTCAGATGTTCTGAGGAACCAAAGATGGGTCAGAGAGAATTTCTGAAGTGTACATGTGCATGTGTGCCTGTATGTGCAGTCCCTACTGGAATCTGATTCATAGGAATTCTATCGATCTGATGTTCTAGGAAGAAGAAATGCATATCAAATTATTTTATAGCAAGCATGTGTCAATGGGCTTTTAAAACACAAAATACCAGGAACATGACACTTCACTATTTTCACAGTTTCTCCTCCATACTCGTCTCTGAAAAGCAGAAATTTGTTTTTGACTGAACACCTTGTTTCAGAGTACTTTGTGCCTGCATGGTTCTCTCTGATAACTTTTGTGGTTAGACTCCATGGCATGTAAAATTAAATGCCCTTCCCACACACATACTTTCTGTGAATTTGTCTGTCTGGCTCTGATTTTACCTCAACATTCCTTCACAGCCACATGATGGTCTTTCAACAAGAACCTCAGCACAATATGCTATTTTATTCTTTACTCACTTGTTAAAACTATGACAGGCTGGAAATCTCCTGTTTAATGCCTAAAAGCAGTTTAAATCCTAGAATCAAATTTCTTGTGATGCTTTTACCTCAGATGGGCAGTTATACTGAAAATAAACTGAATTATGAATTGTTCTGCCTGCACAAATTTCTGTCTGAAAACAGGAATATTACAAGGAACAGAAAATTGTTCATATATTACAATGGAGAACATAAAGGGCACTAGTAAATTCCAGTGACAACTCAAGTTCTGACAGCAGAAATGCTAATCAGTTCTTTTCATATATCCTTTATCAGCATTATAACCTTGGAAGAAAATTATGTTAAAAAGTAAACACTGCATGTGACAAAGTAAAGACCTTTGATATAATATTTTTACAATTATTTCCTGATGTTAGCTTAAGAGACCACAGCATAAAACATAGCTGTCCCACACAGTAAGGCATTTACCTTCTACATCTGCATTGCTTTAATATATGGGGCAGGAGGGAAAAGTTTTCAGGGATGAAAAGTTTTCACATTCACTTGATTCTCATTTTTCAATTAGAATTTTTTATATTCTGAACAGAGTGCCACTTTTCTACTGCACTGTTAGTAATAGCACTTCATCTGTTTGCTCAACTAAGCCTTAAAAGCACTAAAGACAAACCTGTCCTTTGAAGATAACAAATCACTTCACAGTTCCTGAAGAGATTCAGCATCAAAAAGGTCCTCAGAGAAGAAGTATCAGCTGTAGGCCAGCTGCTTTGCCAAAGACAATATACCAGTCTTTAGCAAACTTATTTTTCTTACGTTTATTAAGGTTTTTGTTGTGTAAATTCAAGTAGGACCAGCTCTGGACGCTGCTGGGTGTTCCCTTGCTGTGTCTGACACCCTCGAGCCTGTATCTGAGAGCTCTAAAGAGCTGAAGGGCTGAGCTCAGTAAGAAAATGAGGCAGTGATTTTCTGAATCTAAGATCCTACAGTGAAAACTGAACATCTGTCCTGAAGTTTGACTTTACAGAGCTCTTTCCATACCAGCAAGATGGGAAAGAAATGCCAGTACAGGTCTGAAAAGCTGAATGGCAGTCCCCAGGGCAGGGGTAGGCAGGGATGACACTGTAGGAGCACGGCAGGTCCTCTGATTGGAATGGTTAACATTGAAAGGTCACTGTTCTGCCTTACTAGGGTGCAAGTTATTTGCTGCTCCTATGATGAAGATGCTTCTCAGCATCAGAGAGAGGAATGGCTTAAAATACAAGGTGAAATGAAGAAGTTAGGGTTAAATAAAAGAGTAAAATACCACAAAAATGCATGATGTGGAGAGGAGAGAAGGTTGTGATATAAGTTTTTTCTTCTATTTGCTGATGAAAAAGTACCAAAAAGCAGCTATAAATTAACAGCAGAACACAACCTTTTGCTTCTTTTGAAAACAAGGAGCATGAAATAAAGCCTTAGAGCCAATTATCTCACTGAGTCTGCACTTGCTGTGTGATAGACCAAAATCATGCTTTTCCTTCATTAGATTGTCTTTTATTTTAAACTGCCCTTTAATCAGCATGTTACTTGACAGCCCACACCCCACCCTACTATATATTCCTAGAAGTATCTCAGCTGGCTCCTGCTAGTCAAGCTGACAAGGATCTCAAACCTAGCTTTTAAGAGAACAGCTATTTCAGAAACTGGCTCGTTTCCTTTTTTCAAGCAAATGCAATAGTGGGTGAGTATAAGTCACACTCTGAACAGAGACACTGTACACTGAGAAATACTGAGTTAAATGGGGCTATGGCAATTTACACAAACAGATACAATTGCTTATCTCTTACTGGGTATCTCCTCCTGTATTATTAATTTTCCAGTATCATTATTTTTACAAGCACTGTTTCTTTCTCAGACCATCTCTCTCTCTCCATTCTTGGCTTTCTCAACACCACCCCACAGAGTATCAATCTTATCAATAACCCCTTTTCATTTAGCAGTCATTCCAGCCTCCAAAATCATTTCTTCTTCATACTTCTCTTAAACCAGTTGTTGAAAGCATCCACTCTAAAAGTTTCTTTTTACCTAGAAAATGACCTTTGATCTTTTTGCTCTACCCCAAGATGTACTTCCCTAGCTTTGCTGTGAGAGAGCTTTATAATTTGATGGAATATATTGATGGGCAAATCTATTACAGGATAAAAATAATTGATACTTGAAGAATTAGATCTACTGGGGAAGAGCTGACATGGCTTCTGTAAAGCATTGCCTTACCATCCTCCTTGGAGTGGTGAGGTTAAGAACTGCATGGAAACACCAGCTTGCAGTGGAAATGGTGCTTCCAGAAGGCACTTGACGAAGTCAATCACCAAGCACCTTTAAGCAGTCACTGCATAAGCTGGAGAGCTCTGGAACAAAGATGGGTGTGTGTATTAAGGGGTGAGCACAGAGGTGACTGAGCTGATAATAATACTGACATTACTGATGTTACTCAGGATAACAAAGATAAGGGCAAAGTGTGTAGAACTTCAGAAACCCCTTATGATGCTAATAACAGGTGAATACAATGGCAGCTGAAATTTGGAGCATACACACACGCAAAGTGACTCAGAGACAAAACAAATCCCAACTTCATATATAAAATAATGAGGGCAAAATCACCATTCTGGAGTGGTATCCTTGAAATACCTAGTTCCACAGATACATTGCTTCAATGCTTGAGGAAGAAGCGTGTGTCAAAAAGGAAATCACATACTAGAAGAGGTACACAACAAAACAAACATTACTGTGTCAGTGGAGAAATCCATAGTATAAATCTGGAATTGTGTTTAGTTCTAGTTCCCTCATCTCCAAAATACTATATTAAAAAACAGGAAAAGCTGGCAGAAGGACAACAAATATGGTAAGTTTGGAATAGCCTTCATAGGAGGCAGAGACTGCATAGCTGTGGAGTTGTGGTAAGCACCTCTTTTAGGAGATACATATGGGATGCATACAAATGTCTGGTACCAAGAGGATGGATAGGAATGAATTCTGTACTATCCCTTGAATTGAAATTTTGGAGCCAAGGATCAACAGATGAAGTCAGAAAGAGGCAGTTTAAACCCAAAAAAAGTGGATCTTTGTACAACAGGTAGTAAACACATAACCACGGGAAGGAGTTGAACATATTCAAGGGAAGATGAGAAATACTTGGAAAAGAAATGCATTGAGAGTTATGAAATAATACAACTCAAGATCTGGAAATCACCTGAACTGAAAATAGTTGGAGGATAAATATCCTACATGCTTCCTTTGCTTTGACCTTTCCTACATGTCCACTTAAAGGAATCACTTGGAGGCAAGCTAAAGTACAAGACTGAGCCTTGACCCAAACCATTGGTGTTGTAGAGCACTAAATCCAAATCTAGTTTAATTCTATGTGTTTGTTGCTATAGCATATCAATACAAAATCACAAAATTATTCCTGTTGTGCTTTCATAAGTGAATGGTTTGGCCATGTATTATTAGAGTTCACTTTATGCAGAGTTCTGAATTTTTGCTTATGAGCTCAACACAGATATTAAGCAAATCAGTAGAGATGTGAAGGTAAAAAGACAAAATGCCTTTTGTTGGGGTGGGAGAGGATGTCCTGTATTTTTAAGTGCAGAAACATTCTGGAAGACAGATAGAATCAAATTTTTAAGTCAGCAATTTCTAAAACTAATTAAGAACCTTACTGTTCTAAGAGGGAAGAAGCATTTTTATATAAGCTGAAAATGTATTTAAACTGCTGTAATATGAATCTGACTCCTGCTAAGCAGAATAAAGTAACTTCAGATGGTGCAAACATCTGACTTCATTGATTCTGCCTTCCTCGCAAACACAACATTCCCAGACAATGTCTACATAAGCAGGCTTTTTGGTGTGACAGAAACAGATGAGCATACTGGAGCATTGAAGCCCCTGTACTTATACAACATACTGTTCAATGGTTTTACTTTGGGCTAAATATCATCCAGGCTCCACAAGAGAATGCACCCACGTGTGGGATTTGAGACTCTACAAATGACCAACCTCTCATTCAGATCTCTGTTTCTCCATCTGGACATGAGTGTGCTTGTCTTGCAGCTGGAGTTCACCCTCTGGTTTCACTTCCTTCAGAAGGAATCTAGATCTGAACCAATGGGCTGCAAGGCATGACCTCAGACTGAAAGAAAGGTGTTAATAGTTTCTCAGTTTGTTCCATTGAGCATCTCTTATGGGCAGTATTTCTGCAAGAGAAAAGAAAGGAGATTTGTCCTTATCAGCAGGGTGTAAGAGGTCAAATCCCCAGCTGACAGGCACTAGTACTAAGAGAAGAGTTAATGGAGTTTTAATGACTGAGTTGGGCCAATAATCACACATTTACCTGGCTTCTGAACTGCCTTTATGATAGGAATGTAATTTTAAGCCATCTCATTCTGAAAGATCTGAAAATTTGTACATTCTCATTGAGAATAATACTAGTTATCAAATTTGTAGTGAATTAAAAGTAACAGGATTTCAAAGATTATTTGCATTTCTTCCATTCAAATGCCCAATTATCTATCATCTGTGCTTAAAAAATCAACTAACCATTGAACTTTAAACCCCTTTTGTTAGGAACAGAATCAGAGACCTCTTTTCATTAGTATTAGCAAAGTGCTTTAAGCCTTATCAAAAAGGATGGTAGCAATAGAAGTGCTTAGTAAAATGAGACATGACTAACACATGAATCTTTTCCTTAAACTCAGATCACTGCACAATGATAATCCCCTTTTCTAAATGCAGGGGCACAGATATTTTGCTTATATGGATTACACTTAGGGAGCTCATACAAAACTCTCTGAATTCAGCTGTTCATGTACACAATCCTGCAAAATAGCTGCTAGGATTAAAAGAATGAATTACAAATAAATGCCCACTGAAACAAGAAGGATGTTTACCATATAAGCACTTTTAACAGCTAACCTGACTTTTCCTTGGAAAAACATTTCTGCTGTAGGAACTTAACCCATGGGCACACATAATTAGCTCTTCCACCTTAAAGTTGCTGAAAGAATGATTTGCTTAAGAAGATTAGTCCTTTAGAGTTAAATAGAAGTACTGACAAATGAGCCTAAAATGATTATAAGGGAACTCTTTTAACACCATCTTCTGATCTTTTATTTTCAAATAGCATGCCTTTCAGTCAAAAACCTTTAAGTCTGATCTTTTGTGTTTTTCCAAATCAGGGCTCAATTTTAATACTTCCTGTATTCAAATCTTGTATGTGATGAGATGGTTTACAAGGCTCTTTTGAGCCACACTGAAGATGACCACAATAGTCCCTTTAAATAGATCTTCAGTGCTACTTCATTTCTTCTGGTCAGTGTAACTGCATGCAGCTTTCTGTCTTCACTGCAGGACTTTACCATGTCAGTGCTGAAAGGACAACTCTTATTAAGCTGTGCTGTACCAACATTGCTTGAGTTAAAAATAATTTTCCAGAAGAGGGGTGGGGTTTAAGGGTAGGTGGAGGACAGAAGGGGTGATACTGAAAAGCAAAGACAGGAACAAAGCTGTCTCAGATGGGTTATGGCAGGGAAATGGATTTTTCCATCAGTTTGCCTGCATATCATAAATTTGAGGTGTAGAGTAAGCACTGTAATGCAGCAAGCATGGTAATTCACCTACAGTAGCTCTGTAGCTATTGTTTGCATGACAGTCCATTTCCCTACACAAAAGCTAAGGATGAAATTTTTAATTACCGATACAGACTTACAGAGTAATCTTCTTTTTTAAGGTATAGAATTATCTGGATCCTTCATTGCTACACAGCTTTATACAAGCATTGAAATTATGTGAATTATATTTCTATACTTCTACTTTTCCTATTCCTATAATTCCCAAGCTTAGGAAATTTATCATACTTGGCTGTTAGCATCAATTGAAAAACTAACGCCATAAACAGAAATCAATTTATACTATTAATTCTTGCTCAGTAAAAATGAGTAGACTTTCCCATTTTAGTTTTAAGTCATGCTGCCATCTACAGCTTGAATAAGCTCTTGCAATACTCTGCTTAGGACAACAGGGCAATCCAGTTTGGAAGAGGTCTCTGGTCCCTAGTTCAACTGCCTCCACAAACAGGGTTGCCTTTGAGCTCAGCCCAGGTTGCTGTCTTAAGCCCAGCTAGAAATTAAGCATCCAAAACTGCTCACTCAGTTGCCCTTTTCTCCCCACCCCTCACCTCTGTGGAGTGGAGAATCAAAGTAAAACTTGTAGGTTGAGATAAGAACAGTTTAATAACTGAAAATAAAGTAAAATACAATAATAATGGTAAATAATAATAATGATAATAAAAAGGGAAAAACCAAGTGATGCAAAATGCAATTGCTCACCACCCACTGACCAATGCCAGACCCCCCTTTCTGAGCCCAAATCGGTTCCTCTTGTGGGTAACTCCCTCCCGTTTATACTGGACATGACATTCTGTGGTGTGGAACATAACATCCCTTTGGTCAGTTTGGGTCACCTGTCCCAGCTGTGCTCCCCTCATTTCTTTTGTGAACCTTCTCATTGGCAGAGCATGAGACAAGAAAAAAATTCTTAAGATAAGCATGACTCAGGAAAAAACCCAAAACATCAGTGTGTTATCAATTTTCATTCTGAGTCCAAAACACAGCACTGAAAGAGCAACAACTGCTGCACAGGTGCTTCCTTTCCACAGGTAGCATTTTGCATTTGTTCTTCCTGAACATCATATGGCTTCTGTTGGCCTCTTCCTTCAGCATATCTAAGTTGCCCTGAACAGCAGCCAGAATATCTATTTGTCCCTTAATTTGGTGTCATCTCCAGATAGGATGAAGGTGAATGCCATTCCCTTGTCCAGGCCATGGACGAAGACATTGACCAGGAGAGGGCCCAGAAGATACCCCAGTGACACTCGCTCCAGGTAGAGGATGACCCAGGAATCACTTTGGCCTCATCATCCACTTTTTGACTCATGCGGTTGTTCACAAAGCCAAATCATAATGTCCTAACTTGGTTTCACAAATATTGTGGGACCTTGCTAAAGTCAAGGTAAATTATATTTCTTTTGTTCTCCCCTTTTTCACAAATCCACTCATTTTTATCACAGGTAACTGCTTTTTATTTTTTTTAATCAAGAAAAAAATAGAAAAACATTTCTTTTTTCTTCAGTTGGTTCCATTAATCTTTTTTGTGTGCTACCATAAGGCTTCACAGTAACAGGAACAGACTCTCTATCCTGTAAACAATATAACATAGTTTTGGTTTCATAACATCACTGAAAAACCATTTGTAAAGTACTCACTTCATCTTGAGGAGCTTACTGGAAAAGGCACTAAGCTATGCACTACCTAATCCTGGAACCCTTAGCATTAACTTAAGTTGGGGGATTCATTGAATGTTTCATAAAGTAACTGATGACTTGTCACTGTTGACTCAGGACTTTTACCATTAAGTGCCTAAATACAATGAAAACACAAAATATTTAGTGAGCCTCAGTACAATAACTTTTCAGTTAGACACCTGTAGGTATTACTGCTTGAACAGCATTTAGTATAAAGCATTAAAAAAACCCAAACTATGAATTACGAGATACATTTGTTTGCTGTAAATACTTTTACAGGATTTAACTTTGCAAGTCAGATGTCTATGCAAATAGGAAATTCATGCTAGCTGCTCATGGTTTCTTTAAGGTCTATTAGATCTGCTTGGTATAACATACAGTTTTACTCCAATGCTTTCAAGGCTTTGTATTTAGAGTTTGGAATGCTTTTGGAACATTCCAAGGGATTTGGGTGAGTTTTTTTCCTAATCTGTATGAATCTTCAAATTTTTCCTGTTCATGAGTTCAACGTGTTATTCTCCCTTATGTTCTTGGCACTACACATAAAATATCAACATTGTACAATATTCCTGCAATCTTTTATTAAGTGGAATCTTAAAAGTCACATTTCATTATTTCTCTCAGACAGACTGTTGCATAACATGAAGGATCAAGGTCAAATGATATATGAAGAGAGACTTTTAAATCATTCAGATGGTTGTCCTCAATTTTGATTCCTTTTTCACCACCTTCCAAAAAATATGAAAGATTCTGAACGTTTTTTAGAATGAGTCTGTAGCATCCTGGTATATTCAGCTGTAATGGAGACACTCTGAATTTGCACATTTCCAGCTCATCCTTAGAAAGTCTTTCGTGGTACCATTGTCCAACTTTATTACTGGGATACTTGATACTATGCCCCACCATTGGAAGAACCACCTTCAAAGAAAAAAACAAAACAATAAACATATTTGAAGTAACACTCACCCATTCTCCTTTAAATAAATGTTTTTAAACTCTGTGTTTTGGAGCTTGAAATAGTAAACCAGCAGCTTCTCTTGTGAAATGAAGCAGTGCAGGTATCTCGAATGTAATGAAAGCAGAAAATATAATCAATGTATCAGGATTCCTAAAACAAACTAGGAATATATTAATATGAATTTCCTTGCTTGTTGGGAAAGATACAGCAATAAAGACATTCAGTTACCATGTAAGACTACACAACTACACACTCTAAAACCTCCCAAAATTAAAATGTCAACTACTTTTTAGAGTTTTAGTAGACTAAAAATATTTTCAAAGAATTCAGCTTCATAATAAATATCACCATACTGCAGATGACAGTGTACTTATTTCCATTACAAAGTAAATTTGTTATGAGAGTGGAGATTAGTTCACATGTGTTTTCTTTAATGTGCGTTCCAACAGAGAAGAAGACATCAGTTAAATTAATCACATTTTATTTAAAACAAAACATTTTAATCAAATAAAGAGATCAATAACTCAGAATTTTTCATACAAGACTTACTTGGTATATAGAATACTTTTTAGCTGACTCTTCTGAAGCAGTGACTACATGAACCTGCCAAGACATTTAAGAAGTTAAGAAAAAAACCACCAACCTTTTAAAAAGTAAAAACATATACTTTATTTTAGGAATTATGCACTGTACTTCCAAACTTGTAAAGGATTGACTACTACAAGGACAAAAAACTCTTTCAGGTATGAAAAAAATCTTAAGATACATTTAATATAAAGTAATCAGTTTACTGGTAGATGGCATTACATTAAATATTTACTGATGCTAGCTACCACTAATACTCTATGAGTCTGAAGTTAACTAAGTCAATGCAATCTTGTGCTGCATCAGCAAAAGCAAAAATACAAAGAAAATATTTTATATTAAATAGGAATATATCTACATAAAACTCAGTAACTCAATACTAAATTTGAACCCTCTAGTTTTAATTTCGTTTGATCTACTTGTTTAATTAACATTCATTCTCAAAAGTATTGTTAAAGAAAACAGTGCAAACAAAAGCCACTCCATAGGGACTGAAGGCAATGCTCTTGCCTTCCAATTTGTAAGATGTTCACCCCAAAGAAATTCATTACATTCTGTCTGTGCACAAACCTGTTTATTGTCCAGTAAAACATTGCACAGTTCTGCGATTTACCTGATGATCAGGAAGAAGATAGAATCATCTAAGTTGGAAAAGCTTAAGTTCACCTGTAAACCTAGCACTACCAAGTTCACCACTAAAACCTCATCACATACCTCCAGGGTGGTGTCTCAACCACTTCCCTGTGCAGTGCTTGATAACCCTTCTAGTGAAGAATTTTTCCTAATACCCAATCTAAACTTCTCTGGCACAACTTGAGGCCATTTCCTCTTGTCCTATCAGTTGCTCCTTGGGATAAGAGACCAAACTGCTTTCACAATAAGAAAAAGGTATGCCAGCCCTAAAAGAAAAGACTGTTTCAGAATGGACTACAGCACTCCCTGGTGCTCACTACTTTCCCAAGACTGCTACATTTTTTGAACAGCGGCTAAGAGTTTAAACCCACTATCAGTGAAATTGTGGTAAACATGCTTTGTCTCCGTATCTCCAATGATAATAACAGTTCAACCTGGAGCCACCTTTTGCCACTGGGTTACACTCAGCAATGTATGTAATGGGAAAGCCTGACCTAGGGAGCAAGACTCAGATTTGTACTGACTGGTAAGACAGGCACAGCCAGAGCCCACTCTGAAGGTTTTCCCCAGTCAGATCCCAAGAAGAACACTACATACACCATGTAGATGAAATTCTCACATATATCAATTCTGACATTCTGTTTCTTCTCACTTGAATAAAATGAACAGCCAAAATGGATAAAAACTGCTAATAAATGTCTAGCTCCTATGTCTATCATGGCAAAACATCATATTTTTCAACTTTGTCACTAATAATAAATATTTTAATAAATGAATAAATAAATAATAATAAATAATTTATTAAAGGCATTAGCATATGTCTGAGTATGTATTTAGGTGTATTAAGTTGTTTGGGGTTATTTTGTTGTTTGTTTGTTTTTTCTCTTACAAGACCTACTTTGGGAAGACTCACCTTGTCATTCATGGAAATGCTTTCATCATTTTCTTCTGAGAAGACAAGATCACCCTCAACCACTTTTAAGCCATAAATCTTCAGCCTATATGACGCTGCTTCATTCCAAATTTTACTGCAATAAGCATGGACATAGAATATGCGCAAGGAATGAGGAATGCTGAGCCATCCTTTGGTACAACCTTCATGATTTACACCATAGCGATTTAAAGCTCGTAGCAACATCTTCTCTCTTACTTTAAATTCTGGCAGCATCACAAGCGTGCCCTTTGCATCTTCTGATATAAACAAAAATAACCATGTAAGTAATCCCTGATTTTTCAAGTATTACCTGACAGGAAAAAAATACACTTAAGAAAATGAAATAATCAAGTGAGGAAAAAAGGTGTCAGTCTAACCTCTTTAAGCCTTTAGGTTATTATTTCCTTTCCTTCCACGTGCCATGTTAGACAAATTTTAGCTAATATACCTATCAACACTGTCCCATGAATTTTATTCTGTTTCATGCAGTATAAATTAAATTAGCTATCATTCAGTTATACAGTTTAGTTTGCAATTTTTTTTTTAGAAACTTATTATTTATTTTATCACTCCAAAGGTTTTTTTAAATCAGGTAACTCAAAGTAAAAACTAAGCTATAAAAAACAGTTAACAACTACTTCACATCACTTAAGAACATGTATTTCACAGTGAGTAAAAAACATGTCTTTATTTTAAAGGTACAAATTACATTGGCAACTGAGAAGTCTGAGCCTCAATCAGGACAAAAAGACATTTATTCAGATTTGGACTATACTATATAAATGTTGTGTATTTAAAATTTTATGTTTTACATATTTTCTCATTACAAGGGATTATCTGATGAAGCCTTTTGCATAGCCTTTTACCTTTTGCTTTCAGGAAAAGGCACGCCGTTGCTTTCAGGGTCCACATCAATGTCTTTCCACGTGTCATATAGCAATGTACAGAACAGAATGATTCATCTTACAATTTCTTGTGAAATTAAACATATCGGTGTCTTTTGAAGCTATGTATCATAGCTGTTCTGTCAATCTACAGACAGATAAGTAAGTAGGCTAATAGATGTGGGACATTTGAAAAAAAAACAAAAACATTTTAGTTTTGGGAAGTTCAATTGAATGATAAAAGCAATGAATATGGCAAACAGAGTCCTTTACACAGCACTCTCCTGCTTTTGACATATTTTGTTAATTTTAGTTCAAGACAGAAAGAAAGTCGATGTGTTAAGTGCTGAGTACTAGTTAGGTGCCACATTTCTGTATACTTTCCTTATTAGGAAGGATAAGTTTATAGTCCAAAAGCAGACAGATGTAAAGAGGGCAAAACTCCTGTGGCAAAATTATCTTAGTCTTTTTCAGCATTACGAAATACAAGCATTTCCTTCTATACTGTCTTGTACCTGAAGTACATTAATTTTCCACTATTTTGCAAATTCATGGCCTCATCCTCATCTAATTTTTAAGTATGCAACCCTACTGAGTTCTACAGAATAAAGTATAAGTGGCATAAAGCAGTGGGAAAATAAAAATTACTTCCCTGTGCAGTAACACCTTGTTCTCTCACAATACTAACGCTGAATAAATATATGGACAAATTAACTGGACATACCAGTTTGAAGGAAGTATCTCTTTGCATTGTTTACAGGGTCATCAGTATCTTCAGGTGTGAAGAATAACTTCACAGCTTTCACCTTTAAAGAACAATATTAATAACTTTTTTTGCAGTTAAACATAACTATTTGTCAAATAAACAGACAATCATGCATCCAATTCTGTCTTAACGTATTCTGCAAGCTCTCAAAATTCTGCCAGCTCTTTAAGGACAAAGTCAAATCCTCCCTTTCACAGAAAATGCCATGACCTGCAGAACAATGGGTTGTGCTCCTTCTCAGATTAAAGACAGGTTTTAGTCATCCAGAAGACACAAGACAGTTTTCAAAGCTCTGTGAGAAATCAGTCACTCTTCTTCATCACCCAGTTAAAACTTCTCCACTTTGTCATCATTGTATCCTGAACAGGAAGGTTCCTTCTTTCCCTCCTGAATATTTCATGCAAAATTTAGACTGAACACTTACCACAATCTCATACAGACAGGGACAGCAATCTTTTTTTTTAAATACTGATCTGTATTAGATTAGATGGCACTGTGACAAGTGTCACAATCTCTGCTAATTGCAATGTCAATGGAGCCTCTCAATTTGCTAGCACTGACACCAACCTGTGACACCTGGTTCAAGTCCTCCTTTGCATTGGACTCTGCAAGCACATACTGGTACATTTTTATTCCAAGTAGTAGTTCCTACCTGTTTTCAATTAAAGTATCTGGGTTAAGACTAGAGATTTAAATCATTACTCTTTGAGGACTCGCACCTAGTACCAACTCCTCGTATACCAGAATTCAAAATGTCAGATACAACAACAGTAATTTTATGGGCTGCCCTCAAATCTTGATTCTTGTATTTGGAAGATAGGTTCTCCTGACTTTTCTTAGAACCAAAACAAGATTAGAAGAACAGGATACTCAGGTATCCTTTTGACTTTGTAGTATCTGATTCATCTTTAGGCCTGTGCCAAGTACTGTATCATATACATTGAAAAGTAGATTACTCTTACCTTATGAATTATTACTTAAGAAATAAGCTCTCCTTAGCTTACATGGGAGCAATCACTCAGAACTGAGAGTTTGGGAAAGTAGCCAAGGAATAATGGAAAGCAGTAATCTTTTCTATATAGCAGATAAATTACCATGGTATTGAAAAAGCAAATCCTTTCTTATGAACCTATGTGACCTTTTTAAGAAGTAAACACACCCCCAGCAGGATAAAGAGGCTACAAGTCAGAAGGCAATCAGGACCACAAATAAACATTGTATAATGACTGCTTCACTTCAAACCCTGTATGGAATGCAACCACCTTCCTGCCAAGTCACATGACAATCACAATCATGTTCTAATCAAACAGAGAAAATTCACTTCCTGAACTATTTAAAGCTGCAACTGAACTATTTAAAGCTGCACCTGCTGTTTAAAAAAGATTTTTTGTTTCAGTATGAAGATCTTCATGCTTATGTTGTTGTCAAAACCGATCGTGCAATTGCTTTCAGCACACAGATAGGTTTATCTCACAAATGAAACTGTTCACTGGGAAGGTCAACTCTAGCACCAGACATCGCAACAGTAATGTAAAATTGTCTTGACAGTAACTACAAAAATTACAAAATGGAAATACCATTTTTTCACTCAGTAAAGCCAATCCTATTTGATCTGTCTGAACAATTTGTCCTTGTCCAAATCGTTGAGGTCCATAGTAATTTACAAAACCTTTTGTCTAGAATGATAAAGAAAAAATATGTTAAAAGCATGAAAACACCATGTACAGTTAGTAAGATTACGCATAGAAACCACATACATCTATATTTACATCCCAAATCCATACCAACAGGGTTTTTTAATCAGAAGTAATATGTAACAAAAGCATAACTCGTGACTCATTATAGTATTCTGGCACTTGGTTTAGAAACATCAAAAAAGACCATCAAGTTCTACCACTGCCTTCACATCATTAAAAAAAACCCCAGATAAGTAAAACAAAATTATTTCTATATAGTTGATTATTATAAATACAACTACAGGTCAAGTCAAAGCAATTGAGCTTTTCATATGCATCGATTATGAAATCTCTACTCAAGCAAATGCAGCATAGCACAGGTAACAAACAGGAACCACTGCTAGACATTTTTTCTTAAAAATGCTGATCTTTTTTCACATGAGATCATTTCTATTATTATCATAATATAAAGGCCAAGAGTGAATACTTCTGCTAATTGGGACTTTAAATCTCCTGATGGGTTCTAGCTCACACATGAGAAGTAAAATCAGAGTCACGTGACCCAATAAGAGCAACCTTTTCTAGAAAACAGTAAGTATACTTGGAGTAGACAAGCAAAAAACATATGGTACTTGTTTTGAAAATGGTTATTTAGTTCAAATTATATAACATTGCTTTGGACGTCCATAGGTCCCATACACAATTTTGTTTCCATGGAAGATGAAAAATCCACAGTTTAGAATAATACACATCCTGTTTTGTCATTCATCATCTGACCAGTAACATAAATCTAATAAAGCAAGACACACAATCACAGGAATTTGTTTTCATTTTCTAAACAGCAAAACAAAACAAGTCAGATGGAGCAGAGAGAAAAGCATTACAGTACTAGCTGAACACCTTTTTCAGTAATAAAATTAATTTCCAAATTGCATGTAATGTATTTTGCTTTTGCACACTGGGTAGTTTTCATTTAAGACTTTATACCTGGATTAATCTTCTTACAGTAATTTGCATTATAGTTACTACTTAGAGAGGGCAAAAAAATTAATGCTATAAAAATAGCTAAAGTTTTTCCTTTCCATTATTTGCTTTTATTTTTCTTAGTGGTTTAAGTATGTCCGACAAAGGAGTTTTCCTCAGGGACTAAGGATAACAGAACCAAAATCCACTGAATTTCAGGGGATCTTCTTTCTCTGATATGGACATTTCATGTGTGTTCATGCCATGAAAGTTCTTCATCCAAGCCGACCGTGCATGTTCCTCACATGACCAAAGAAGGCAACCAGCTGACATGTAAATTGTGCATACATGTGTATATACACATCATATATATGTGTAACTAAATTCTTTCCATGTTCAACTCCTACCGCAAAACCCACCATTTTGGCCTCAGGTCTGTGTAGCAATGGCTCACATACACACACTCATTTGCTACTGAATTCCCCATGTCTTTTGCTGCCCCGCTCTGGGGTCTGCAGTCTATAACAAAGAATGAATTCACCTGTGATCCCACCTTGGACGGTAGTCTTATTCCTGACTCCATAAGTAGCACAGGAACAACATAAAACCACATCAAAAGAGATCAAAATCAGGAAATACTGCCATTATTGTGCTATTATTACAAGCATTTTCTTTAAAAGTACTTCTTTTAACTGCAAAGAACTGTAACTGTTTATTATCAGCAACCATGAGACTTTCTTACCTTAACATTTTCCATTGCTTCAGATATTCTCTCTTTTAAATCTGCAGAAGAGTCATGACTGTGGTGTTGGAGATCTCTCACAATTATGTCAAAGTGATTACCTTTCAGCTGACCAAGTCTGAGGTGCTGGTATGCTGAACGTACGTTGTATATTCTTATGCCTTTTTTTTCCATTTTGTTCTCAATTTCTTTCAACCTAAATAAACAATAGGGAGAAATTACAAACCCCTCTCTACTAAAACTATCCAACTTCCAATAAATGTCTTCTTCACCTAGAACTAAAAGCTCTTACAAGAATAAAATGGGATGTAAAACAGACTGTTATGAGAAAACAAAAACAAATGCAGATAGAAGTCTTAACATTTAGTTATAATCCAGAAACACTTTTTAAATGATTGCATCATTTGCACTTATATGATATTGACAGATACCAGAATAAAGCAATTCATTGAACTTTCTCATGGTAACTGCCCTGAATTTGGATTTTATTTTATTGAAAACCAGGTAATCTATTTACTCTTCAGTTCTAAAACCCTTCTTTACATTAAAAAAATAAAGAAAAAAAAAGAAAAGAAGAGTGCTTTAATGTACTCCAAAAACTTGCTTTTTCTGCTCTTTCTTGGTCAGCCCTAACAAAAACACACTCAGTGCACTGATTCTCTGGGTTTGCTTGCAGTGCCTGCAACTGGAAACACAGCTGTCAGTTCAAGTCCTTTACTTTACATCCACTCAACCTCTTTGTTCTTATGTGTAAATAACAGTTATTTCAAAAATGAAACCTTCAGCATAAGAGCTTACATTCTTAGCAGTATTTTAATAATTCTACAAATTGTTTATTTATAAAATGTACTTATTTATTTCTCCTGTTTCAGTAGTGGCTGGGATGCATTTACCTATTTTGCTTCATCATGTAAGCACTAATGAAAAGTTTTGCTCATTATCTCTTGGACAACTGGCCTTACCAGCCAGTTTGCAGTGGAATTTTACCACTGATATATGCTTATGTTAGTAATAAATCCAGAAACCATAAATTCTATTTTTCTTCATTCCTAAAGTGCATTTTGTTGCTATGATCAAAGTGCACTAGGATGTTAAAGCTGAGGAAGAAATAAGTTACGGTTGTGACTCTCGAAATTTTTTTGTTACTATGACAAAACCTATATATTTTTTTAGTCACTGATTTGGCTACAGAAAGTAACAAAAATGAGGAACAGAAAGGCACATCTTATTGACACATTGTTCACAATGTATTTTCTATCCTCAGTTTTGGTGAACACTTCTTTACTTAGTCTTACATTTTTAAACTGGGCAATATCACAGAAGTTGATACTTAGCACTCAAAGACAGCATCTGTCCAAAGTACATTTGCAATGATTTACTTTAGTTTTATAGCTGTACAACACATTTGAGTTGTTGTCTGGGGATCGTAGGACAGTATTTTGACAGTATTTGGAAACTTATTACATCCTGTAGCATAAGCTTCTTCTCGGTTCCAGCTAGTGGATGATATTTCAGAAACTGTAAAGTGGGTCCAATAAGCATGAATTGCAAGAATACTGCCCCAGATGACAGTAAATACAGAGAATGGGAACACTTTTCTTGAAATTCCCCACTGTGGGACTTCAGTGCTAAGGTCCATATCCCCTAAAGCCACAAAATACTAAAGCCACTGTTCTCTAATACAGGCAAACAGAAGACCCACCAGTAAGAGCATTCCAAAAGATCACACCAGGCTGATACTTATTAACATATAAAACTATGTGCAAAACTGAGTGCACCCAGATTCTAAGTACCTCTCAGGAGTCACCTTCTTCACAACCATAGGCTGGAAAGTGATTGCCTTCTTATCTTTGATGCCAGTGTAACTGAAGTCTGAAGGAAGAACATGAAGTTCTGCCGCCAACAAGCCAATCGCTTCTAGGGTTTCCAAATTTTCTTTCTGAAGGGTGAAAGCTGAAACAATCATCTCAGAATTACTAGGAATTTGCACTTCTAAATCATACAGGTGTTCTGCCATGACAGGTGGGCAGGTTCTTCTCCTCAAACTGTAAAAGCATGGAAAGTGCAAAGAAACAGTCCTCCCACTCCACAAAAAATAAAGGAAATGGGACTTTTCCAGCACAGAAAGAGAAAAATAAAGACACAGTACACAAAACTTAGAACCAAAAAACCCTGCTGCCTTTATAAACAGTACCTGAATAAATGTAACACAGTTTAACAAACATGCATTGATGTATTTCTAGAAATATTCTCTGTATCATAAACCAATTGCTTGTAGGAATGAGATCATAAATCAAATTTGACCTTACTAACTTGTCCAACATCTAGATGCACCTCCTAGAATCACACAATTATTTTCAAGGGAAAGTTAATACACTGAGAATAACACGGTGCTATAACCAAAAGAACTGTAACCATTATCACTGTACAATTTATGTAAAATTACTGCAGTAACTTGATTCATCCATGTCAATCTCCAGTAATGTAACTACACTGCATTGATAATGATTTATTTCAGTATAAACAATGACTCCATTAGGCCTATGCGTCTCAGAAAAATTACTCAGTCTTACTTCAGAACACCATAATACCTGCCACCTTCACTAAAAATGTAGTATTTACCTGTATAAACATCTTGTTTTTCTTGGGAACCACCAGCTGATCTTTTTCTGGACCAACATTCTTCTCGAAACCGTACCATTATTGACATATTTGCCTTATCATTGCCATCTGTCACAGTAAAAGACTTTGTTTCTAAAAGTTTTCCGAATTTTCTATTGATAAAATGATGAACTACTTTTCTGTGCTCTTTGTTTCCATCAGGCTCAAAAGAAAAGGTCGAATTTCCTAGCTTTGCATCTAAAAATCTAAAGAAGTCACTCGTTTCCTTTTCAGTCACTAGCTGAGAAAGCTCTCTGTAATCAGCATTTCCTTTCACGATCATTTCATCGCCTTTTGTAACAGTCACTAGAAAAGGGAATTTCTGCCTGACAGCACTGTGTAAATCGGCTCGATTTTTCTTGTCCGGCCTAGGCCCTAGCGAGAGCTCCCCGGCGCCCGCACTCGCGCTGTTTCCCGAGCCCCACTCATCCTTCAGGTCGCCGGCGAATTTACTGAGCAGCTCGCTCAGGGGTTTGCCGAGTAAGGCCTCCAGCAGCGCGGCTTCCCCGAGGCCGCACGTCGGCTCCGGCGGTGCCCCAGGCTGGTTTGGGCCCGGGGCTGCGGCAGGGCCGGCCCCTGCCCTCCCGCGGGGGCTGCGCTCCGTCCTGCGCTCCTTGGGCCGCCGCGGGCACGGCAGCGCCTCGTGGGCTTCCCGGAGCCGCTCAGCCCCGGCGACCCCATGGGAGCCTGCGGGCACCTCGATTTCTGTCACTACGAAGTCGCGGGGAGAGTTTTTGATGGTGCCGCGGAAGCCGGAGTGCCCCGTCAGGTAACTGAAGGTGGGCAGCATGGCCCGGCCTGCCCTGCCCTGCCCCGCCCGCCCGGCCGGGCCCGCCGCGCTCCCAGCGGCACGGGGGGGAAAACCGGGGGGGGGCGGATGGAT
>VWZF01000444.1:185227-320504 GCA_013396755.1 Sclerurus mexicanus
CAGGGCAGGGCAGGGCAGGGCATCGACTGCCGGGACCCGCCGGGGGCAGCGAGGTGGGAACAACTCCCAGTGGCTCCCGCCGCGGTTCCGGGGCGGAGCGGAGGGCTCACTCGTCTACCGGCGAGGGCGGGCGGAAGCTGCGCCGCGGGGGGCGACAGCGGGCGGGCCGGGGCCGGGTGTGGGAGCGGTGAGCCCGGGGCTCGGGTGGGAGCGGGTGTGGCCTGGCCTGGCGTGTCCTGGCGGTGACGGCGCCGAGGATGAGCGAGGCCGTGACGGCCGCCACGCGTGTCCGCTGCCTGAGCTACGGCGTGGTGCGGCGGCTGGCGGACTACATCGACCCGCAGGAGGGCTGGAAGAGACTTGCCGTGGATATAACCAACCCGTCCGGTGAAGGCAGATACAGCCAGATGCATATAAGGTCCGATTTAAAAGTCATGTAACGTGACCGCGTGTATTACCCGTTCAGTATAAGTGCCTTGTCCATCCCATACCGCTGTCCGTCCCGTTTTCCGTCCCATTACTGTAACTTGCTCCAGTTTGTGCGCCCGTAGGTACATGTATCTACCTTTTCCTGAGGGAACTCGAGGTAATTACTCCCAATTCTTCTGCAGCTCAGTTTTTAGACGAGCTCGAGAAAATTGACTAAGGAAATTAGCATTAATTAAAGCCACAGACATGTATTTTTAGCAATACAGCTTTGGCTGTGTAATTCTCTGTGCCTGCAGACTAGTCAACCTTGATCTCGTAGAGCCCAAGAGACAGCTGGACTGAGACTCCCAATTCACAATTTCCCAAGAGAGTGTCCAATGAATGTGGAGAGCCCGAGGCATAAAACGAGTTTATCTGAGAAGTAATGCAGGCAGTATTTATGAATGACTTGTTGCTTGAAGGGCTTGTTGAGTCCTGAAGCTGTTTCAAAGGTTATGAAATTTTAAATGATTTATGTATCATCTTGGGCTTCCAGTCTTTTCTAGTGATGTTAGCATTAAATCTTTCTTTGTTTCTGTATAATAGCAGTAAATCAGAATACTAGGTGTCAATTTCTACTTAAGGACTATTTCATATTCGAAATGGAGTGCAAATGCCAGATAGACAGAAAACAATTATTTTTCCGTGTGATCTGGCTCTGACTTACCCTCTGTCTCTTGCTGACGTTCTCTTGTTTTTTAATCCCGTGTGCTATTATATTATGGGTCCTAGACAAAAATGCTGAAGCTGCGTATACGTGTTTTTACCTTAGTTTTTCCCGAATTTGGCATATTTTCCCTCTGATTTCTAATGTCTTTATGCTTTTAGCTGTATTTTCAGAAGATTTGGGGATTCATACAGTACAATCAGATTTTTTTTTTTCAGTGTGGAATTTGGTTTGGTTCTTTTGGGATTTTTTCTTTCTTTTTGTAATTTGTCTTTGATCTCTTTCCTTTCTTGAGGTTCTTGAAGTCACTTTTATTTTTTCTTTTAATGTTGGTCTTAATTTATCTTTTAAGGAGATTTGAGGCATTTGTACAAATGGGAAAGAGCCCCACATGTGAGTTGCTTTATGACTGGGGAACAACAAACTGTACAGTTGGTGATCTTGTGGATCTGCTTATGAGGAATCAGTTCCTAGCACCAGCAAGCCTTTTGCTTCCAGGTAACTGTTGTACATTTTTGTGCTGTGATCTGAGTTTTCTAAGATTTAAAGACCTTCACAGTAACTTGAAAATCAGAAAGGATTAGATCAAAATAACCAAAAGTGGATATATTTTCCAGTTTCTATTACTTGTAATAACAGTTTAAATAAGAGTTTCAAGTTTCAAGAAGAATGCTGGAGCTTACACATGGTGGCAGAATATAACCTTCTCATAATGCTTACTTGTCTCACCTAATTTTAAAAAGTACTGGCATTAATATTACTTGGGGTTTTTTTCCTGCTTCCTAATGTAGTTAACACTTTTTCTAAATTCCATTTTCAGAAGTTGTAAGGACGCAACAAGAAGTTACATCACCTCTTTCTTCACAGGAAACCTTGCCTGTACATGAGAAACAACTACCTGTACAAGAAAAAGAAGTGGCATCTGTAAAGCCTGTTTTAGCTCAGAGTATTGAGAAGCAATATTCAGGTCATTCCTACTTAAGTAAAGAAAACAACAGCTCCCAGTCCAGTAACACAGGTAGGCAATTACTTAGATAGAATTAAGTAGTAGTTTTTTTGCTGCTCTGTCCTTCACCCCATGTGAAATAAATCATAGCAATGCAAGAGAGTGATGACTCTGTTCCTGTTGTGCATCTGTGGGAAACAGCATCTTTCACCTTGCCAGTAAGTCATGTACCATGATGGAAGAGCTGACAGTTAAATTGCAATTTATTTTGTGCCACATGTAATTCTGTTGCCTTTTTTCAGTTCTTATTTTGTAGACTGCTCAGCAACTTAATGTTTGAAAGCTGTGTTTTATATGTCAGAAATGACTAAGAATGCTGGAGAAAAAATGACTGAAGTAGGCATTTTAGGAGAGTGAATTGTTGGTCTATTCCTTCCTCAAGATCTATGTTTGGGTTACTGCCAGAAACATGATGTGATATAGGTGTATTTTTTTATTAAGTCAGTGTGACTCTCTCTGTGATCTGCTACACGTTTAATTTCTATTACCTGTATTACAAATATGAACAAAAAGTAGAATCAAAAGGCTGCTACAGTGCTAGTTATGAAGAAAATTATGATAACTAGTTATTTATATTTGTCTGCTTTTTTTTTTCCTGGTATGTTCTTCACAAATCTGGAAGTAGAGCTCCACTGTGTCAGGATTTGTGTGGTAGCAAGTTTTTGTTTTAATAGAACTGAAGCACAAAACCTACTCAATACACTTGTTCCTTAAGTGAAATCGGAGTTTTGTGCCAAATGTCAAATATGTCTTTCAGATTTTCAAAATTTTCTGTTTCATGACTTGGAAAGCATTACAAATAATTTTGATGCCCGACCAGAATCTGCTGGAGGTCATAAACTAGGAGAAGGTGGCTTTGGCATTGTGTTCAAAGGCTACATCAATGGCAGAAATGTGGCTGTCAAGAAGCTCGTTGCTGTGAGTTGCCATGGGTATATTTATTCTAATGACTGCGTATTTTATAGTATAGACTTGTTTATCTTGTTCATTGTGGAAAGTGTTGAATAATATATTTCAAAAAAGTGTCACCATGTTGTTATGACTGTGCTGAAACTGGTTCCATTTGTCCAATAATACTGTGTTCCAAGGAATTAAAAGTCATGTTTTGATAATTTGGTTTTGAGCTGAGTAAAAAATGTATTGTAAACAGTTAACTAGTTGTTAACATATTAATCTAAGGAAAGGTTCACAATTCCAATTTTTTTTTAATGAACAACTGCATTTTTATATGGCCAGTGATGTTAATGTTAAAAACTTCCTTTTGTAGATGGTCGATGTTAGTGTTCAGGACTTGAAGCAGCAATTTGAACAAGAAATAAACATGATGGCAAAGTGAGTACAGCGTTATACAATTTTTGTATTTCTGTCATAACTTAATGATTTTCATGTTAAGTGAGAATGTTTCTCATACTGTATGACTGTTTTCAAGCATCATCACAGAAACTTGGTTGTGTGCAGTAGAACTGAAACAAGTAATTGGAAATCAAATTCCCTCTGCCTTGTATTTTCCTCAAATGTTTGGAGTTTTTCAGAGCATGTATGAACAGATTTTTTTTTCTTTTGCTCTAGGTGTCAGCATGAAAATCTAGTAGAATTACTTGGTTTTTCAAGTGATGGTGCTCAGCCATGCCTGGTATATGAATATATGCCCAACGGTTCATTGCTTGACAGACTTGCTTGTCTGGTAAGTAAAATCTTTTCTTCCAGTTGTCTTACTTTGCTAAAGTATAGGTATCTGTGGACTGTCTTTGAAACAGTACTGAACTGTAATGGCCAAATGATGTTTTACTACTTGCTTCCTGTGTTCTAGAGGAAAATATTATAAGAAGTATTCTTCCATAACATTTTATACAAATATATTCCATATATTAAAGTCAGATCAGGCTGACAATACAATGTCATGTCATGTACCTGAAGTAGCATGGTAGTTTGGACTTGCTGTGCCTGTGTGAAGCAGTGCAGAAGGTGCTGCAGTATTGTTCACTGTTCTAAAGTTGGCATATTCTCTGCTAGTTCTTGAGATTCCAGATTGTGAAATCGCCCTTTGTTCATTGTCCTAGTGTTCGTGGTTATAACACAGTGCTTATACAGCTTATCTCTTTCTGAAGTGCCTAAATAAATGGGAATTACATTATTATTATTTTGTGTAAACACAATGCTTTATTTTGATTTAATCAAATTATGTGTTTTCTAGCCTTGGCTTTTCATAACTAAGAAGTTGCTTTGGTTTGGTGAGGCAACCTTGGGTATGCAGGACAGACATAGTGATACCAATAGTAAGTCAGACTTAAGCTGGTAGATGAGTGTCCATGTTAGTTTGCTGAAGGAGTTAAAAAGCTGCATTATAGTAAACAAATGCATCTTCTCAGGTTATAATCTGGTGAACATTTTAAATCGATGTTACTTCAGCCCTCCATGGCTCCAGATCTAAAAATGTTTGTTTGCTTTTTTTTTCTGCACTGATCCTCCTATTGTACTAGCTAAAGCATTTGGTAGTTGGAGAACAGCTGGATTAGGAAACTGATCAGGCTGAAAAAAAATCCTCAGTGAAAAACTTTTTCACCTAGAGATTTTCCTCTTGCAGGGCTGCTGCACAAATACTTCTGCCTCAGCAGGAAAGAAGAGGTGTTAGGATGAGAATCAGTAGCAGTGGCTGGGGAGAGCACATGATGTGTTTGGTATCACTGCTGTTTCAGTTTAGTTTGATTGATTTACTTGCACACACTGCTACATGTGCAATTATTTTGATTTTTTTTAACTGAATTGGTGCAGAAGAGAGACTAAGTCTTACTTGAGGACAGTGCAAGTTTGTCTGTAGAAATGAGCAGTGCTTGACAAGGATGTATATGATGAATGAAAATATGATGAAAATGGTCATCCATGTAACTTTGGCTATTATCATCAAGTGAGCTTAAAAGATTGATGATAATTGAAAGCTACAGTAGAAATAATTGAGTCCTTTACAAGGAAGAGACACATAGCTTAAATAAAAAAGTCTAAATCAGAATCTATACATCAGAAAGAATCTTCTGATAAGCTCAAATAGGTGAGGAATGTATTTACTGAATGTTCTTGCTGATAACTTCATTTTGTGACTTCACTGGATGTGTTTGAGGCATATGCCATCTTCTTGTCTGGATTTTGAGCAGCCGAGGGAAGTGGTGGAATGGTGAGATATTGTAATCCTCGGCAAGATTAAGGAGTGGTTTTGAAATATAGGCATCCTCACTTCTAAGGTCTAGTTAGTTACATGAATAAAGCTAAAGTCCTGAGAAGTGGGAAATGCAAAAACACTGAAAGATTCACTTCTCATTGTTAGTAAAAGCTGTGAATTGCTTTGAACTATTTGCTGTGGGTTAAAGGCTCTGGTATCAGTGCCAGTACAAAGTGGATGGAAGGTGTGGTAGATACAGATAGTTCTTTGCAGTTCAGCTGGTCTTGTAGGGTCAGAGTTGAACATTAACCAAGAACATTTTTTGCGACTGGTGAATTAATCTAAGGCAAAATGCAGGGAAAGAACAGAATGTGACAAATGTATGTGTTTCTGCCCAAGTCAATTAAGAAATGTATGCTAGAAGTATTTTTAATGATTCACTTGAAAACAACAAAACATAGCAAGAATTCAGTTTTGGATTGTGGGGGGTTTGTAAGTTTTGTTTTCATTTATGTGACCACATACATATATATGTTGGATTTTCACCTTTTTACTTGCCTTTCTCTCTTCTCAATCAAGAATGACACACCACCCATTTCTTGGAACACAAGATGTAAAATTGTTCAAGGTACAGCAAATGGCATCAACTTTTTGCATGAAAATAATCATATTCACAGAGATATTAAAAGGTAAATGCTGTAGATTTTTGCTGGCTGCATTTTCACTTTTTAATTTTTCTTTTTTTTCTTCCCCGGTTAAAGTAATTTTAGAGAGAACAAACTTCAAAAAGCATTGCTTCAGTCAAGGGCACAATCGTTTCTGCAAGTGATATCCGTCACTATAATTTTCTCTGTGCCACAAGGACATGACCAGTAAAGGCTTCTAAAGATAATTATGAGGCTATTAGAAACACAGAATTGTTTAGGGTGGAAAAGACCTTTAAGATCATGGAGTTCAACCATTAACACAGCATTGCCATGTTCACCACTAAAGTAGGTCCCTGAGTTCCACATCTACATGTCTTATAAATACCTTCAGGGGTGGTGACTCAACCACATTCCTGGGCAGCCTGTTCTAATGCCTGACAACCCTCTTGGAGAAGAAATTTTTCCTAATATCCAATCTAAACTTCCCATGGCACAACTTGAGACCATTTCCTTTTGGCCTGATACTTGTTACTTGGGAGAAGAGAGCGATCCCCACGTGGCTCCACCCTCCTTTCAGGTAGACCTAGAGAGTAATAAAGTATCCCATGAGCCTCCTTTTCTCCAGGCTAAACAACCCCAGCTCCCTCAACTGCTGGACAGCTTCCCAGCCATGAGATTTTTGTATTGTAATTTGCATTGTAAATATAATTTGTAAAATGTAATGTAAATTGTAATTTGTATCTTAATCTGGTACTATCAAATAGTTATTTGAATGCTGCGAGAACATGCAGTAAGTTCTGTTCTTTAACAACCACTGCTAGTGACAAAGCTGCTGTTGGGGAGCCATGAATTTTTAAATAGGGAATTTTTCAGATTAAAATCCACCTTTATTTTTCCTTTTCCTAGAATGTTTCTTCAGAGTGTCATGTTTGATTTACTCCTATTTATTATGAAGGTGGTAAAATTACTTCAGTCAGCTTTATGAAGTTCAGGGTTCTTCAATGATAACGAATGTTCACTGTTTGATATCTGTAGAAAAAAAATTCTAGTTTAAGAGAGGTCAGAAAAGGGAGAGTGTTGTTATAGGCGTTGGTTGTTTTTTCTGGTGTTGTTTTTTTGGGTTTTTTAGGGGGGATTGTGTGTGGGGCAGGGGGTGGTGTTGTTTCTTTCCCCTTTCTTGATAGTTTATTTTATTGGGTTTTTTTTTAATAAGCAGTCCAAATCTTTGAAGAAAAGCCCCAAATGCCTTATTCCTTTTGAGGGTTAAGAAGTAGCAGTTGACTGATTGGGTGTCATGGATGACTGTTTCAATAGTTTTCTGGCTTCTGGCAACTCTGCTAAATATAGGCAACTTCAATTTTGTGACCTTTCAGCTTGTGAGGAACAAGCCTTTGCTTCAGCTGCCTCATGTATGTGCCTGCTGCTTTGACAATTTGTTTCTTCTTTCTTCCCTGCTTAAGCCTCTGAAGAAGTGTAATGACTGGAAGGTATGCACTTTTTTACCTTGCACTACTTCTACCCTTCTAACTTCTGTGAGTTGATCGTATTACAGAGTCGGGGTTTGTTTTTTGTTTGGATTCCATTTTGCAACTTGTAGTGTGAATACATTAGTAAATTAGATTGGTGTTACTAATAGTGCTGCTACTCCCAGCTAAAACTTAGATGAAGAGACATCTAAGGAGATTAAATTAACTTCAGTCCTCGTTAGAGGCACTAGAACAGCTTCTCTAGGCTAGAGGGTACATGATTGAATGGGTGTTCTCACAGTTGTTCATAGTGGTTTTTTTGGCTTGGTTATGCCCAGGAAAGTTCATTTCTCTCCTGAAGCTTGACAGTTGCAGTAAAACTTCCTTTTGTTGTGCTCTTTATGGTGTATCCATAAAATGACCACTATTTGGACTTTAGTTGATAAGAGGCTCAGATTTTGTTTTAGAAGCTGAGCTTTAAATATGAAAAGTTGGTGAACAATGCCTTGACTAGTGTTTGACCTTTTGTAGTGGTCTTATATTTAGTATTACATATAGGAGTTTTAACACCTGATCTGTTCTAACAAGTGATCTGTTCCAACTTACAGTTGTGTTAATTTTGTTAAAGTTTGGTGAGCAAGGAGAAGTTAGAAATAGAAGTTTCTGGTATTACATGCTGTATCAGGCTGTGTGGTTTTCTTACACTTCCATTAAGGGGATTGGAACATGAGGATTGCAGAAATATTAAATCAGATGATTTTAAAATGGTTGCAAGTGCTACAAGTTTAAACCCCAGTAGATTTATGCTGTAATTCATCCCGCTCAGGATTTCATGAAAGCTTTAAGGTCTCTGAGATGAGCCTCATTTGTCAGGGTTCGCTTTTTTTAAGGAAAGTAAAAGCTGGAGATCAAGTAGAAACATATCCCATATTTTACTTTAGCAGTAATAAGTTTTTTCTGTTTTTCCTTCAAGACAAGAGTAAGAGTTTAATATTCATGGATGTGTAATGGTTGATGTAGCATTAGATAATAGGTATTAAAAAACCTGCTTTTTTTAGTTCTGAGAAGGGATTTAGACTATACGAATTATGCTGTGGTACAGTACAAGTTGATCAGAGGTAAGTATTCTCTATTGTTGTTCTTAAAGCCAAAACATAAGTGTGACATAATCAGTCTTATAACAAAGTTGGGGGCTTTTATGCATGAATGCATGCACACACAATAAAAAACATGGATGGATCTTGGCAGTCCTTGATTTATTTAGAGCAATTAATTTTCAAATGGAGCAATTTCCAACAAAGCTAACTCTTACATAATTTGTTATATGAATTATGGATAAATAGCTTTCAAGGCAGTCAAAATAGCAGTTTGCATTTGGTTACTGTAAAGTTATTAGTCTGTTATAAAACCTAATTTATGTACCAGTCTGGAAAATTCTTTTTCCTTTTTTGTTTTTTCCTCTCCCTTCTCCCCCAGTGCAAATATCTTATTAACTGATACATACGTGCCCAAAATTTCTGACTTTGGCCTTGCAAGAGCATCTGTAACATTCACACAGACAATCATGACTGAAAGAATTGTTGGAACAGCAGCCTATATGGCACCTGAAGCTCTGAGAGGAGAGATAACACCTAAATCTGATATCTTCAGTTTCGGAGTAGTAAGTAGAGTGTGGAAAGCAGTATATGACTTTTTTTGTAAATTATACAAAATCAAGAATATCTGAAATTAAATAATCTACTCTGGTCTATACTTTTCTTTTTTCCCAATAGATGTTTTCTTAAGACAGTGTTTCTAAACTTTGATTGTTTTAAAGTCATTTGAATATGATGATTTTCTATGTGAAAGACCAGAGCAAAATAATATTCTGAGCTCTGGCAAAATGTAGTTTGAGATGATGTGGAACATGGTTTCTGCTTGAATAGTATTGCACAAAAGTGTAACTCAGGCTGAAAAAGGAAATGGTTCAACATTAATGTGTTTTACTGTATTTCAGCACCAAAAGTACAATGTTCATGTGGCATATGAGTACAAAAAGGACATGAGTTTAATAGTTGGAAAAATAATTAATTGATTGCGTCAATTAATAGATATCCATTAGATAATTAATCCAATAGATCCAAGACCCTAATCATGACTGAGCAATTCCTTCATGGCATTTACTTTCATGGGAAGATAGGCCAGACACTGTGCCTGAATAGTTTGGAAATAATTTCATCTTGCTTTGAAGGAACACCATTATCGGGTGAGGAAAAACTTGTGTTGAAATTCTTAAGCCATCCTGCTTAACAGTTAATGACAATAAAGGTAGGAACAACAGCAACATCAATTAATTATATAGATGGCTATATCTTTGGACAAACACAGATCCTGGGAGCATTTGTTTAAAAGATGAGGGGTCATGCTACTTCTTGCAAATGGTATATATGCTACGGATTATTCTTGGTTCATTTTCTCTTCTCCTTTTTTTTGTCCTCCTAGGTCTTACTAGAAATAATAACGGGTCTTCCTCCAGTAGATGAAAACCGAGAGCCACATTTACTGGTATGTTCTTTTTGTTTTCTTCTCCCCTCCCCCTGCTCTGGGATAACTTTATATGAAATCATAGTCAGTTAGCAGGTTCTGAGACAATCGAATTAGTCATCAAAATACATAGTTGTGAAAACAGCAGTTACATCAATGTTTGTCTTAGAGGTGAAGCTGAAACCTTTATCTCTTGGCTGGTAGATTGTTCACCCCTCAAGGCTATCATCTCCCAGTCTGATACTGGAATTCTTTGTTTTAGTACTGATTCTTATTGTAATACCATTGTGCTTTATTAGCATTCTCCCAGATACTCTGGTAATTCCTCATTCCCTGGAACGTTTTGAACTATTCATCTTAGTTGTTTGTTTATGATTCTATATCAATTTCCATCTTCTTCAACTTTACTAATAATTTGCAAATTGTGTTTTTAACCTTAGTTAGTAAAGTTTCAAATGTAAGGGCTTTTTTGCAAAGTGGAAAGGTGGGTTGAATTTTCTTTTTTACTACCTGTTAGTAATTCAGTCTTTCAGTCTACTAATTGGGAAAGTATTGTCTCAGAGCTTACTCTTTTGAATTAAAAATCTTACAAGGCTCTTCATAATTTAGCCTTTCATGTAGGTTAAAATGAAGATCTTTTGGAATAGCATAATAGTTATCCTGTTGAGCTTTTAAAGACCTTGAAGAACTCAGGTTTTTTTGAAGCAGGCTTTTTCAGAGATAGGATCTAAAAAGGAACATGAGGTATGATTTGACTGGTACAGTTTATCTTTGTAATGTCCTTTTGGCAGCATAAAGAGAATGATCAGTGTAAGATCATATGGCATCCTTAGCTTTGAAAATGTTGAGGTAGTTGATTGTTGGTCAGCAATTTCAGACTGACCTATAGAGGACCTCTACTCCTTGCCTCTTATTTCTTACTTAATTTACACTTCCTCAAACAGTATGTGTTATTACAGATACCACATTTCAAGTGTGTTGGAACTGGAGACTTTTGGATTAAACCTGTCTGATTTAAAATTTGATTTCAGACTAGAAGTTTCCTTTAGAATGATACAACAGCCACTGAGACTGGAAACAGAAGGCATTAGTTTACAGAAAGGGGCTTTATAAAAGTGACAAAAAAAGAGAAATTATACAAATTTAAGCTTGCTTATTTGTAGGTAAACATAAATACTTTGTTAATTGTGGTTTTCTTAAAAAAGCTAACACTAGAAAACTGAGCCTTGAAGATGGAGAAAATAAAAGCTGTATGATGCAGCTTAAAGACATTTATTAATTAAAATAATGTATAATAAGTGATACATTTAATAAAAAATTATAGTTCATTTATACTTTTATAGGGTGTTCAGATCCTTAAAATGTTAATCTGCTCATTGGTTCAAATTCTTTTCTAGTTAAGTATAAGAGATAAAATTGAGGAGGAGGAAGCAACTATTGAGGATTATGTTGATAAAAAGATGAGTGACTGGGATGTATCTTCAGTTCATAAAATGTATTCAATTGCTGATCGGTGTCTGAATGACAAGAAAAACAGAAGGCCAGACATTAAGATGGTATGTAGCCTTTTAAATAAAAGGCTTGTTTTGAGGGTGTATTTGCATGTGTCCTTGTGTGTGTTACAGTATCAGTAGTTGATATTTCTGTCTGTTCTCTTGCAGGTCAAACAGCGTCTCCAAGAGATAAAAACTTGATATGTGTTTGTTCTGATACACAAATGTTTTTGTGATGGAGTAGACACCAGTAGCAAATACTTAATTAGCAATTAATGCAACATTATCAGCTTTCAGATTGCCAGAAATTTCTGGACACATGTAAGGTTGTGCTGTTGGCTTGTCCTCTTTCTGCTAACCAAGCAGCCTTTCACATATCCTTAGCCATGGGCAGTTAACATGAGAACTTAGTTTCTCTGTTAACAAATTGCAGTCCTGGTGTATCATTGTCTCCACAGCTTTTTAAACGTATTTCCATATTAGAATCTATGTGATTCTTTTTATTTCCAAGTATCAAGTATGTCTGCTGCAAAGGCATATGACTGTAACAGGGCAGAATGTTTTTTCTGAAAATTGCTTTCTTGATCAGGTGTACCTGGCCTCCTCCTAAGGAAGACAAAACCATTTCATAGCTATAAATGGCACTTAATGTTGTCTTTTTGGGAAAAGACAATAGCATTACCCAATTAAAACTTCTATTTAGAATGTTAACTTGAGAGTTCATATTAGTGTGAATGGTCTGGTAGTGTTAGTGAATGTGACTGTTTTTCAAAAAGTCTTCTCAGCATTAGTTTTTAGTCAAATAAATGCTGCAAGGCATTTTCTAGGTAATTTTTTGCTTCCAAAAATTCCTGAGCAAAATAATTATCTTGCAGTGCAACGGTATTTGGACTTGCAAATGCTTTCTTACAGTGAACATTATGATGACAAACCATTCAATTTTTATGCATGGGAAGACTCTTAGCTACTTTGACTATTTTAGGAGAGGATTGAGTGTTTTAGTACTTTAGGAGAGGATTCCATATGGATTATAAATACAGATGATTTCTTTTGTTGATGGGGTCAGAATAATACTGTTAAGACCAATTCTAAATTTTCCTTAGTCAAATAATGAAGCTATTTTAATATACATATGTACGTATGTTAATTAAATATTAAAATACACTTCTAAAAATACAACATGGAAAGCTTTTCAAAATAGAAACATTGACAGATCAAAGCAGGCTAAAAATGGAATGAAAGTGACTAGTAAGATTCCACATACTTTGGACTGAGTATGAAAATACTACAATTGTAAATGAAAGATAGTATTTTTATAGAACCATTTTGTATCTCATGAACTTTCTTGACAGCTTAGGGGTAGGAAAATAGTCTGGCCTACAATTAAGTTTGAAATTCCATTATTATCAAAGATGTGACTGCATTCAGGGATATATGTCTCTGTAGAAAAAGCATGTGATTTCTAATGTATTTATATAATTAGAATTCTGGCTATTAACTCATTTTGTATTGCCTTTTCAAATTGATTGTTCAATGTAGAAAAAGGAATCCACCTAAATGGCTTCTATCTTTATTGAGTATAAATTGTAAAAAGCTGTTAACATAAATAAAAACTTGGCATTATTGCTGCAGATGATTCTTTCTGCTATTAAAACTTTGAGTTTTGGAAGTAATTGTCATTTTCTGTTGCTTGTATTTCTGTTAATAACATTATGCTAACCTCACTGCATGGAATAAAGCTGTACAGCTTCTCAGCCAGGGCTTGTGGAGAAAAGCTGCTATAAAGCTAAATCATAATAAAATCTGCTAAAGCCATTCATCAGTTTCAACTTTTTAAAACATTTTAAACATTTATACAGCTGTTACGTGAAGGCTTCTTGTTAGATCACATTAGCTTTTACTATTCCCTGAAGCTGGCATACCTCTCTAGAGTTGTCCTGAAGGGTGTTTGCTGTAGTAATTCCCCAGTCAGCCCTGTTGTACTATCTCTGGTGTAGTAGAACATGTTCATGCACCAACTGTGATATTCATATTAGGAAAATCTTAGCTACAAACAGGTGAGTTCTTGTTCTGTCATACTAGACCATGACCATTTCCAGTGCTGGCCTCAGCAGTAGTTTTTCTTCCTTCACTAAAAATACAGTGTGTTAGCTACCATTTGGTACAATTAAAGAAAAGAAGCTTTGAACTTGTTTAATATTATTCTAGCAAGGAATGAAAATGTGACATGTTAATTAGGTAACACTAGCTAACTTATGTGCCAACTATTTTTTGGGTTTTAAATACATGGGGCAAGGAGAAGGGATTTCCCTTTCCCACCCCAGGATTTTTTTTTGTGGTCTTCATACAGTAAAGTCAGCACCTATAGACAATAACAGGGGCTAAGAGTAGTAGACTCCATTTCCTTTGTTCCCCGCAAAAACATTAAAGTATCCTGGAATCCATACTTCTTTGTGTTAATTACTATAGTAAAGTTTTCTAGGACACAAATCAGTAACTTGGGTCATTCAAGCTATTTGTGAGTAATGGGATATCTGGTTTCACAGAACTGGAGGTTAGAGAAATCTGGTACAGTTCCTGGTGAGTGAAGACAGCTCCACATGGGAGATGTTCTTGGGACAGAGACAGGGCTAATACGGCTGGCCTACATCCACCCTGTGCGGAAGGTGCCACAGAGGGCATCAGAGGATCACTATCCTCGGTGAAAGAACCAGACCTTTGCATGTTAAGCATCTAGGGAATGGTAACATAAACCAAGTTAGTCACCCCCAGAAGGATGTAAGAATGAAAAACAGTAAGAGGGATTTTATTGCAATGCCAAGTAAGACTGTAGAAAAGAATAACAAGATAAAAGCAAATGTTAATGATCCAAGGAAAATTGGCTTTTTAAAGAGAACCTTGTAGGAAGGGCAACAGTTCTCCCCCTAGTTACAGCAGGAGGTAACAGAATGGCTATTGTGAGCCAGACCAGGTGTCTGCACAGCCCTGGGGCAGGAATATGAGCCATTAGTGGCTGCTGGGGAACAAAAGCAGGGACAGGACAGATATGTAGAGATACTGCATTGGAACATGATGGCTTTGTACAATTTGCAGCTCATTAACTTTAAAAGGAAGTGAGGTTTTTGTTAGTATTAGGACTATTACATTTTCTTTGAAGTTTGTCCAGTTGCCTTTTGAGCAAACACACCTTTTACCGGACATAGTATTTCATATTATTGACATGGGAAGTGCATCATCTTCATATTTGGTAGGGCCAGCTGGGAGTTTATTTACTACCCACTGACCAAAAGGCAAACGAAGCTGCTTCTGTTTCTCCTGGTCCCATAGAAGCATAGCCTGTTCCCTCTTCTTACATTATACCTGCTCCTCTTACAGCTCTTGTTCTATATAGCATTTTACATTTAAATTACTCTCTGGAATCCTAGTTCAGCACTTCTTCAAATTTCCTTCTTTCAACTGCAAAATTGCTGTATCACAGATTGCCCCATGGGGATGTGTTGGCAGGATAGTTAAAAGCCAAACCACTAGATGTTTTTTCCAGCTTGACCTTTCAGGACAATAGGAGGTCTACACATTATTTTCAGTTTCACCAAAAGAAATTAATGAAACAACATAATTGGAGTAGTTTCATTACAGTAGCTCCTGCTGAGCAAGTAACAGATAAAACTGTTAAATCACCACTCAACTACTTCAGCATTTTAAAAGGATAGAAAAACTTTTTGAAGGGGCTTATTATTGAAAGCATAAAACCCTCAAGTGATGAACACACTTGAATACCGCTGTGGAGCCCTCTGTGCTGCTTCCATAAGGCAACAGGAAAGTAGCTGTTTCTAACATGGTGATTTTTCTCAATAGCAGAAATTCTCATTGTGCTCACCTCCCTTCTTACACCTTGCAATCACTTTCCAGTCCCATGGGAACTGCCTGTTGCACGTTCTGATGTTAGAATACAAATAATTCAGACAACACCAAACTAAAGCATCAATCTTTATTTATAAAGTAAATTACAAAATAGGTAAGGTAAACTTAGTTAATTTTAGCATCTGAAAGGTGGTTTTCACTGAATACACAGACACCATAAATCAACTTTCCTTTATCAATATGTTTATCTGAGCAACAAAGCAATTATGACCATGATTAGTTTAACCTTTGATAGGAGTGTTTTAAAAGATCAAAATCTCCCTACCTTGCAACATAAGCATTTAAAAAATAATCACCTCTTGTATTAATTAACTGTTTAATAGCTTGTGAGTTAGCTGCAAGCAGCTGCATTGCTTTTGGGCTTTCTGAAGGCTAACAACAATTTGAATGGACACTTTCAATTATTTAATGACCAGAGACATTTAAAAGAATAAACTTGATTAATGCCCACATTTTGTGCTGGCTCTGAACATTCATTAACAGCGGTGGAGGCAACTACACTGATGTTAGCTTGATAGACCTTAGAAAAATATCAGGTGCTTCTTATTGCTCTGTCAGGAAATAGGCCTGGAGAGGCAGCAAGCAGTGCAAGACTTCATACAATTCTGTTTTTGTGGAAAGGTAAGGGGGAAACATGCTCAGGACATGACTCTGGTGGTTGGTCAGAGGTTTGTACACCCACACAGAATATTTTCAAGTAACAGTGTGTCTGGTTTGGGCTGAACTCTAAAGGAGTTCATCATAAACGCCATTGCATAATCACTTAACCAGCTCTCATCATCCTCCAGATTAAGTTTTCCACCTTCTATCCTCATCTACCTGGGGCAGGATTAGGAAAAAAACCCCAACAAAAAAAAACCCCACAACATGCACATAACTGTATCAGGTCAATTATTCAAAACATTTAGTATTAAAAAGTTGAACTCCTTTACTGGCTTAAGAATGCGTAGATTTATGTGCACTCTTGCTATGGCTGGCACATGGGCAGGAATACGAAATTCAACCAAAAACTCTCTAGCAGTAATTTTTAACTGCTACAATTAAAGGTTTTCCTTAAAACCAAAAGAAAAAACTCAAAGTGAGTTAGGTGTGCTGCAAAGACTCAGAGTTCAACTAAAAATACATTTCATCACAGTGTACAATAAGCTGCACACAGTAACCATATTTAAAAAACAATGACACTTCCCTGACATGTAGTGCATGGAAGAAACACTTCAAAGACCAGCTCCTTACCCTACAGGGAGAAGGCAAGAGGCAGGAAAAGAACACAGTGGCTAAGGGCAAGCAGGAGACAGCTGAGGATCAAGAGCTATTGAATTGGACCGATGTAGTGTGTAAGATCAAATGAAAAGAGCTGAAGTGTCAAATTTCTACTGCATATAAAAAAACCACAGTAAAACCAACTATTGCAATCTTCACATTATATAGTGCAATCTCAGATGTCAATAACAAGCTCGTATCTTCAAACAAAATAATAGATAAAACAAATTTTATCAGGAACTAGTAGTGTCAAAGTATTATTTCCCTACAAAACTAGGTTAAAATCTGTCTTCCATAAGGTAAACACACGATTCAGCTCTATAATATGCATATCCAGCAGCTACGATAATATGCAGTGATCCAAGAGTGGCAACTCCCATGTAGCTTTAAAAAAAACCCCAAACCAACAAAACTCAAAAACCACAGAGCTCACATACAAGACTAAAAAGCAAGTCCTCACTGGGGAGTATAATCTATCCACTAGTACTTGCCTCACCACACAATTTTAAATATTTAAGGTCATCCAATACTTGATTTCCACATCTAAGTCTTCCTTAATCCACTTATTAAAATCTATTTTTCCTCTTCCTATTAAACACATAACTTACAGTTCAATCAAGTTTACACTATTCTGGCTGATTTCACTATTTTGGAGAAGGCAAGCGGGTAGGAAAAAAAAAAAAACCCAGACAAAATCCTTACCAGGTGCTTGCTGCCAGCAGTTATCCAAGACCTAGTTGGATTTCAGTTACTATTAAAGTTCAAACATTTAGGAAAACTTATTTTCAGAATATCTTGAAAGTTAAAACTGCAGTTGGTACTGCAAACACAGAACTCAAGGATAACTCACCATTATGGAGCAAGTCTACTTCAATTTTTACTGAATTTACACATTTTTAGATCTGAGTGCACAGGTAATTAATTATTAGATACTTCAGGCATATTGCTTCATAATCTGCTGAGTATACAAACTCATGCACTTTTAATCATCTTTTACTTGGTCACTCGGTACCTAATATTTAAGACTTATGAGTGATACATAAGTCTGGAAAAGCTATGGTGGTTATATGTCAGATTTCCTTGAAAGACAATTCCATGAAATTAGTTATAAATTTGAGATGACCAAGCTTTTGTGTAGGAAAATATTCAGCTATTCCTGAATAGTTGCCTTAATTGAAGGGTAACTGATTTTCATTTATCTTTTCCATTACAAGAAAAAAAATTAACTGAACAACAACAAAACCTATCAATGCATCCTGTCAAAATCAGAGGAAAACCTTCTATTGTACTACTGTCCATAAGTGCTACAAAGAAAAATAAAGATTTAACTGGGACAATGCTATGTAGTCCTTCATCTCTTCTCACATGGGAAGTCTTAGGGGTTTCAATAGGCTATGTGTAAGAATATGGCTGCGACTTACCCACAGAATACATGGGCTTCATAATTTTATCTCTGCAAAGTTTATGATCACATGTACAACTATTAAATAATGGATTCTAAATTAAAATAAAGGGGTACTAGCTTAGTTTTCCTTTTCTAGCTTTAAAATAATTAGCTCTTCTACATGTCATAAAACATGGTCAACAAATATAATCATGTAACAATATAAAAAGTGTTGAGGTCAGAAAAGAGAAGAGTAAAAAGAGCCTTTTTCTTTGCCTAGCATCTATGAATGGAATGATTTCAGTTCATTACCAAAAGCCAGAATGTCATTCCTTACTGTAATACTTTTACAAATATAAACAACAGTTTCTAATCACTAGGTGTTTCAGTCTCTGCTGGACCTCTGATCAGTCTTCGTATTCCCCTCTTCCCTGCAGGACCTTTTGGTTTAGCAAAACTCTGTTTGTAAGCATGTTGTTTTGGATGAACCTCTTCATAGAGAAAGTCAGCAGTTAACTCATCACCATTATCAATTTCAATCTGTCAGGAAAAAACCCAACATTTATCATATGCATATTAAAGTCCAACATTTTGAAATGTTGCTGAAACTTAATACTATATATTAAACCCATATGTGCAATAATGTTCGAAGTCTAGCATGAAAAGTTCTGCAACTTGTGCCTAACACCCTGAGAAATCTTGGACAGTTCTTCTGGGAATCCCCTTTATTCTTATTGGTATTAAGCATGACAACTATTTTCCTGAAATACAAGCATGACTACAGAGTACAGCTGCCAAGCTTTAGCACAGTGCTCCTGTTAAAACTAACTGGGAGAACACATACCATGTAAAACTAGTACTTGTTTACTTGTTATAAGGATTCACACATTTTAAGAATTAAAATTTTTCACCATAACATGCTTTAAACACTAATTGTAAAATTAATGTGCATACATATTGCTGTCTCTTGAGAAAGAGGGGGAAGAGTATAAACAAGCTTATATTATTAGCTGGCTGCTGCCACTCAGCAAGTATTCAAGGAGGGAAAAGCTAAAGTAAGTTTAATGAACAAAATGGAGGTGGGGTGGTTTAATTTTCAAAATTTAGACACGTGAACCTGAACAGAAAGAGAAGTGTTCTCAAGCCAAACCACATTGTTTTGAATTGCAGGAATTTAGAATTCAGAGAAATGCTTTGGTCCTGCTCTGCTGAGCATTCAACACTTCATGCCCTGCCAACCACAACACTTGATGGACTTGCCAGCCACAGTTTTGCTGTTACAAGTATGTGCTTCAGAAATTTCTGTCTACAGGAATTTTAAGGAGTTGCATAGTGCATTTACTTTGTTATAGAAAGGAAATTTCTGAGAAATAATTACATATAAAAACACATAGAAATAATATACTTAACTCATGTCATCTCAGTAAAAATGGTTTGTATTAATTCTGCTACTTTTTAGGTAAACATCATCTCCACAGAAACCAAGCTTCTGCACAAGTGTTAAGAAAGTAACTGTAGGTCACAACTGGACCATTTCTATGGTCTCTGCTCTGGAGGTGAGAAGCAACTTTTTGCACAGCAGTAAAATCTTTACAGTGTAAAAAAATCAGCTTACTCGCAAATCCTTGTTTGCCTCATCAAGGACCCCTAAGATAGCAGTTCTAATTTTCAGAACCGCAGCTTGAAATTATTTTGAAAATCCTTACATAACCTTGACTTTAAAGGAATTTAGTATTCAACAACAGCAGTGTGTTATGGTCCAAAATATGACACAGCTTTGAGTAAGAAATCATGTTGTTCTATACAGTCCTTCAAAGTACTCTCAAACATTTCCTTGATGCACAAGGTTGTATTTGTTAAAGATATGAAAGTGTAGAAATTATGAAAGAGAGATAAGCTTCCATGACTTAACTTTGTATCTGGAGCTTCATCAACAATTATTTCTTGTTCAGGACAAACTTTAATAGTTACAGAACACTCTTCATTGTTTAGAGAAGGTCATGACAAAGGCAGTTATACTTTCATATGAGGAAGGGAAGAGAGGAATGGAGAAAATATCCCTAGACCCCAATGCACTTACCTTTCTAATTATCTGCATCCACAACTGTGTTTCTACAATTTCTAACAGTGGACTTTTGCAACTAGAATAGAGCATTCGTTCTCGTATACTACAGGTGTACCCTGGCATAGAGTAGATGAAAACTGCAGGAAAAAACAAACAAACAAACCGCAAATCAGACCGTAACTACACTCCATCAAAAGCTGTATCATAAAATCGTTTACAGCAGAGAGGCATTGGAAATCAGTTATGCAGTCCGAAAAGGAAAAATATAATGCCATTCTGAATCTTTTTTGCTTCAGCAATTGTTTCATTTCAAATGGGGGACAAGAGAATCCTTCAAATTTTCACATTTATGGGTGTTCCTAATCAAAAGGGATAGCTCACTACTTTCCCAACATAAAGACTGTTCTTTACAAGACAGTTTCACAACTAAATGCCTGAAATTTATGATCATGCTGACAGATTACTCTATGACACATCTTTCTCTCTGCTTCAAAATTCCTAAAGTATTTGAAACAAGTCAATGAAGTTTCACACTGAGAAATTTTCTCATACTTATGGATTCCAAATAGTCTCCTTCATGTGTGTGCTTATACAGGAAAAAGTGGTAACGTGCAGCATCCTTTGGAACTCTTTTTGGCAAGTCCTTCAGTTCAGTATCAAGTGTGTTGGCCAAAATAATAGTTTCATTTTTCATATCAATTTGCTGTTAAAAAAGCAAACATGAATATAGTTAATATGCAGAAAGCAAACCAGAGAACACAACAGGATGGAAAAAATTTGATTTAATCTAGTACAGAAGGGTAATTTATCATTGTACTACCGCAATACATGTTATTTAGTGTGCAAGTAATCTATTTTACACTCATTATTAAAAGTAGTTAAAATATTTTATACTTGCCAGCTGTACATAATTGAGTTTCTTATTTTTCAACTTCTCCAAAGCCTGAATAGCTTCTTTAGCAATCGGGAATGCCACTCCTTGCAATGTTTGATGCTTAGTATCTACACCAACGTCCGCCTGCACCTGGAACACAAGTCAATTGAGATGTTAACAGAAACCTTTGCAAGCATTCGTCAGGTTTCATACAGTGACTGACAATGCATTGTATATGGTTACGCACGGAGTTAGCAGTAGCTATTCCAAGATTAAACCACCCCAAAAAATCATCCCCATATATAACAGATTTGCATTTTTTAATGTATAGGTCATATTAGTTTGCTAACCTGAAAAGTGTCATATCTCTGAAACAGCTCTGTGTAGCAGAGCAACAAAATCATCAGAAGGAAAACTGGGCCTAGTGCCAGCGAAGAAGCTCTAAGTTAAATTCTAGTATAAAGAGACAATAATCCAGGAGGGAAAATCTCCATTTTCATATGCCGTGTTATACTTTTGAACTGACAATACTGCTTATTGTTGCATAGTGAAGAATTTTAGATCAAAACAGACATGTGACTTCTAGGGAGTCAAAATTTTTGGAGAAACAGAGAAATTATATCATACGAGACAAACTGATATTCTTGAAAGACAAGAGCAACTATTCCCCCTCCTGCTTCAACACACTCCCCCAAAAAGCCTATACCAAAAACAAACCAAACAAAGTAAACAAACAAAATCTTAATTTCTTAAGGATTAGACCTTCTAGAAGGTCCTACACAAAGCAAAAAAAATCCAGAACAAGCGAGACAATTGTTCATAATCCAGTTACATTAGTCACAAATTATTTGAGAGAAAAAACATTTATTTTAAAGCCATTTTTCAAGAATTTATCTTAATATTCACGCAGTTTCTCTTAAAATGAGTTTTTGCCTCCAATTTTCTCCAGTCTTAATTTATTGTCTAAGCACAAGCTTTTGAATATATACTTTGTTTTATAATTTCACAAATACATTTAACACTGGTTATGAAGGAGCAAAAGTCAGAAAAGTGTACCAAATGGAAAGTGTGGGTCTTTGATCTATCAACATGTTCAGCTTTAAATAAAAAGAGATGCTAATGAAATACGAAACACATTGATAAAAAAAATAAATTCAAATATACTTGTGGCAACACTAAATTATACTTCACATTTTAAAGAACAACTTGTCAGCAACTAGGAATGAGGAAAGGAAAGCAGGTGGAGAGCTTACTTTTGTATAAAGATTGATTTAATTTATTAAGGAGGTCATAGAAAAAATTATTTGTAAAATAGAGCTGCATAAAAGCCTGATTATTAAACGTAACATAGGTATCACAAAAATAATAAACCATAATAAAATACCATCCCATAGAAACCATATTAAAATACAAGTAGAAAAAAAATCCTCCAAACTTAAAAACGAACAGTGAAGTGTGAGGGACAGTCAAGGGAAGAGAGTAACCCAGCATAACTCCACAAGACACAAGAGTGGTGCATAAAATGGCAGATGAAATTTCCTCTGAATAAATGTAAAGTAACATACGCAGGAGGGAAAAAAACCCTCTCCTCTACCTGTATGATACTGGGGTTGAGCTAGCTACTACTATTCAGAAGCCAGACCTTGCAGGTCATTCTGACTATCTCTGAAAATAACCCCAAGCAAAACCAAAAACAACCCCGAACACTCGCAACCCACAAATGAAATGTTACGAATTGTTAGAAAAAGAGTAGAGAACAGAACACATCATTACGCACTGTAGATATCAGTAACATGCCTGCATCTTGAATACCACATGCAGTTCTGGCTTCCCCATCCCTCCATCTCATAAATTATATAGCAGAACTGGAAAGACTGCAGAGAAAAGCAAAAGGATCAGAAGTACGGAGTGCCTTGTTTAGAAGGAAGAACTACCTAGATTAGAACTCTTCAGCCTGGAAGAGATAAGTGACAAGGAATACAACAGAGTCCATGGATAAAGAATCACAGCATAGTTTGGGTAGGAAGAGACTTTTAAACGTGATCTAGTCCAACCCTCCTGCAGTGAGCAGCAACATCTTCAAATAGACCACACTGCTGAGAGCCCCATCCTGCCTGACCTTGAATGTTTCCAGGGATGGGGCATCTACCGCCTCTCTGGGCAACCTGAGCTAGTGTCTCACCACACTCACTGTAAAAAAAATTCTTGCTCATATCTAATCTGAACCTACCCTCTTTTACTTTTAAACCACCAGCTCTTGTTCTTTTGCAACAAGACCTGCTAAAAAATCTGGCCCTTTTTCATAAGCCCACTTTAAGTGTTGAAAGGCCTCAGTAAGATTTCCCTGGAGCCTTCTCTCCAGCCTGAACAACCACAACTCCCTCAGACTTTTCTCACAGAAGAGGTGTTCCAGCTCTCTCCAGATAATTTTTGGGGCCCATTCCAAAAGGTCCATGTCTTTCCTGTGCTGAGGACAACAGAGCTGAATGCAGTGCTCCAGGTGGGATCTCCCCAGAGCAAAGAGAATCACCTCTCTTGACCTGCTGATCCTGCTCCTTTTGATGCAGCCTAGGATACAGTTGGCTTTTTGGGATACTTGCTGGCCAGCTTTATCGAAGGGGAGGGGGAAACTGAGGATTGACTTAATGACTTTTCTTTGCTGTCCCCATACAATGTGTAGAGTTATCAAAATAAACTAATAGCCATCAGTGGTTCTTTACATAGTACTTTGTCAAGCTGAGGAACATCCTGCCATAAAACCTGTGACTAACAAAAAATTTAAGTAGTTTTAGAGAAATGACAAGACTAGATGATGGATAAAAACCATTATGAACAATTCTATAGCAACACATCATGTCTTGTGCAGGAAGATCCCTACCTGCAAATGCTGAGGTAACAAAGAGTATTCAGTTATCATGGCCTTCTTGCCCTGCTCTTAAATCGTTCTTAGATTTCTGCTATTGTTCACTCAAGGACTTCACAACAGACTACATGATTCTTCGATGTGACCCAGTGAAATATTTCTTATGGTAATTATGAAAGAATATACATATGGAAAACTTTTTAAAATCAGAAAGCTTTTAGTTTTCTAACTCTGATTACAGGTTTTATAATGGTGGAAACAATAAAGAGAAAAATTATGTAAATTAATGTATTGTGAGATGTTTCAAACAAAGACAAAATGGCATCAATCTACAGTTTTTGTGTCTCTGAAAAGCACAACTCTTGCTGTTGAAGTTTTATAATAATATGTGAAGTTTTAGTCTGCGTGAATCAGCTGTTAACCACATTGTATGTAGTGCATAAGAGGTGATCACGGATCCCACAGTTTTACATTCATCAATGGGTTTTTTAAAAGCTGATTGAGTCAAATGCGTAAAAAGTGTCAAGTAAAAAGTGTTTGATGATGGTGAATGCATTTCTGTATTGAATTAATTAAAATAAGACATGAAAAATAACAAAAGATACCACCAGAAAAAAGAAAGTCAGTAAGCAACAAAGCTTCAGCAAAAGCACAGTAGTGTGAAAACATAAGAGAAGATACACAGCTGCATTTAACACAATGGTTTCCTGGTATCCAGCTGCAGAAATAAATCATACTTACATACATGTACCACAGCTGTAAAATACAAGTCTAAACAAAAAATTATGATCAGCACATGATCTATTTTAACATACATCTGAACACAAACTGAGCAAGTGAAGGGAAAACATGAGAAAAAGAATCCTCTGAAACTTTTCAGTCACTAGCTAGTTGGCAATCATCAGATTATGTGGTTAACAGCATTTGCTAAAGGTTTTTCATTTTGATTTCTATTTTATTTTTATTGGAATTCTCTTCACTTTCTCTCAGTCTTAAAGACAGGTGCACTGGTGCTGGAAGCTAGGTACTTTTTCTCTAGGAATAAGGCTGCTGAAACAATCCAAGCAGTCATTCACTGCAATGGTTGCTATTTTGTGTTTTCTCTACAATTTCTGCCACCATGGGAAAGGTATGTGGGCAATGACAGAATGGTTGAGGTGGGAAGACATCTCCAGAGGTCATCTTGTCCAACCACCCTGCTCAATGAGGGCCACCTAGAGCCCACTGCCCAGTTTTCTGTCCAAACAGCTTATAAGTATCTTCAAGATGGAGATTCCGTAACCTCCCTGGATGACCTGTGCCAGTGCTCAGTCACCCTTCACAAAGAAGCATATTCAGTAATATTAAAAGCCAAAGGTGCAACAATTAAGCTCTGCAGTTGCCAAGCCTCTGATTCAGACACAAGGCCTTTCAAACTCAGCAAGATCATGCCACTTCAGCTTGAGCCATCATCATCCTGCAGTTTCAACTCCTTGAGAAATAGAGTTATATTCTCATCCATTCACACTTTCTGAAACTTTCCATTTTCTTTTCTGCCTTTTTTTACCCCTGAAAGACATTTGCCTACAATACATATGGAACTCTGCACCCTGTTTCCCACCCATGCTTGAAGACATTCTAGGTACCTCGTTAATCTTAATTTGTCGAAGTTCCTCTTCTGCTGCAGTCAAAGGTGCAGGGGAAGATTGTGATATCAAATATTTTTTATATCCATTCAGTGAAACGTCATCCTGAAAGCACAATATCAATATTGATCATTTTTTTTACTAATGGAAGTTTTCTTCCAAGATTTTCTATGCAACATTACAAAAAGCACGTATTTTCCATACACTTGTGGTCATTTTATTTGAATGGAATACAAGTATATAGGTGCATTTGCAAATCCAGTTCATCTTCCTGTACAACAGGGTCCACTGGGCTGTTCTTGTACCCTGTTTTGCCACTAGCAGCACTTCCACAATCGGTCAATCAATCAATCAATTAAAAAATTAGCATTAATGAAGACTGTATCCATGAATTCTTCAGCTGTCTTGGACAAAACCTCACAGATGCCTTTAATTCTGATAATCATTTTTGTTAATACTCAGTGATAGTTGTGTCACTCTTCAAAGAGGTTGATACCACAGGCAAATACTGCTTTGTTTTTATTATTAAGGTGGCCACTCAGAAAAGGGCAGGACTTCATGCACTCATATGAATGTGATTTTATACTGAAGTTCTGAGGAGAAAGAGAAGGCTCCTTCTTAGCACTTCCCCTTCTGAAAGAGACAGACTTTCCCAAATTCAATTTACAGTACCAATTTTCCACATTTCAGAAGTCCAGAGGTACTGAGGTTAATATTTGTGAATTAGCAGATGGGACAACAACCAGGTGCCCCCAGGATAACCGAGCTGGTTGCAACTAAACCATCCTTATGTTTAACAAAATATAGACAAAGTATCCCATTGAATGCTGATGATCCAGATTCTGAGTGAAGTTAGAGACTTGAATACCTTGAAGAAGCTGTGATTTTCACATGGATATACATTAAAGGCCAGCTACAATTAGAAGTTTATAAAACACTGAAACCAACAATTGAGGGATATATTAGCTGCAACATAATGAGCTTGGAAAAGTGAGTTACATCAACGTCAACCTCTGTGTGCCCCAGGCCCATTCTGAAACAACAGTAAGACAAATGTAATGCTCCTACCTTTCAACTGAAATGGAAGCTCAGATTTGTAGGGATAGACACAGACTCTACATATTGCATAGACTGCTAATGGCTTGATGCAAGTGGTGGTGAGACATTAGTTGGCTGAACAAGCAAGAAAAAAATAGCATGACCTCTACCAGTAAAACCACTTAGCAACTTGATGATTTACTTCCCTAGAACACAGTTTCTCCAGAGAGGTTTGTTTGTCTGCTAGGATAACGAAGCCTCCGTGACAGGTTAATGCAGAATATAACAAATTATCTACTCAACAAGCAGCGGAATTATTAGCATCATGCCCATCACAACAGCCCATCTCTCTTTCACAGCTTTTTTCCCCACTACAGTATCCTCTATTCTTTGCCAACCCTCCAACTCCTTCCATTCCTTCAGCAACAGCTGCCTGTGTCAGTAGTGGCAGTGTTTTTTTTAGATTTGTTCAGATGAACTGATTAACAGGTCAGACAGAAAATAACTGCTACAGTCTTTGCTGAAAGAGGAACAGAGGAATTATAATTTGAATCTCTACATTATCACCAGTTTTCATGAAAATTATAGGAACTCTTTATCTCTGAGAATTCTACCTTGTATTTCTTTTAAAACTAGCAATGGATTAAAAACTCAAGACCCTCTGACACCTGCCTGACAAAGAGGCAGACATCACATCCAGGTAAAACTTGTTTCTCAAAGAAACTAAAGGAACACAATAGCCCCATATCTCCCTACATGCACAGCACTTGCAGCCTTTGCAACATCCTTTAGACACTTACTAGATTTCATACATGCACTTTCCAATTTTCTTACCGTAAGTGAACAGTCAACTATTAGGATTTTCACTGAACAAATCAGTAGCTACCAAAAATCTGTTTCCCAAAGTTAAGATGACAGCCTTGCATGTGAAGTAGTCTGTGGTCAAATTCTAAAGAATGAACAACTTCATACTTTTAGTTTAAGAGAAAAATATTTGTTTTCAGGTGTTAATGGCTCACTGTTCTAGTCCATTTAGAGCCACACAGCCAAAATAGCTTGTGCATACAACTGGCCTGGAAGTTAGTGTTTGTATTGGGTTTCTGTGGCCAGCTTTTGGTAGTGGGAGGGCGTACAGGAGTGGCTTCTGTGAGAAGCTGCCAGAAGCTTCCCCTATGTCTGGTAGAGCCAATGCCATTTGGCTTCAGGACTGGCTTCCTGTCACTGGCCAAGGCTGAGCCAATTAGGAATGATAGTAATGCCTCTGTGATAACATATGTAAGAACAGAAAGAAAGTTATTGCACAGATGAAAATTGCAGCAAGGGAAGAACAGAGTGAGAACATGTGAACAGCAATGCAGACACCAGGGTCAGTGCAGAAGGTGGGGCAGGAGGTGCTCCAGGCACCAAAGCTGAGGTTCCCCTGCAGACCATGGTGAGGCAGCTGTGCCCCTGAAGCCCATGGAGGACCACAGAGTTGCAGAGATCCACCTGCAGCCCATGCTGAAGCCCATGCTAGAGCAGAGGGATGTCCAAAGGAGGCTGTGACCCTGTGAGAGGCCCACGCTGGAGCAGAGTGCTGGCAGGAACCTGCAGCCCACAGAGAGAGGAGCCCATGCTGGAGCAGGTTTTCCCTGGTAGGACTTGCGACCCTGTGGGGGACCCACACTGGAGCAGCCTGTTACTGAAGGACTGCATCCCATGGAAAAGTGACCCACAGGACAGTGGTTTTGTGAAGAACTGTTGCCTGTGGGATGGACTCACACCAGAGAGGTTTGTGCAGGACTGTGTCCTGTGGAAGGGACCCCATGGGAAGCAGGACTCATCTCCCTGACAGCAGTGAAAACAACAACTGACCGTAACCCCCATTTCTTGTCTCCCTGCACTGCTGGGGCGGAGGAGGCAGAACTGGGAAGGAAGGAGGAGTGGGGGGAGGGTGTTTTCAAGATTATTTTACTTCTCACTCTTTTGCTCTGATCCTGTCAGTAATGAATTTAATTAATATCACCACTTTGAGTCTGTTTTGCCCATGATGGTGATCACTAAGTGACCCCTCCCAGCTCTTACCTCAACACATGAATCCTTTGTTGTTTTTTTTCTCTCCTCTGTCCAGTTGCAGAGGGAAGGGAGAGAGTGACTTTAGTGGGTAGGTACCTGGCATTCAGCCAAGGTCAACCCACTACAGTTACAGCTTTTAGAGGACTCGAATGCAGTGAGATTAAGAGATGTGCCTATTATTCTCAGATTATTTAGTTCTCATAACTATTTCTAGCAAGGACTTCTTAGTTTGAGGATATTAACCATACTTAGTAACTTGTTCAAATGAGATTGAATACACGTTATCACTAGAATAATATATGCAGAAACATGACAAATTCATACCAGTAACATCAGCTACTACATTTAGAATCTAAAGTCAGTGTCCTGACTTTAAAAAGAAAAACATACCTGTACTGTTCCAAATACTTCATCCTTAATATGACCACCTCCAAATTCTTTTTTAAGTGTTGCTCGGGTTGCTGCATACAACATTTTTTGACGAACCTAGCATATAATAAAAAATTAGTTTTTTGGTTTGGGTTTTTTCCCCTTTGGTGTACACAGAGAAACTAACATGTTGGTGTACCAAGTCCATTAATTAGTATCTTTCTTGAACTGCTATTTTAAGTGTTGAAACTGCACTAACTTACTAATTGCTACTGAAAGCAGTAGGAAAATTAAAATAGTTTTACCTTCTACCTTACCTTATCTCACATTCCTAGAGCCTGTACACAGTATCCTAGTTTCCCCTGGAAATCCTTAGTCCTAACCTAAGTTCCCTCCCATGCTCTCAAACTACTGACTAAGAAGCAGTGTATTCTGTGGCATGCCACAGATCCACGAGTGCCAGCTGGGCAGCCAGCAAGCCAAGCAGGGTAAACAACTTGAGCTCACACTATAATCCTTCCTTCTACAGTAACACCCACTAAGATTTCTGTCCTGTATCCTTCCATGAATTTTTATGAAATACTGACAGTAAGACAGTCAAACGGGGCCAAAAAATGGTATTGCATCCTCCAGTCAGGCTGAAAATACACTGGATCAGCTGCACTCCACCTAGACCTACTTATTTGCTCTTCAACGAGCTTCAAGAAACATTTTCCCAGTTTTCTGGTGGGAATGTAGGTGAAAGGTTGGGGAATGCATCAATCCTCAAATCACTTTCCTTCATATCTAGAATTCAGATCAAATGGCACTGTTGAAAAACCATCAATAACATGAAGCCTCTGATGACTGTTACTTACAGGAGAGTGATCAGGTGACCATGCAATGAAGATCCATTCATATCCTTGAGCATTCTGAGAATCTAATCTGTATAATATATAACATGGTTGCTTGTCTTCAAGAAGGGGAAGGACAAAGCAGTCATAATCCTTTTCCCATGATCCAACTGGCCGCCTAGAGGATCCCACAACAAGCTGCTCTATAACCAATAACCAAAACCACAGGTTAGCAACAATACAGTTAACATTGTTTTTCAAAATTAACCATTACAATAAGCAGCTAGTTGGCCACTTAATCTTTCATACTCTGTCCACAGGAATAGAAGTCAAGAACAACCAGTGTGAAAGTCAAGTGAATTCCTACAAAAGCTGGGTATGTTCAAAACTTAACTTACTTTAACCCAAATACAAATACTCAAGAAGTAATGTGCTGGTTGCTATCAAGTTCTTTGATCTGAAATTATACTACTGATGTTAGTTTTTTTATCATAACATACAGAGAAGGGAAATAAAAATTGTCTTCTGCCAGTTAATTTATTTTTAAATTGGAATGCTTCAGTAAAAATGAGAGTAATCTTTCAAATTTTCAAATTATAATTATTGATGCTCCTGCTATAAAATATTAATGTTTGTACTCACTGTAAGGAGTCAATAACTCAGTTACACAGCAGAAAGAGTTTGGAATGAATATGCTTGCATTAATCAGTTTAACTTGACTATGTAAGTAGATAAACCTCTTTCTAATACGGCTTCATAGCTATGGTCTTTAAATGACTGAAGTTGTTTATTATGTATAATTGGCTTAAGTCTATATAAAATACTTCAAATGGTATTTAATTATGTGAACAGCTGTAGCAATAAGATTTTTTTTCTTATTTATACATCATATCTCAGCTTCCAAAGGAAAGTATTAGTATATGGTCTTCCAAAACACTTAATCAGCTGCCCAATAAATACTAGCCTCCACAACTGAACTAGAAATACATTGTTTAAATGGGATCCTAAACAGTTTGAGGACCATAACAGTAGTTAGTATACAAATTATCTTTTGAGCCTGTAGAACTTAACTTCTAAAACTTCAGACAGAAGAGAAACAGTATAGAGATGCTGCTACATCAAAACTTCAAGCAAGGCACCCTACTGCAGTAACTCATGGAACACAAACAGCTCAGGGCAAGACTGTTTGGCTCAGCCCTGAATTAGATGCAAAGTACCTGAAGCTGTACACCTAAACCAGAACATTCAGAATGTACTTGCCAATTCTGAACTCCAGATGGATTTATACCCCCTTGGATTCCAGATACAATCAGAGGAACTCTATTGCCTAGCAGAAAACCTCTTCCCTTATTAACTCAGATTAGCAGAACTCTATTTGCCTATTATCTGTTGACTAAAGACTAAGGACTATTATCTGTTGCTGAAAGCTCCTGCAGACAGATGAGGTAACTGTCCTTCTTCAGTATTCTGTAAAACTGTGCGGGTTTTACAGGTATCTTTTTGAACTGCAGAAAATAGTATCAAAAACTGGATTCTACTTCTACATAGAGATGAAATGCATATATATATATAAATATATATACTCATATACATACACACAAAAATGAAAAAATAGGGAAAGTTTTCCATTTGTATCTTATTTCTAGGCTTCATTTCACATTATGAAGTAGCATATACACAAAAGCATATTATATTACCTTGCTTAATGGGGAAAAAAAATTCAATGGTATTTCAGCATTTACTTCCTTATGCTACTGAGACTTTACAGAGTCCTGCCTATAATACTACTATTGCCACTTCCTTAAGGAAAGCTGTATTAAAATGTCAGAAGACTTCCTAAGAAAAGAAAACACATAAAAGGTAACAGTAGGTTATTTACCTAACAATAAAAGTATCTATATATATGTACATACATGTACCTTTCTCCAGCTAACAAGTATTTCAGTGTACTGTACTGTAAATGAATAAAGTCTAGAACAAAAAACTTCAAAATGGGCAACTAACATACTTGGAAAGACAAACTAAACCATGAAATGTCTTATACAACCTATCTGCATTCTATTAAAGAAGAAAAAAGTAATTATATATTCTATCTCTCAATGTTTGCAGTCTTGATTCCTTGACAAGAAGTTCAAAGATCAAACTCAAGTTCTGACAGAAATTATGTCATTTTCTATTTATACATATATGTGAGATTTAAGGAACAGTTTTAACTTTGAAAATTTATGTAAAGTTTACATATTTTCACATATAAAGTGTACATATTTTCTATGTAGTCAGATTACTACTTAAACATCTGCCTTAATAGGATTTTCTGTATGCAGCTGATCCCAGTATAAAAGGCAGATAAAATTTATAGTTCATCTAAGGTGACTAGCTGTTGTGTAAGACTAGCTTTCTGTCTCATGAAAGTAACCAGAGTGCCAAAACACTACACAGGTGTGGAAATTTTCTTTCCCTCTACTCTTTCTTTACTAAGAGATAAGAGTAAGCTCACTTATATTATCCATATGAAATACACAGCAGTTCTTGGTAAAATATGAACTGACATTTGGGAGAAAAATTCAAATGCAAAAATACAGTAGCATTGTAATGAAAAGCTTAGCATTACCAAAACTTAAATTTTACCTTCTGTACAGGAAAGACCTTAGTAACGTTAAGCTTGGCAGTTTTGTTTTTTAAACAATTGTACATGTAGGTCATTTAAATAAATAGGAAAATATCTTAAAGAATCAGGGAAAACAAAAGATTAACATTTGACTAACCATTGTCAATTACTATTTTTAAAAGTCTGTATTGTCCATTTCTGGCTCCAACAAAGATGTCTTTAACACTTCCACTAGCTGAAAAAGAGAAAATAAAAGTAATCAAATTAACACATTTCACTTCCCTAGGACAAAGAACATTCATGAGGGTAAGAACAACACTGGAAAAAAGTACAACTGGCCCTTTGCAACAAAGTTGGACTGAAAAAGGAACACAAGACTGATGCTCCCCCTTTGCTGCATACTGCTCCAGCCACCAGCATTCCACAGAAAGATGAAAGGCAACATTACAAAACAGACCTGCCTTCTAGCACGCCATATGATTTTCAACATTGTGAAAATTAAAGGTGACATCATATCATCAATCTCAGGTTTCAGAATTAACACAGCAACACAATAAAAATATGACGCATCTCAAATTACAATAGTTTCACAAAGTCTGCAGGCTTAGTACAAACTTTCAAACAGAAACTTTAAGTCTGCCAGGAAAATGTTAGAGCTTGTCTGGCAAAAGTGACAGTCTTTCCTGAGGACACCTCTCTGAAGAGTACCAGTGAGAGCTGCCACTCATTGCTCCTCTTTCATATCACCTTATTTCCTTCTATGCTTGATGACATTGTTCAAGCCCCGACCTATTGCAACTGGATAGCTTTATAATGAATTTACAAAGAAGTAAGTAAAATATTTTTAAATGTCTGTAAATCATATCAACACTACACCATAAACATAAGAGATTCACTTCCCTAAGCACACTGAAGAACTGTGCTCGAGTTGCTTGAAGACCATTCTTATCTAAACTGTTCTGCTAAATAATCCAAGTGCAAACCAGTTTAATTATACCATGGACAGGGTGCCATACAGGATTTACTGAAGCATATTTATTGCAAGCTGGTCCTTTAAGTAATCCCACAGCACAGAACATAGTACCAGCAAAACAAATATCAAACCGGGAAACAAATAAAATGGATTCTTTATAATCAGGTTGAGGCCAACTGAACAGATGGTATCCAGCAATATTACTGCCCATACTCAAAACATTTTACACTTATGTCCATCCAAGTGATGCCAGGCCTGTTCTGAGAGTCCAAAATGGCATGGGAGGGAAAAATTATGTTAAACAAACTGAACCGCATTGGGTTACCAGTTCAACCCCAGTTTCATCCCAGTTAGTATCTTCCCACTAATCATTGCAGACCCTCCCAGTAATTTGTTGCTAGGTTTTCTAATTGTCTCTGCTGGTCCTCACCGTTCCATTAAGCAAGCAAACACTGCACCATGTTCTAGACCTTTTTGATCCCCCAGGACTTCTTTTGCCCTCTCCTTGTCTATTATCTTTTTGTTCCTTATTCTCTCGTTTCAAGCCTGTACACCAAAACAAGGCCAAAATACAGCAGTCCCTACACCAGTTTCAGAATTGTGACAGCTCCTCAAAAAAACATTTTGAGACACCTGTGAAACCATCTTACTACCAATTTATCTACGGGTTTTTCCTCATAAAGGTTTTTAAATTCATAACAGAATGATATTACTTTCTACTTAAACTTGTTGCATAGTGAAGGCCTACAGGATAAAATTTTGGGTTTATTTCACAAATATTTTACAGGGAATATTATTTTTAAATTATTTAGAAGATTTTGAACATATTCCGTTGTATTTTCCCCTAGTTTAATACATTCTGCGACATCCTACACTATTTATCTGCGCTGGCCTGTTTGAAAGCCCAGTCCTTTCAGCAATGCCTGGTACACATCACTGTGTCCATGACTTCATTTCTGTTTCCAGAAAAGAGCAGCCCATGCTGCCAAATCTTGTAATTGTTTATGAGTGACAGTAGCCTGTTTGTAGCTAAAGCCAGCAATGGCACAAGTAGAGTTATTTCTCTTCCAAATTGCAGAAGCTGATGTTTTGCTGCAAACAGGGCTCCTGATTAGTGCCTGCTGAAGCAGGATCCATGCAGGAAAGCTGCCGAGTTCTCTACAACTCTCCTCAGAGGACAAATGATTGTCAAAGGAGAGCAGCAGAAGAGGCTTAGCCCTCTTTTTGCTTAGGATAAGCCACAGAATATTCTTCTGCTCCTCCCTCCAGCACTGCCAGGAGAACAAGGGAATGAAGAGCCACTAATGCTTTTCTCCACACTGGGAAAAAAAAGCGCTATTCCAGATGCACCTCCAGCCTGAGAAGGGCTCAAGAACTCAAGAAGGTGCAAAAAAGACCAAAGACTGGCATGCAAAGGAAGGAAAATAAGAGAAGAAAAAGGGTGCAGACTACATGCAGCCAATGGACAAAAAAGGGCATAGAAGAGCAGCTAAGAGCTGCCCTGGCTGGGACAAAAGTCACCTTCAACAATAAATATCGGAGAGCAGGCAAAGTACATGGTACTAGTCATTGAACACCCAGATTGCAGAAATCGAGACAGTAAAACCCGACCCCTCCATAATCCTGCAGTGTAATCCCTGCTTAGCAATTCTGTGATCCGGGGGGGACACATTAATACTGTGAAACAACACACTGTCTTCTAAGTGTTCCTCGCTTACTCCAGGGCCTGGAAACACGGAGAGAAAAGGTTCCCACGCACTCTTTCCCTTTGTGGCCTCCAGTGATGGGCTTTGTAGTGGACTCTCCTGCTGCGGGGTTCCTGCTTCTCCTCGGTGCTCCCGACGGGACCCGGCAGTGACCCCCGGCATTCCCGCGCTGTCCAAGCCATCCCAAACCCGCTGCGGCGGCCCCGGCCCGGCGCTCACCTGGCCGGGGCAGGTCACCTGAGCCCGGGGTGCCGCCCGGCATTCAGGGGGTCCGCAGGGCACTCTTCGCTCGGGCCGGCTCCCTGCCCCTGCCGGGGCCGAAACCCGCAGCACTTTCCCCCGCTCGCTCGCCCCCCTTCCCTCGCCACCCCGCGGCTCAAAGGACGGGCCCCTCCGGCAGCAGACAAAGGGCGCAGCAGTGGGAAAACTNCTCAGAACGCGGCGAGGCGCAGCCCTCCCCTCTCCCGCTCCCTTTCTTCCCCTCTCCTTTCTGTCGCCCTCTTCACCTGCCGTCCCAGAGCCGACGCAGCGCCTGCGGGCGTCCTGCCTGGCAGGAGGGGACATGTGTGTGTGTGTGTCCCCCCCGCCCCGCCGAGTCGCTTGTTGACCGAAGTACTTGAAAAGTAACTGGGGTGGATTTAGTTAATCTGTAGGAGTTTGTAGTGGAGACCTCTCGCTCTTGCTTGGGGCAGCAGGGAAGGAGCCATCAGGTGTGACAGCAGGCTGCCTGGGCGCACCGTAAATTTTGCTTTAAACTGTCCCTGACAAAGAGCCCACAAGTCAGGGCGCAGAGCCCAGCGCTACGGCTCGCTCAGCGCAAGCCCTTGCCCCTGACAAGGCAGTCTTTCTCTGTTAATTTTGCAGTATTTGATACATGGTGGCACTGCATCAGCAGAAATAGTGACGATTTTCTTCTCCTAGGGTGGATCTGGCGGCTGAGCCATTCGTCTGCCTCGGAAGGGCACGGATCCAGGCAGAAAAAGGGTGCATCTGCTTCTCAGTGCCCTACCCACACAGCCAAAGGCTTTTAAGCCTTATCAATCTGTGTTGATGCCGTTTCCCCTCAGCCTTTTCTTTTAAAGTTTCCCATGAAGCAGAGTCCTGCATCATGAATTTAAACATGCTCGGTAGGTAGGTTTGCTTTTGCTAACTCTTTCCCAGGCACAGGATGAGAAGCACCATGCTCTTAACAACAAAAAGATGGGTACTGAGTATGCTCTAAAAATCGCTTCAGTGTCATGTATCAGCATTTTTAATCTGTGATGTGGTCCAGATTAGACTCCACAGAAGAAATGTGTAGGCTGTAGTCACTTCATGCTAATAATTCCTTCAGATTCTTGGGAGTTAGCAGGTTTTATGGGCTGCTATTCAATCCAAGAATACATGAAGTGCTATAACAGGGCATACCAAATATCTAGCCTAATGACCAGGCAAGAAATGAAGAGTAAGGCAAATGCATGGTAATCCTTCCCTTGTTCACCTTCCCAGCCTCCGTAGTGCTGCAGCTCAGAAATTTCTGAAGTCAGCTCTGTTGGTAAATGTGAATGCCTGCACTTTGTCATATGCCCTGTTTAAAGAACATGAGGGATTTAGTGTCCTATTTGGGAAATGTGAAATGGCACTCTAACTGGTATGCAAACTGTGTGGTGTAATGCTAGTCCAGCACTAGTCAAAGTCACTATGAAGACACATCATCAGCTAATGAGCTGGAACTAACAGCAGTTGGGGAAAAAGAGAAGCTAGCAAATTCTTCTAGCAAAGAGTCTGAAAGAAACAGGGAAAAGACTTCATGTGAAACCAAGAAATGAGAGACAGGTGGTGCCTACCACCTCAGAGATCAGCTCTAATTCCTCTATTGTAAACCTCCAGTAGCACAGGGATTATAAAAAAAGAAAGCTACACTTGGAGAAGAGCTTTTTCAAGAGGAAAGAATACTAGAGATTCAACCAGAGACACAAACAAAGATGGAGTTCTATCACAATTACTTTAAATCACTGGAGCCCATGCCTGCCACAGATTCTGAGTTATTGGTGTCAGTGCTTGTAAAAGGATGTAGTTGCCTGAAAATTTACAAGGGAAAAAGAAGTTTTCCTTGAAGGAGAGATGTCCTGAAAAGACAGATGAGTTCCCTGTTCCAATTAGTCACATGTTCCCAAGAGCACTGCTGGATATTTGTACAGGCTGGGGAATGAGATGCTGGAAAGCAGTGCTGCGGAAAGGGACCCAGGGGTCTGGGTCAATGGCAAGTTGAATATGAGTCAGCAGTGCCCTGGCAGCCAGGAGGGCCAACCATGCCCTGGAGGGCATCAGGCAGAGCATTGCCAGCCAGTCAAAGGAAGGAATTGTCCTGCTCTGCTCTGCACTGGGGCGGCCTCACCTTGAATATTGTGTGCAGTTTTGGGCACCGCAATACAAGAAATATATTAACCTATTGGAGAATGTCCAAAGGAGGGCAATGAAGATGGTGAAAAGCCTTGAGAGGAAGTTGTATGAGGAGAGGCTGAGGTCACTTGGTCTGTTCAGCCTGGAGGAGACTGAGGGGAGCCCTCATTGCAGTTACAACTTCCTTGTGAGGGGAAGAGGAGGGACAGGCACTGATCTCTTCTCTGTGGTGGCCAGTGACCAAGGGCATGGCCTGAAGTTGTGTCAGGGGAGGTTTAGGTTGGATATTAGAAAAAAGTTCTTCACTCAGAGGGTGGTTGGGAACTGGAACAGGCTCTCCAGGAAAGTGATGTCAGGACCAAGCCTAATAGAGTTCAAGAAGTATTTGGACAATATTCTCAGGCACATGGTATGACTGTTGGGGATGGTTCTGTGCAGGGCTAGGAGTCGGACTCGATGATCTTTGTGGGTCCCTTCCAACTCAGCATATTCTGTGATTTTCTTGTCACAATGTGGTAACAAGGATGCATAGCTAAGACTGTGCAACTGTTTTTTCAATGGAAATCCATGTTTAGACTGGAAATATCAGAGTGGTATGAGAGTATATCTATCATCTATCATCATATTCAGATATATATGAAGTAAGTCTGGTACACATTGGATTTCATAGCACCTTTTTGGCAAAAAAGACAAGCTGAAAGTCTAAAGTATTTTCATTAAAATTTTATTGTAACAAATATTTTCCTATTCCTACAGTGTCTGATGTTTGACAAAGAAGACATGTTCCATGGAAACAATCAAAAGTAAGAATTTTATGTCTAATGAAGATTCCTAAACTTCTGAATCTTAGTGTCCTTCAGAATCTTACTAAAATACCTTTGGTCATTAAACTCCTATCCAAATCATAAAGGGTGTCAGGATAAAAATAGGGAGGTTTATTTGTTAGCATGTGTATTGAGTAACTTTTTTCTTTTTATTCGTTGCATTTTCTTCCCTGTACTTGAATTTTTTTTTCCAGTAGACAGTAGATTTTCATATCTATTTAAGTCTGTGACTGTTTTGATAGAGACAGCATACTGCAGTTTCCCAGATTTTAATAGTATTTTTTAACTGAATAATAAATGACATTTAAAAAAGGTAATACTTTTAATAGACTTTGATGCAGCATTTTCTGTGTGACTTCTGGATCTTGTTTTCAGTGTTTTTATTGTCTTCCCCTACACATTTACTTCTTCATTGATTTAACAATGCTCTATTCACTTTTGCTAGTTTATTAAATGCTGTGGTTATAATCTCTATGGGATCATCTCATTCTGTTCATAGTTGCATAACAGTGTATGAGCATTTTCTTCTGTTGTGCTGCTGCCAGGAAGGCCTATTCCATATTTGGTTATAATTGTTCACCTGACAATGAAAATGCATGTATTTTTTTTTACATACAGTTTCTATTACTGTATTCCATACCTATCTGGAAGTGACATTTAAAATATTAAATTCATTTCCAACAGCAGAAAAGTGAAAACCATTTTTTTTTTTACTGGGCAACATTATAATTTCATTTTCTTCCTGTGGAGCTCCATTGCCTGTAGATGTCTATCCTGACACTCTTCAGAACTTCAGCTTAGTTTATCTTTTCCGCCTTTGGCATGTTCTTAAAAAATAACCATATATTAAGATAAAGTATTAGAGTCCATCTGCAAGATGAACTTTCTTCTATATAGAGTAAAAATTAGTATCGAAGTACTTCCTTCAGAAATATGAGAAAACTTTATTTCTTCAATTCTCTTTGTTTCTGGTAATCTCCATTCCAATGCACACATAGGTAGCTAAACAAAGAAATTAGAAATCATACCACTCCTAGAGTCAAATTTACTTATAACTTTGAGAACATGCGAAAGGTGTTCCTAGTAAATGGACTTTGATTTCTGAGCATGCCAATGTTATCTTTTTGTAAGCCTCAGTACACTGTTCAACACCAACACTCTATGTTCAAATCAAATAAGAAGGTATTACTTTGTGATGACCAGAGCTAATGGATAGTCTGCTATTAAGAATTACTGCTATAAGAACTCATCGCTCTCTTGTCATTAGAGCAAGTGGTTTTCAGTGCAGTCTGGACAGCTCTCACATCAGTAAGTCTTCATAGCAATATGAATATATTTCTTCATTTCTTTATGCTCTGAGGCATTTCTGTTCATTTCTTATAAGTGAGCAAATATATCATCTAACTCCTGCTTCATAATATCCATAATCTGAGGGGCTTTCTGTCTCCTGCTTAAACAGCTGACACAGTAGGTGATTTTTGTGGGTGGCCTGGAACCTGCTAGATAGCCAACTATTTTAAATTGAGTTGCAATATAATAGATAGCCAATGTTGAGGTACTGGGGTTCTCCTAGCCACTACCATAGATGAAAACAGATACGCTGCAGTAAGCTTTGGTGTCCAAAAAGTTGTAGACAATGGTGTCCTGTTTTTGTATGCTTTGATAATAAGATGCAAATGTCCTGTGAAATAAACTGAACAAAGCACAATTGGTGGGACTTCCCGTGTTTCTTACATATTTCTGTTCTGTTAAATACTTCCAGACGTTATTCTACACATTTCTTTCTGTAATATCTTTGTCCATTTCTAGTCCTTATGGTCATCTGGTAAATCTGTAGATAGACAGTAGACATGACATCTCTGCATCCTCTATTCCCATCATAATGGACAATATCATGGTCTAATTATTTCATGCTCTCATTGATTTTTATATTACAAAATTTCTCAAATGTTGCTGTTTCTTTCATATGCTTTCCCTTGTAATATTGATTAACTAACATGTAAATGACACTGCAAAAGCACTGTACAAAATGATTTGTGATCCAGTCATCCTTTCTGCCACTCTTCTGATTTTCTTTTCTGCCTTCATGGTGTGTTATTCGAATGCATTTCTGAAGTGCATTAAACAGGAAGACTGGTATCTCTGCAGTTCTCTATTCTGCCTTTTTTCTCCAGGTGGAAAAATTGTTTTCATTATTTAAAACCTATGTTTGCTTGCTAGTTATTGATGACATGTTCCAAGAAGATTTCTTGTGTGTAAAGTGCCCAACAGCTTTTTAGGAATCTTCTTACATGATGTTCAAAGTGATTCTCAGGTCAAAGAAAGGAAGAAAGACTTTGTTAAAGACCCATAGAGCTTTGGAAGAGATTTATAAGTCACAATTTAAATTTTAAGCAATTAGGACCAAGGTAATGCATGTGTGCCTTCTTTCCAGACCATCATATGTCTAACTATTGCAAAGATTCAGGTCAAAGCCATGAACTGCCCAGGTGTTTTACTTATTTTTAAGACTTCAAAATAATTCACCACCAAATTTTTTGTAAAGCCTTTGGTTCTTAATATCTTGAAGTTGTGTAAAGAGAACATGTGTTTTCCAAGAGACTTCTTTTAATTTAGTGAGAAAGTAGGCATTTTGGAAAAAGGTTCACAGGAGTAACATACAATCAAGAAGCAGAATTTCACTAAGGCACCCAGCAAACACCAACCCACAACTCAGTGTAATACAAGCCATTGGTTTTGAGTTACCCACATGAGACTAAGGAAAGAGTAAAGGAAGAAAAGAGATTAAGAGAAGAAAGAAGGAGTAAAGAAAGGTTGGAATAAGAGAACTGAATAGCTACCACCAAAGAATCCTATGGAACTCTGAGACTGCCATGGCGATGGTAGGTCCCATGACAAAAGAGAAGATGGAGCCCATGTGCACCTCTATTTATGTGCTTTGGCTACCAGGGCCATCCCTCCCACCCTGGAGATCCTGTTCACTGACCACTCAGTGTCCTTTGCCACAGTGAGGGGTGGCTCCAGGGGAGTGGTGTGGGCAGGGTACCAGGTGGGCCTTTTTGGATTGACAGGACAGCCGCATGGCTCCCGTGTGCTCAGCCATGGCTGCCATAGGGTTGCATGCCTGGCCCTTCTCCCACACACACCATTTATTCCAACACAAGAAATAAGGCAGTGAGATTCAAATCCAGTCTCTCACAATCATAAATACCAAGATTTTAAATTTGACTGGAATATAGGGGAAGACTGCACAGAAAACAGGAGCAGGACATTATGTACTCCAGTAGGGCAAGTGGATAAAGATTTGTAGCAAGTTATATTACATTGATGTAGCTCAGATTGAAGATTATAGCAAAGCTGTAACTGAAGCCATATTACTATTTTCATTCAACAGGAATGAAGCCAGTCTTCTTGCCACCAAAAAGAAGCTTCACTTAAATGACATATTAAAAATTGAGACCTTGTATTGGAAAAATCCCCAAGGTAAACATGAGGTCCTGTTTCCATTTGTGTAACACTTTTCTCTGTTTCTCAAGCTAGAAAAATGTTTCTAATATCTATTTATTTTTTAAGAGACTGAGTATGTTTGATGTCTTCCAGCAGCCTCTTCTTCCACTCCATTGGATTTGCTAGCTACGTCTTCATGACAAAGAAAATGTGCTTGGGACTGTTTCAGTTCCATTTGGATGATCACACTGGCAGCCCAGCACATGGTGACTGTAGAAGGACCCCTTTAAGAAAGCTAGTGAGTCTTGGCAGAGAGCCACCAAACACAATACTGTCTAGATTTAGTGTAGATCTTATCTGTCACGATTGTTAATTACCTCCTGCAGGGGTGGCTTGCCTGGCCAGCAGTCACATCTAGGAGTAGAGCAGTATTTCAAGTTTGCATGATCTAATGAGCTGGTAGGTAGCTTTGACTACTGTGGAAAATAGTAATTTTCTCAAAGATTTCACAGAGTCACAGAATCAACCAGGCTGGAAAAGATCTCTGAGATTATCAAGTCCAACCTTTGACCTGACACCACCTCGCCTACTAGACCCTGGCACTAAGTGCCACATCCAGTCTCTTCTTTCCTCACTCAAACATTCCTGTTATTACAAACATTTAAAAAATAATACCAAAACAGATACAGCAATTAGGTGAAAATAAATATTACAAAAATTAGAGATTATACTTCTGTTTTTCCTAACATTACATGGAGGATATCATGACCCTACTGAAATCATTGAGAATTCTCTCACTGACTTTGCTGCAGACAGGACTCTACTAGTAGGGAGGATGTGAACTGCTTTTAATGGCAGATGACCTAGGATGATAAATGGGTGCAGCACTAGCATGGATCCAGTAATTTTCCTGGTGGTGAACTCAAAAGAGAGATGCTGGGCAACATTCCTTTCATACCCATTTCCACTTTCTTTTAATATTTACTTTAAATGAGTGCATTGAGTCATTGTAAAATAGTATCAGCTCAAATACCAGCACTGTGCTGATTACGTACAATTGTTTATCTTGTTTTCCATTACTACAGAGACAGCAGTTCCTCTCTTGATGAGGTACAGTTAGTACAGACTAATGCCAGATGAAGCAGATGCGTCTCTGTCCAAGGCATTGTTTGCACTTTGTGTTGAAGACACAAAGTCCTAAGTCACTTCCTTTCTTAATCACAGTGTTGCAGAGCCTCTGGGCCTCCTCAGACTGTTTACTTTGTAGCCTGGGAGTACCAATATTTCAAAATTTTGGTCATTTGTCATATATTTTCTTTGACATTTTGCTTATCCTTTCTGAGATCCTAGGTTTCTGCCTGCCTCTCCATGGCATGTATGGCTGTAATCTATTAGATCATAGAATATTTTGGGTTGGGAGGCGCCTTTAATGTCATCTAGTCTAACCTCCTGCAATGAGCAGAGACACCTTCAACTAAATCAGGCTCTTCAGAGCCCCATCCAGCCTGACCTGGAGTGTTGCCATGGATGGGGCATGTACCACCTCTCTGGATAATGTGTTCCAGTGTTTCACTACTGTCATTGTAGAAAATGTCTTTCTTATACCTAGTCTGAATCTACTCTCAGTTTAAAACCATTATCCCTCTTCGTATCACTACAGGTCTAAAAAGACTGTTCTCATCTCTTATAAGCACCCTTTCGGTATTGAAAAGTCACAAGGAGCAGTCTTCTCCACAACTCCAACTCTCTTAGTCTTTCCTCATAAGAGATGTATTCTATCCCTCTGGTTACTTTCATGGCCCTCCTCTGGACTTCCTTCAGCAGTTCCATATCTTTCCTGAAGACTCCAGAGGTGGATGCAGTGCTTCAGATGGAATATCACAGGAGCTGAGTAGAGGGATAGAATCACCTCCCTCAATCTGCTGGCCATGCTTCTTTTTATGTAGCCCAGAGTACAGTTTGCTTTCTGGACCACAAGCACATATTGCTGTTTCATGACCACTTTTTTTCATCCACCAGTACCCTCAAGTGCTTCTCAGCAGGGCTGGTCTCAATCTGCTCATGCCCCAGCCTGTATTGATACCAGAGATTGCCCTGGCACAGATGAAGGACTTTTGACTTGACCTTGTTGAACCTCCTGAGTTTCACATGGGCTCACTTTTTGAGCTTGTCCAAGTCCCTCTGGATGGCATCCCATCCCTCAGGCAAGTCAACCTCACCACTTAGCTTGGTATTGTCTGCAAACTTGCTGAGGGTGCACTTGATCCCACTGTTTAGGTCACTGATGAAGAATTAAATAATACTTGTCTTAATACAGACCTCTGAGGGGCACCACTCATCACTGATCTCCATCCTGACATTGAGACATTGACCATACTGTCTAGATTCAAGTATCCAACCAATTCTTTATCCACTAAGTACCAGGTTACTTCTCATGGCTCCTTGTATGTTTCTCATTGCTGTTTTGTTGTCTTACTCATATTTCCAAAGAAGTTATGAAAATTAAAAAGAAAAAGAAAATTAACTGCAGTTAGATAATTCCACTTTTTGATCTATGCATCATGAGGACAGCTAAGACCTGAGAGATGTCTGTGGGTGAAAGAATGGAAGACGTGGGATGAAGAGTTCCTCCTACTCATGGGGTCCTACTTGCTGGAGAGGAGTTCAGTCAGCCAGGCTTTTCTCTTGAGTCACTCACAAGTGACACGCAGGTTCTACCCATGAATTATTATTTAATAATAGTATCAGGAAAACATATGAAGTTTTATCCCAAAAGGGTTCCATGAAACCAGTTAGGGATTTTATTGGTAATTGTTTGTGGAAAGCATTCTGAAACGTGGCAGAATAAAACTCTAAGATAGATCCTTACTCTACAGTGCTTACTGTTTAAATAGACAGAAATGTGGAAGATACTTAGGAGAAAGAGTTGTAGTGAAACCTGAGTAGTTGCATTTTTCCTTCTAGCATTTAAGACTGCTCTATTAGTGCTCATCTTCTTGCACTTACTTCCCAGCAGAATAAGACTATCACAGGTATATTCTATGTTTCAGCACAAGCTGAAGGTCTCCAGTACTTCCTTTGAGTTCCAAAAGTTTCAACAATGCACTCACTGCTCTGACAAATGGAAGGAAATTCAATAAACAAAGGACATTTTGACTGTACTGTACCTCCTTGTTCTCTTGGGCATTTATACAAAGTGCCTGTCCATTTTCAATAGATTTCCAGCTGCTAAATAAATTATTACATTTATCATTATAAGGAGGTGTGTTTTTGTGGGTTTTTTTTTTGCATAACTATGCTTTTTCAACAGAGATTAGAGTGAGATAAAAATAACAGACACTTGCTACAGGCTATTCTTTGGCCATTGAAAAAATGTCTATTTGCATAATAGATACTGCATATCCCTATAAATGAAGAGAAGAAGCTTTAAGGGAAGGTCACAAAACTTGGTTTTCTCATCACTTGTTCAAAATTAAAAACGTAATAGCAAAAACTCAACTCTCCAGGCATAGCAGTATATATGATTCTCTTATGAATTATCTTTGGACTATGATTAGCTTTCTTGTGTTTAAGATTGGTATGTTTGATTAATTTCAGTGAGATTATAGTTCTGATTCACCAAGTGCTACCATTTGGACAGTCACATTGAAGTTGCTAGCAAACATAGGTCACTTGTTTTCCTGGAGTTTGATCCAATGCTTGAACAAGCCATGCTTTGCACAAGACACCTGCATGTGTCTGCTTCGCAACATCAGATTTTCTCCTCATTTATATTAATGCGATTTCTGGTTTGCCATAGCCTCTGTTGAGACACTCAGCATAGCAGACAGTGCCTCATAGTATTCCCTTCCCTGGCTGCATTTCTGTTCCCCCAGTTCAATCTGTTGTATATGACAGTGCATGTTCAGATGTCAGAGTCCTTTTATTGTACTAGATGACATACTCCAATATCAAGCATGTAGAGATTTGAAAATTATTTAGTTGTTTGAATTACCACACTATGCTTGAGCTAAAGAGCATGCTTCTGCCAAGATGCAAAAATTATTTCTGTCAAAATGCAGAATTTTGATGTCATGTCACACCTATTTTTGTTATAACAGAAATAGACCAAGACACAGTGAATGAATCTGAGAACACAGTAAAGCCTTCATACCTTTTTTTTTTTACAGAGGCAATGTATTGTTATACAAAGTACAGTTGTTCACTGCACTTTGGAAGAACATAATGAGATACAGTGTTGAAAACATGACTGGTTTTTTGTCCTGTGTTGTTTCCACAAGGTTAAGAAATTACTCCTCATTATTTTTGATCAAATTTTTCTTTAGTATTGAATAAACCTCCAAATATTTAGTATTGAATAAAACTCCAGACTGAACAACCCCAGCACTCTCTGCCTGTCTTCATAGGAGAGGTGTTCCAGCCCTCTCATTATCTTTCTGCCCTTCCTATGGACTCATTCCAACAGGTCCCTGTCCTTCTTGTGTTGCAGACCCCAGAGCTGGATGCAGTACTCCAGGTGGGGTCTCATGATAGTGGAGTAGAGGAGAGGAATCACCATCCTTGACCTGCTGGTTGTGCTGCTTTTGATGCAGCCCAGGACACATTTGGCCTTATGGGCTCTGAGCGTTCATTGTCAGGTCACATTGAACTTCTTGTCCACCAACACCTGAATTCTTTCTTGCTGGGACTTTTCTCAGTTCATTCTCTGCCCAGCCTCTACCCGTGTTTAGATTTGCCCTGACCCAGGTGCAGGGCCTTGCACTTGGCCTTGATGAACTTCATGAGGTTTGCACAGGCCCATCTTGCCTGTCCAGGTCCCTCTGGATGTCATCTCTTCCCTTCAGCATGTCAACCACAACACACAGGTTGGTGTCATAGGCAAACTTACTGAGGGTCCACTCTATGCCATGTTGCCAACAAAGATGTTAAACAGTGCCTGTTCCAGTACCAACCACTGAGAGATTCCTCATCACTAATCTACGCTTGGACTTCAAGCCATTGACCGCACCTCTTTGAGAGCCACCATCCAGCCAATTCCTTGTCCACTGAGTCGTCCATCCATCAAGAGTTCAGCAATATTAGAGCATATCTTGTTCTCTGAAAGACCTTCTGTTCCCACTTATTTTTCTGATTTTTTTTTGTCTTCCTGCTCAGTTCTCTTTTTTTGGAGTCTTCTTTTACCATTGCAACCAACTTGGACAGTGTGGTTAAGCAGTATCTGTGGAAGACTGAACTAAGATTCCACTTTTTCTTAATTTGTGTTTTCTCTAATTCTGTACATGGAACTATCAAAGTAGCTGCAAGCTGATTATTCTTTCTATTTTGTTTTTTTTTCTGTGCCTAGCGCTGAAGCCACATGTAGTTGTTCTACTAGCTGAAAGGATCCATATGGACAGCAGATGCACATAAAAGGTATTTAATTAGCAGTGTAAACTCACCTCACTTGAAGATCTTCTTTAGTGATTTCATCTAAGTTGTACTGCCTGTCTTTTTAACATCAATATGAATTATTTAAAGTAGAATCATGTTTACTTGGAGTAAAGTTGGTCTGGATGAACAGAGGTAAGTACTTTATTCAAGTGTTAAGGTCTATCATTGGACTTTCATCTTCAAAACTGTCAGTACAACTTCTGCTTTAACCTTGGTAAGCCTTATATCATTTGACTCTAGGACTAAAGTTCTGTTTGAAAATATGTACAACGTCATGTAAAGTTCTGGTTCTCTCACTTCTTTTTTGGTCCAAGTTTTGCTAGTATTGCAAAATTAGATATATGTATTAAATACTGCTCAAAATTTCATTTTTGTGATTTAACCTATCAACGATACAGCTATCCCCTAACTTCCTCTTGATAAACTAAAACTTGCTTGACAAGGATTGAAAAGTACATATTAATCATCCATATCCCAAGATTCCACTAACATTTTTATCTAAAGCATCAATTATATTTGTTAAAATCTATATCCAAGCAATTTTTTCACTTTTTTTTTTTTTCTTAATNTTTTTTCTCTTTTTTTTTTTTGCCTTAATGTGTGTTGGTTTTTGTTCCCCCCCCCCCCCCCCCCCCCCCCCATTTGTTTCATGCTTTAGTGTGCTGCTTTCTCTTCTTTTGGATGGTAAGAAGTGAGTTGGGGATGCAGACAAAGAATAGGTCTGAAGTGGAATAGCTAAGATGGGTTGCTATAACCATGAATGAGAAATGGGGAGTCTTTTGTTCCAAAGATGTTTCTGCAAGTGGACTGGATCTGGCCCAGGTGTAAGTTGACTTTCTTCATAGCAGCAAAATTGTGCTGTATGTGTTTTGGTTTTGTGACTAAAACAGTGTTGAAAACTTGCTAGTGTTTGGACTATTGCTCAGCAGTGCTTGCCCAAGGTCAGAGCTCTCTTTCCCACTCTGTCCACACTCCCATAACAGGAAGCAGGCAAGAAACTGAGAGAAAAAAGAGGCAGAACAGCTGACCCCATATAATATACAATGTCATGCCCACCAATTGAGTAGAGAAAAAGGGTGAGATAGGGGTTGGTTTCAGACCCGTTTATCAGAGACTGATGGTCTGTCTTGCTCGTGGGCCTTGGCGAGTGATTGCTTTAACATATTTTTTTTAATCTTCATTTATTACATTTTATAATTCTCATTTTTTGTTTTCTTCAGTTATTAAGCCATCTTTCTCTTACTCACTGGTTTTCTCTCTATTTCTCCTATTTTCTCTCCTGTCCTATGGGGGGAATGGGCAGGGGGAAGTGAGCTAGCAGCTGTGTGAGTGCTTACCTGCTGGATGTGGTCAACACACAGCAGCAGGATGGAAGAAAAATACATTAGGAGCACAATCCCTGAGTAATGGGGTTTTGAGGTTTGAGGGAATGAGGCAATTTTTCCAAGCAGCAAGCCTGGGAAAAGGCAGTTGTGCAACCACAGATGAAAGGAGTGGGAGGACAGACTGGGATTGTTTAACCTTGAGAAGAGGAGGCTCAGGGAGAGTATCTTATAGATATGTCTAAGAGCCTGATAGGAGGAGTAAAAATGAAGCCAGATTCTTCTCAGTGCTGTCCAGTGAGAGGACAAGAGGCAATAGGCACTGAAATACCGGAAGTTCCATGTAATTTATGAAAAAACTTTTTTACTGTAAAGATGGTTGAGCATTGGAAGAGGTTGCCCAGAGGAGCTGTAGAGTCTACAACCTTGATTATCCTTGGATAACCAACATGACGCAACCATGCTCTGAGCAGAAAGCTGGACCGAAAGACCTCCAGATGTCCCTTTCAGCCTCAGCTATGTTGCAGTTCTGTGAAATTTCATGGGTGTTAAGTGATGGAGTTTTGTGGGTCAAGCAGTCAAGCATATAGTCAGCATAGACAACATGTGATATCAGAGAGCTTTCTCAGATGAAGCTGTAGCATTTTTTTCGAGGTCCAGAGTTACCTTTCAGTCCTGAATGCACAGGATTGTATATATTTTTTTTGTAATAGAGTGATTACATGACTCTTTTTAGTTTGAACCTGCAACTTTTTTATTGATAAAATTAGCACTTTTACTTGGCATAGAAAAGCAAAGAAACCTCTCTCTTAGTGCAGCATCATTGTTTTGGAAGATACTGTAGCTTGGTGCACCAGACAGAGTCATCTGAGGCAGCAGAATCTTGTAAGAGAACTTTCCAGTTACAGACTAATGTGCAGAAGGCTGATTCCTCATATTTGAGTGTAAAATGACTCTACAGAAATTGATACTGAAGTATCAATTAGTAGTATCAATTAGTGTTTTTTTTTTATGGTTAGCTCAATAGCCACAGCTAATCTGGAAACTGGGTGTAAAACGATAGCCTTTACACAAGTGTTATTTTGTGTGTGATAGTGCTGATAGAATAGCTTAATTCACAAGTATCAAAACCAACATTTCAAGATTACTCATTGTCCTGATTCAGCCTTCTTTTTAGGTCCAAGTTCCTGGTTTTACTGCTGGCTCTTTCATTTGCTGACAATTTTGTAGGTAAGAGTTTGTTTATAATCTTTTGTTGCTGGCAGTCCCTGACTTTCAGTGAGTGGGCCTGATTAGTCTTGTCTACTGAGATTGTTAATTGTTGCTCTTCAGGTATGTATTTCATCAACTAAATCTTGATTGCTTGATTAAAAAGAAGAAATAGGAGTGTCCAGTTTTTTTTATATGTATGAGTGAAACATTACATTTCTTTTAAAAAATATTAGTTTCCTCTAAGACAGCAAGTGCAACATGAAATTTGGGGGAGGTATTGTGGTGATAGTGGCACGGACCTACTGACTCAAGGGTCAAGGCAGCATATCCCTTTATTAAGGGTTGCACATGATCTTATATAGCCCAATGGGGGTGATTACACAGGCGTGGAACAAACCCAGCCAATCATTCTAAAGTCCTTCTCCTGGGCATGCACAGTCCAGTGCTCCTTCAGTTAAGAGTAGTCCATTTTTACTGTGTTAACCTGCCCGCTACAAGGTATATGGTGCACTTTTGTTGATTTTTGTTACTTTAATAGAAGAGTAGATGATTTTCACTTGATTGACTTAGTGACTTCAGAAACTTGCTCACTGATTTACTATCTGAAAAAATGTTCATGGATGCTTTGTAGTAGTAGCACGGGTTTCCACCTGAGCCAAAGAGAACGTTTTTTTTAGTGTGTAGGTGCATGAAGAGTGTGATGTCTTTTGTGGTGGGTGCTGCCTCCTTCTCTGTGGATTCTCATTTGTTGAACAAAAGGAGACAGAGTTCTGGAAGCGTGGCAGTATACACAGAAATGTTGCATGAACAAGCAGTGCTGTATGCTGTATTTCTGTACTCTCACATCGCACATGATGATTTTTCATCTCTGAATATTTGAATTTTCTTTTTACTGTAAAGGTAGCTTGGGGTGTGTTGGTGTGAAATACTCAATATTGTATTTTTCTATGTAAAATTGAGGGCCTTATAGGTTATTCCACCAAGGAAGATAATGTGGTGATTATATTAGATACCTTCAATAACAGTTATGGTTGTTTTTTTTTTTTTTCAAAAATACATAAAATTAAAGATGTACAGAAGGGTTTTTTAAGTCTTCATCTGCTGCTTGTTCTGGCTGTGCTGTTTTTTTGCAATATGACTCTCCTAAATACCCTTCTACCTTCCTTAGTGGATCTCAGCCACATTCTTCTCTACCTTGGCCTGAAGCAGCCAGATGTCCGACACTATTTCAGATACCTGCTTCAATGGAGTTACCTGACTTTCCCCCACAATATATTGAGGCTGTGTCCAGAAACTTCAAGTTTGTTTTACCTATCTTCAGCAATGACCAGGACCAGTACATGTTGTGTTAAGACCCAGTCATAATGCAATGCTAAGAGCATCCTGTAAACGTTTTCCTGGGATGTCAGCAATACCAGCACACTGACACTAGGGACCACATCCCACATAAAAGGGCTTTGGTTGACAATTCGGCTGAAGCGCAATGTCAACAACTCTGCTAGGCTGCACAGAGGCGTTTTGCCTGACACAGTGACCATACAGACTCTGTGTGCACATGGAGGCCTCAGCATAGCCCCCTCCCAAGTAAACACACTGTGTGTATACCTCCCTCCCCTCGCAAACATAAAGGTTTTCCTAACTCGTCCTGAGTGATTTGGCTTTTATTGCCAGCCCTGTGCTTTTGCTTTGGGGTAATACATCTCTAGATTTGACTGCCTATTTCCCGTGTTTGTGATTTTCTACAGCTAATTTGCTTAATACCGAAGTCTGACCGATGGGAATTGAGCGATGCTCGGGTTTCGTTCAGCTCTCCCGGCTGGATAAGCCCCTAGCGGGGCTCCGAGGTCACCATTCCCCAGGGTGAATAAAGACACCCGCGGGCACAGCGCGCACGGTTCTGGTGCTTGCTGGCAGGCTCCGGGGGAGGGGCGGGCACGGGCGGCGGGGCGCGGGGACCCTGCCGCAGCGGCGCCGCCCGCTGCCGCCGNCGGGGACAGGGGCAGGTGGGGCGACTGAACAGGTTGCGTTGGGCGTGTGGTACGCGGCGCTCTGGCGCCCGCGTTTTTGGCACTGAGGGAGGTAGGGGAAGGATTTTTATTAGCGTTTTACCGCTGCTGCTACTGCTAATATTGGCTTCTGATGCTATTAAACGCTTCCTAGGAAGCCGCGTCTTCAGCTGTCTGTCTAGTAACTCTCGGGTATCCGGCAGCTGTCAAAAATACCAGGACATTCAGCTGTTTATCTCCAGCCCTACTGGGGCTTTAAGATGGTTCATACACATAAGGAAATACCGAAACTTTTCTTATCGGTGGCAGAAAGAAAGGAGAACAAGAATTAACTTTGGGCATCCTTGTGGGTCTAAAGGCAGTTTAATCTCCCCTGGGTGGTATTTTCTTAGGCAATGATCTTTGCTTTAAATCACTTTTTTCGTAAAGTTTTTTAAGGACTGAGAGCTTCCTTTGCCAACTTTTTAACTCTGTAATGTGGTACTTTTTTCATTTTCATATGTAATTTATGCATAATGGGACCTTATTCCTTTTTATTATTTACTGAATGCATCGTTTGAATCTTCTGAGAGGTTATTTTATCCTTTTCATTTAATAAATACAGGATTCCTTGTAATTTTACAAATATAAATCAGATTATGGAGTTAAATGATTTTGAAGGGACTAACTAAAGGGAAACATTGAAATTCATGCCATTTCTAAGTTTGCAAAGTGATACTTAGAAATGAGAGAAGGGATGAGTAATTGATTGGATGTTTTAGGTCTTTTGCTGCAATTTGTGGCGGGGTTTGTTTGTTTGTTTTGTTTCTTCCTGAAGGGCATATGACATTTGCGAAAATTTTTCACTGCATCCTTGAAGGATTGTGCTGTAATAAACAACCAATATTACTAGATGCAATTTTTTTCTCTTCCTACATTCTCTGTCCCTTGAATAATTGTGGTGTTCCACAACACAAAGGCCCTGTATCTTTGTGCATACAAAGTGCTTCAAGAGGATGAAACAACAAATTGGTTGTGAAAAAGAAAAAAGAACTCAAATGACAGACAACTGAAATGTTAACCATGCTCAGTTGCATTTTTCCATAGCAGTACTTCATAAGTAGGCAGGTTTCAAAACAGAATTTTTATATTCATACAGAACAGTCTGTGCTCAGGGCACTTTTATTTTCTGATTTTGAAAATATGCTTAACTATAGGTGTACTCCCAGGGAAGTCAATTAAAAGATTTATACAGACTTGGCTGACCTGCAAGAATTAATTGTAGCATTTCCAGCTTTTCCAACATGTTATTCCTTCATATAAACTTAAGTTTCTGATGTTTCTGAGGTACATGCTTTTAAGCTTCCAGTAAAAGACCTCACGGGACTTATGGGCTCATTCCATCCTCCTCCTGTAAGGAGAAGGATTCAGTTTAGGCTTAGCATGAACCTTTGTGAAAACTGTGTTGTATTTTTTGGAATGTTGCTGTAAAGGCACACTTAAGTTTCATGTAGCCTACCATGTTCTTATATCCATTCCATGCTTTTCATGCCCCATTATGGAGGCACATGAAAGCAATAGCATATTTGAGACTGAAAATCCTGTGCTGTAATGTATGTATGTTTGTTTGGTGTTTTTACATTGGAATGGGCAGAAATTTCAGTTTTTCTCTGCCTGGATCTAACTTTCATTGCTAGTCAAGTCTAAAGTGCTAAAAATTACTTATAACAAGGTTGCGGTGGCTTGATTTTTGTAATGTGTAGGTCTCTCCTAAGCTCTGAGAATTCCAGGTATATATAATGTTCTCCATTTGTGTCTTTACATACAGGCAAAAGCCAGTTCTGCAGTATCTGAGGATGGATAAAGACTTCCGCTACTATTTCCAGCACCCTTGGTCTCGCTTAGTTGTGGCTTACTTAGTGATCTTCTTTAACTTCTTAATATTTGCTGAGGACCCAGTATCTCACAGTCAGACAGAAGCCAATGTTATTGTTGTTGGTAATTGTTTCTCCTTTGTAACAAATAAATACCCTGAAGGAGGAGGCTGGAGATTTTTGAAGGTGTTTCTGTGGCTGCTTGCCATTCTCACGGGACTGATAGCTGGGAAATTTCTCTTCCATCAGCGCCTGTTTGGTAAGTTACATGATACAATTGCTGACTTCCTGTTAATGACTTTCTGATTTTTCCTTTCAGCTTTCTACTCATAGCAATTTTGTAAGCTTTGCTATTTATCACTTCTACTGTTTAGAGCTATATAGAACTCAGTACATCAAAGCTTATATCATTGTGGAAATTAATGCCGTGTCTACTTATGTGAGCATGATTCTCAATGATTTCAGGAAGAAAAGGATAAAAATAGTGAAAGCTGACATGTTTTAAATACTTCAGAGGTCAGTAATTTTCAGTTTTTCCATGTTACAAAAATACTCCTTTACAGCTTCAGACTAATTTATAAATCTTATTATATAACTTTCTCAGCAATTTGAAGACGAGGCATTGTTCCTTAGGGCGACAACACTACATATCTTGTCAAACATCACATAAGTGGAAGCAGGGGCTGTTGTTAGTATTAGCAGAGCTGTGCTGAAAAGCTCCCATGTGAAATCAGGAATTCTAGGGAAGAAGGACCTGTCTCTGTCTTAGTACAAAACTGAGTCAGTAAAATGGAAAGGCCGGAAATGGAGAAAAACATGACAGTAAATGCTTTCTTACATAAAATGTGACTTAAGTGGGGAACATACCACATGTGGACTGACTGAAAGGAATTAGAACATCCATGGATTAAATTCTGAGACTGACAACTTAGATATTAATATGTAGAGATACAAAAATATCCGCCATTGTTGTAACTGGTATGTAGAGAATATTGCATCTGAGGGCTCAAGGCTGTCTCTATATTTTAGAGATAGGTAGAAATCATGCAAAATATTTCTTCGCTCCTGCCAATTGCACTGTTCTTTGAAATATCTGAGTCTGGGTGTGTCGCTGCTGGTCTAGATGGACAACTCCCATGTTTTTATACTGGTAGGACTGCAGGATGGATTGTTACAGGAGCACCTCGAAACACATGAGCAATGGGCCATTTCCTTAGTCTGTCTCTTTCTATTAAGATTGAGAGAGAGCCACTATTGTTTCAATAAATCAGATGTAAAGCTGTTGTATCAAGGAATGAATGAGCAAGCCACATTAAGAGACTTCTTTTAATACAAACTTCTCTTGAAGCACTTATTCTGAAAAATAAATAAGCATCATGATGGCTATTAGACTATTTTTACCATAGTGTAATGATAAATGTAAAATGTTCCCACAGAGAGGACTTTTTACCTGGAACAAGCACTGTCACAATAATGTTTTCGATTCTGGCTTCCAAACTGAGAAATTATTTTGTTACATAGAAGATTAAGGAAAAGTAATGGAACTTATGATAAAATTGGAAAATTAGCCTTATAATGAGAGGATTGAGAGGATAAAGGGAGGATAAAGGGAAGATTAGAAGGTGACTTGCTCAAATTTGGTTTGAAGGACAGAACTTTTTGTTCAGCAAATGTATTGCAAGGTCCAGTGCTTGGAAGTGGCAAATAGCCAGCACCTTTTTTTTAATCTGAAAGGCTAGACACTCAGTGGAACAAGTTGTTATAGGATGTGACTTCATCATGACGTGAATTTTTCTTTTTGAGAATACATTCATCTGACTACAGAGTAATTATCTTCTATCTAGATAGGTTATTATGATAATCCCTTCTGGATTTTTAAGTGCATATTATAGATTAGATGTAGCTAAACATACATTTTAAAGTGGCTTGAATCAGTATTACTGCCAAAAGAAGGTCTGCGCATCCTTGTGTCTGCAGCTTTGTGCATTTGTGCAGTTGCTCAGTGAAACAAGATAAGGGACTTACCCACATTAGCAGTACCCATCTTTTATTTCTGTAAGTATCACATCTCTGACCATACTGATATTTGTGGCAGCACTAAGATGGGGTCACCATTAAGAGAAAATTAACAGGCAAGAGCTGGCATAAACTGGCTTATGGATATTTGTGGTTGTGGTCTGGGTAACCAATATGGGTGTAGGTACAATCTGATTTGAGTCTGGTTGCTGCACATTTTGTTTCCTGGCAGTCTGAGCCAAAGTAGATCCATCACAGCCCCACCCTCCTATCCCCAGCCACATCATTTTCGTGTCTCCCTCGAGCCAGTGCTACTGTTAATGTGACTGAGCAGCAAGCTGGCTCAGGTAGCTCATCTCCTGGAAAACCAGTTGCTTCTGCTGTCATCTATGGCAGCTCCTTGAACTGATGTGATCGCTTGAGTGCCAGTGCTGATGAAACGGCCAAGGACTGTGCAGCCAAGATAGCCGGGAGCCGTGGCAGCCATGCCTTGTGTTGGCTCGAGTGCTGTGGGACTGTGCCTACGCGGTGTGTCAGTGGAAAATATGCTGTTGCTCGTGATACAGTGTGAGCAGATGGCAGTCAGTGTGACTGGAGAGCTGACTGTATTGCTGACTGATGTGGCCATGCTAGCTGTAAACTAGCTAGTGTGAATGGCAATTGCTTTTATGAGATGATGATGTGGATTTACAGCTTCACAGCATCTCTATATCTCCAGAAGTTTTGTACAGCCCATGCTGAAAGATTTTCTGCCAGTTATTTGCTACTATTTTAATGTCTTCTGTGCCTAGAAATTCCTCTTTTTGTTGAGATCCTCATCGAGTATGTCCTCTGGATCTTCTGGCATCAAGCACTTCATGAACTCACCCCTTTACTGTTTTTAGTTTCCCTAGTCTATCTTTTTAAGTAGCTGCTGCTTCTGTAATTTTTTTGCTATTTTATTTTAGTGTATAATTGCTTGGGACCATTCTGTTTTTTTGATCCTTGTTCATTTATTTTGTTTTTTCTCTGCTAAATTCTATTTGCAGAGGGAATTTTGACTATTTTTTTTTCTTGTGGCCTCTGTATAACTTCCTGCGGTCAGGAAACCAAATGGCACCAGTCAATCTTCCCCTGTCAGATCTTGGCTCACAGTGTAGGCTGCAAATTGAAATTGAAAAGGATTAGTCTGCACATCTCACTTTAGATGAAGAGCAGTGGAAAGGATTTTCTTTCTCTATGCCCTTCCTGCTCTTTTGTCCCTTGTCTTCTGTATTTCTTGCTGCTGAGTTTGCATATGAACTAGAAAAATAGCGTAGCTGGAACTGTGTCATAATACAGTTTACCATCTGTGACAGACACTGTCTGATAGCCATGACTGTGACAGACTATAAAAATAAATAAGTTCGAGCATGCTGCATGTCTAAAAGTGGAAGGGGAAGGGTTCTGGAAACATTATTTAGGCTTCATCACTCAGTTTACAGAGAGATAAGGGAGCAGTTGAACTACATTGATGAGAAGTAGAGATCTTGACTAGAGGACATAGTGGGATGTTTTTTGTCAGTAGTTTTCATTGAACAGTAACCTTTGAACAGTAACCTCTTCAGAGAGTCCTTCAAGACACTGCTCATGACTTAAAACAAGATTAGAAAACAATTACATTTCTTGCTATTCAGTCAAGAAATAGCTTACTTCATTTGATAAATAGCTCCCATGATAAATATTTCCAAGGAAAACAGCCCTTATCTAGTACATTCTTTGTATCTTTATGGCATGTGGTCAGAACAAGTGGAATTTTAACATTATCTTTTGGCTCTTATCCACTATATTATTTTGATTCATGACTAAGCGTATCTTCTATTTGGTTAGATATTGTGTTCTTTTTATTTTAAAATGAAAAATGAAAGGCCATAGATGAATACTGGAAGTTTGGGGAAATGAAAAATAAAGATATATGCCCCTGGGGTTTTTTTGCTCTGTATAAGAAAGTTACTTGAAGAAGAGGAAAGTGGTAATTTCTTTGTGCTGCTTAGAGATTTCTTGATTAATTTTCTGCTTTATTAAAAGCAAAAAGAGCTTACAAACGTACCTGTTTGATGACACTATGCAATCAGAAAATGCTTTCAAATCCTAACTTAAGAGAAATCCCTGAATAAGCTTTTGCACATTTTTTGTATTGCTTTGGGGCATTGTATGGAAAATAGCACAGTGTTTAGTGTATAGAAAGTGTATGTTTTAACTGGCACCTGCTCAGTGTATGCACAGTTGCAGTTCTGCACTACAGCTTCAGGTCTAAATTCTGAATTCAGTGGGAGGTATTTTGGCCAAAAGTTCAGGCTGTGCATTTTACATCATTGTAAATAAATATGATCTATCACTTAAATATAAAATAATCTTTAATTTGAATAAACTTTTAGCAGTATGCATAAATGGGCAGTATATCTGGAAAAACAATATCTTAATTTTTTCAGTCCAGCATCTTTCCTTTAACTTTTTTCTCTGTGTACTAATCCTTACCTTATGCTGCATATTAGATACATTGGTTTTTAAAAGCTTACTTACTACAAAACATGCATGTGTGTACCTGCCCATTTTTCTGATTCAAAGTGATTATAAAGATGTATTAAAATCTGATTAAAAGCCTGATTACAGAGGCTGTATTTTATGCAATTGCCAATGAGTGTGCTTAGGTTTATATTTGTAGATTCCTTTCTAAATGATGTGAATGGGAACTAAATACTTCATGTTGTATAAAAACTTACAGACAAGAAGATATATAGAACTAAAACTGTATAACACAGCAAGCAAATTAGAGCTGTTGAATAAATGTTGAATTTAATGGGTTTCTCTCTTACAAATGTTCACAGTATGCAGTTTGTTTAAAATTAAGTGATAATCTGAGCTTCATAGACACTGGGGTACATAAATAAAGCACTCATTATAGGGATTGCACTGAGCTTTGGAAACACATGAATTTTGCAGATTCTTTAATGGATAGTAGTGCCATGCTGGGAGCAATTTCATGATAGACAGTTTCAAACAAACACCCACTGAGGACCTGTTGTCTGAAAACACTGCTCTTTTTGTCAAACATCTTATCTGGAAGGCTCTAAAAGATGTTGCAAACTTCTCAAAACCATACTCTCCAGTGTCTGCTTGTACGCTGAAATTTAAAGCATGCATCCAGTGAAGCAATGAATGTATGCAGATTCATAGAGGAAATTAGGCAGACTGGGATTTAGTCAGGATGATGGTGCACTAAATAGGAAACACGACTCTATTAGTTAGGTAAGAGGATAAATTCATACAATAGCACATATATGACTAATTAGTATCCTGATATATGGGGTCATGTTGTTGTAAAGTCTGGGCAATGGTATTGCTGCTAGTGTTAGCATATCACTTTCATAGTGGTGATTGTGCAGTAACTAATAAACCAAATGTGATCTGTTTTGCAAAAGAACCTTCCCATAGATGTGATAAGATTTTTGCATGGTTGATTTTCAGCCAGATTGTTTCCCATTCTTGTTTGATAGCAGCGATAGGAACAGTTGCACCACCATCTGTAGAAACAACTGATGGATGTATGGCAATACTTGCATAAAATTCTAACCTGACTGATAGAGCATATGCTTTTCAGTTGTCAGCTCTGTCTTACATTACAGTAAGAATGTCACTTAATACCAGCAGCTTTGTTCCTGCTTTTTTTTTCCATTGATGACTTCAGCCTAATAGAAAACAACTAATCCGATATCTGGTAAAAAGTAGTGTCTTCAAGAGCCTGTTCAGTATTTAAGTAACAGTGATTAAGTTAATATTGCTTCACAGTCAACTCACCTCTTTTGTTCCCAGTAAAATGTTGAAGCAATACAATAAAATTATTTTGATCTTACAGTATGTGTGCTAAGGGGCCAGTCTAACAGTTTGCTAATAATAACGCACAAATGACTGTGAGCAAGCATTTCTGAGAGCCAGAATCCTCAACAAAAAAATGAACCCCCCAATAAAATACCAAAACAAAAAACCACCCACATAAAAAGAAGAAGCTCACAGCCAGCCACCGAGTGCAGGCTCATCAGATTCCAGCTCTGGCAAGTTGCCAGTAATCAAGATATCAGTTTATTTTAAACTTTACATCATTCATGAGGGAGACCACAAATGACCTTTCAAATATAAGTGAAAAGCATGCAAGTGACCTCCTAATGTCTTCTTTTACTTTTTTATTTTTAGAAGAGCCATAACATCTCACTGCTTCCTCTCTTCATGCTCAATGAGAAGACTACTGTTGTCTACACTTAGCCTTAGTTGTGGAATTAGTCTCTGAGAAGTAAATTATAGAGTTTAATGGAAGAAATAGAGGCAGTAGTTACAAAAAGATTATTCTCTCTTTAGTGAAAGCTTTGATGCTACTGGAGGTGCATATCCCATTCCTCAAGCAGCATCATAAGAATGTGAGAAGAGCTACGTGTGTCAGATTTTCCATAATGGGGAAGCTCTAGACAATATTTAGCATCCAGTGACTGAAAACTAAAAATAAGTTCATTGCTACTTCATATTGATGTGTCAAATCTGTGTTTTGATCTTTTTGACATGACTTTCAAATTTTTCTTTCCATTTGAGCCAGGGAGGGATTTTGGAATGATGCCTGCCATTACAGGAATAATATGTCTCCATTCCTCAATTTCCAGAAATAGAAGTGACCTTATTCCTAGTAGACACAGTCTGATGGGCATAATGCAGGTGCAGCCTAGTGCAGGGGCAAATTTCTTCTATCCTTGTTCCATACAACAAGGAGATAGAGAGGATGTTAGCGTGGAACATCACCTCACCATGTGCCTGCAAGAGAGCCCCAAGGAGAACATGATTTCCTTGGTTAGAGTGGCATGAAGGTCTTTCCCATACAGGAAACCATTTCTCTTTGTATGAGTCTGCTGAGACTCCCAAGTCAGCCTGTGCACCTGCCTCATGAAGTTATGTTTTTTTGTGTTCTATTGTTTTTGTTGTTTTTTTTTTTTTAAAAAAAAGAAAAACCCCTCAACATTCTGGGCCTTAAAAAACTTTGAACACCTTCTCAGGATTTAAGAACTATTTAGCAATTAGTAAGTGTGGTTTATACATGTCTTACACATATTTTACGTATGGCAAAAGTGAAAAGAATTTGTAAGTGTACTTGCTAAGCAGAGTGATTTTTGAGGATGAAAGATCAGTAATTTTTCCCTATGACACAGGTGGGGCAGAAACACAGTATTTCTGAATGTGATTGCTGAGATGTGTGAGGCACATACCCTAATTTCAGATGCTGGACAGCAGAATTTTCTGCTTTCTTTTTTCATCACTGGGGCAGTACCCCTTTCCCCACTGAGTAGCTCTTGCCAGGGGATGGCAGGAACAGCAGAGACTTTTCTGCTTTGAGGAGTCACACTCTCCCTGGTGCTTTCAGATGGGAAAGGAGTCTTCTAGGGGCAGACTAGATGTCTGGGTAGAGGTAGCTGCAGAGCCTTGAATTCATCTTTTCGTCTGCAACACTGGGGTATGATCTTTCCAAGTGGCTGGCTGCTTAGGGCTCTTCAGGCTCACTTATGCTAAATAATGTTTTCTATTTCTGGGACACTGATGCAATGTCTACTAAGAAACACACTTTCATTTAATCCTAAAGCAAAGAAGAAACTAAATCTGTACAAGTTTCAGCTAAAGTCAGACATGCTAACCAAATAATGAAAATAATAATTAGGGCAGTGAGGAAGTAAAGAGATGAGGCATGATAAAGGAAAACATTCCTAGAGAGTCACAGCAGCAGCAATATTTAATTTTAGCTTACTTGAGTAAAAGGCCTAAAAATGAAGAGATCACAGTTTTCATTAACAAGACCCCACAAATATCCTAGTTGTTTTGCTAATCTGTACTCATAGATGTAAGTGACAAAAAACCTGACTGTATAATGTGCTGAAGGTATAGAAAAGGAAGTAGAAGTGTAACTTCTGTGGAGTTCCTGACCTGGGGAACTCAGGCTTAACACAACATTCAATTTTGTGTCACTTTCATACAACAAGTGAAAAAGTCTTTACAAACAGTTTTCTCCATGCCTACCACTTTGCTTGATGTTCTCCTTGATATATACCATCTTAAGTTACTTTGAAGTGGTTTGGGGCTTATATTCCATGAGCCTCCTCTCTGTGGCAGCCAAAGGTGGAGCAATTTTTATCTAAATCAGAGGTCACTTCTGTATGACTTGTCTAAATTCAGTGAGTAAAACAGGAGTGCTACACTCATGAGGATGTCTACAGATTTTCATCTCTTAGGCTGCAAAAAAAAAAAGCAAACTTCTCTTGAGACTGTGTTTCTAATTGCTGTGCCAGGGCACATACCAGAGCGAATGCAAGCGTCAGTGGTCTCTTCAGAGGGAAGGGCTACACTGCATATGCGTCAAGCTTACCAAGGCAGCCTGTGTGCACCCAGAGGTGTGCCGTTCTGGGTATCAAACTAAATCAGAACTTGATTGAGGCTCATATAAGGTTGTGTATGAAAGATGAATTATTGATCCTTGGACTTCCAGATGCAGCTTGATATCCCAGCACTGTTAGTTTGCAATTGGTGTAGATTGTATGCTTGTGTTTGTATGATTTTTTTTGCTTTTTTATTATTATTTATTTTTATTTTATATTAGACACTCCTTCTACCTTCAGACAAGTGTGCAAATATCTCTCTAGGAATGCATTCTGCCTCGAGTTACTCCAGCAATGCGTTCGGTAGACTTGGCAGTGTTAGGTATATAGTTGGACTCGATGATCATAGAAGTCTTTTCCAACCTCAATTCTGCGATTCTGTGATTTCAGACTTTACAAAACATGTGGCTCTTTATAATGCACTAGCTTCACTACAATTTCCATGCCTCACCTTTCAGCAAAACTGCTCAGCTGGGATTTGGATTTATCAGAAAAAGAGTGATAACAGATCTGTTCTTTTCATGCTGTGATAATGGTTATAGGATACAAGATCCTGCTGGTGTATAACAGGCAGTTGCTGCAATTACAGTCTGTTTAAACAACTGGCCAGAACCACAGTTACTGGAGGAAAATTAGCTTTTAGCAGCAATTTAGACAGAAATAATTATCTTTCAGCAGAGGAGCACCTTCTAGTGGTAGTGAATGAATATAGCAGCTAGTTAAATGTCTCTAAAAAAGGAGATGTAAATATGCTAGATAAAGAATACTAATGAATATTTCCACGTTATTTTTATGATTAAATTGATAATTCTTTTAAAAACAAAGGAAAAACTAAGCCTAAGCAGAGAAAGCATATATTTGTAAAAATTAAAACATTTTTCAATTATAGTATGCCCTGCTCCTCCACTCTCCCCTGTCAAGCTACTACCATACTAGGTTTTTATGTACTTACTGTGAAATAGTATTTTTGTGTGTTCTAGTTTGAAACCTACCCACCCTTTGACTTTTTTAGTAATGAAAATTTGGGTTCATTATACATCTGATTTAGGTCCAAAGGAAACGTGCTGTGAAACAGTTATTTTGTTCGATTTTACTGATTGTTAAGGCAGTTTCTCCCACCAGTGTATTTCTAGTAAATATGTATTTTGCGATATAGTATTTGCCATGGTTACTTTTGCAAATAACATAGTATCAAATGATTTAAAATGCAATTTTTCCTAACTTACTACTAAATACAGTGGATTAGTCAATCCTGTGGAGTTCTACTCTTTCAATGTGTATATAGTAGATAATGCTTTTTGGACATGATTACATAGTCTACATAATATAAATGAATGATGTACTATTTCTAGAAAGGCAAATTAAGATTAATAAGCAATACTTAATACTATGTCATTGCAGGAGATTTGTGCACTAGTGGAAGCTAACTGTATGAAACATATTCCTACTTAGATTTTCATGATGTTCCTCTGAATTTTGCAATTGTGTGAAAAAATGTCAAGTACAAAAAGGCTGATTTGCGGGTAATTAAGAGAAGACATAACTATTTGCTTTCTAACTCTGTAAACATATTCCTGGATTTCCAAGGCAGGAAACTTGACCTTTTTTTTTTTCTGAAGAAATTTTTCAGCATTTGGAAACTTCAGTGCAAAGCTGAAATAGGTCTTGCAAACATTTTAACCTGTGAAAGCTCGTTTCGTGTCACTTGTTTTGGTGGCACCATTATAAATTAGATTTGTTGAAATAGCTAATAATTTGGCATCCTCCATCCCATGGCTGGAGGTCAAAAGAGGGATAAGACAACTAGGAACCTGGAGCCAAGTTAATGGTGGCGGAGTTGTCAACTGCTCCTGTAACTGTGGGCACAATATTCTGCAAAATATTGCAAGTGCCACACAATCACTTGTTAGAAGTATGACTGCCTAACCTTGAGACTGTTTTGAGTCTGGCAGAGTAATAGTCAGCTTTCCTATGTAAGATCTATGTGGCTTGCAGTACATACTCGTTCTGATACAGGACTTCATTAACTGATTGTACCCTTTTTTGGTGCTCAGACAAGTGTTGATTTGGGTGAATATTCAGATGCCAGTTGAGAAATATATAGCTTAAGAAACAACAGTTTTTACCGAGTCTGGAAAGGCTCAGGTCTAAGTGCAGACCCTCTATTTCCCTGTTGGTTAGAGAACATCTTTTTTTGTCACTGGAATATGCTTACTCTTGATCCCACAAAAGCAATTCTCCACTTGTATTTTGCACTGGAAATGTAGACATGCCCAGTAACCCCTGGGAAGCCTGTTTGTCCACAGTGAGGTCTAGTCACAGAGTCCAGAAGAGACAGCACAGTTGCAAATATTTATGGAAGACAAAAATAAACCCCATGCTTAATCTGCTTTGTTTTCTGACTCAAAAATGCTTTATAAATGTTTATTTTAAAGGACTGTGTAGTAGATAGAGTGTAAGCAATTCTATTTACTGTTAAAAATAAACTTGTGTATCAGTTTCAGGAGCAAAGAACAAACAGTATAGAAAAAACCTGATTATTTTGACAAGTTGTTACAGAGTATCATTAAACTCGTACTGAAGAACAGAGATTAGAGCACTGCCCTTCAGAGTTCTGTATTAGCATTATAAAGGCTATAAATACTGCTCTTTCTTCTACCCACCATGAAATTTGGATTTTGATGAATTCAAAGAAGAAAAATGTAGTTTCTGTAGGCACTGCATATAAGGTGATAAAACATTGTAGTTCTAAAATTAAAAAACCCCAAGGATAACCACAAAATTTCTTTTATAGGTCGGGATGTTAAAAAAACCAAACAAAACAACAACCAAACAGGTTTCTTAAAAATGCTAAAAATTCTTAAAGGATAAAGAGTGCAAAAATATAATTAATACTTACATACCCTCTAACCAACTTTTCTGTTATTATGCAGTGAGGACATCTAAAGAGAAATTTTTTTCCACATTAATTTTGTAATCTGGGATACATTCACATAGAATTAGGAAGCTACACCTCGTGAACAAATGCACTGACATTTTTTATTGCTAATGCAGTGTTTTCAGTCACTTCCCCACTAAAAAATGTTCTAAAACATTACAGGAAATCAATATCTATTTTTACAGGTTTCTTTTTATCTGCATCAGCACAATTGCCTAAACCTGAAATAATAGCATCAGTAATAGTAAAGTCCATAATTAAAATTAAATGCTAAATCTGTCTAATGGAAATTGACAGATGCAGAAAAATTAATAATTAAGCCTGCCTACACACTGTAGTTCTGGCATAGCTTAAGTTTTCCCACATTATTTGCATTTTACAACTCTTTCAAAACAGCAGCCTGAGGTATTGCTTCTAGGTAATGGTAATGACATTAATGTAAAGCAAAGAGTGAGATGTGGTGCCTTCATGAACCCCCCTGCAATGTTTGATATGGCAGTTGGCACTGACCATCACCACCCTGCCCTTGGTTGCCTTTGGGTAATCCATTAAGAAAATGTCATCCCTTTCCTTGCAGCAGGAAAAATCCATCCTCCTGTTCTTGTTTTGGTATTAAAAGACGTATGTGCCTTCTTTTGAACTTTTCTATTTGTTGTTTCCTTGAGAAATAGCAAGCAATCTTTAAAGGCTATGTGGCATTTCTAAAATGACATTTCTTCCTTAAGGAAAGCAGAGTGCTATACATTTCACTTGCATGGCCTCACCAGCGGTCTCTAGTTCAGATCAGGCCCTAAGACCACCAAAATGAGGTAAGAGAGACTGTGCAGGAAACCCAGTGGAAAGACATCTGGCTACTGATGTCAGTCTGCTGACCAGTGTTGGCTTAACTGGTGGGAAACCAGAGATCCTGAGTTCCCACTGTCCCAGCACATGGTGTGCTTTGTGAGGACATCAGTTTTCTAGCTGGGTCTGTAGCTGAGACCTTGACTGTTACATTTTGTGACATTAGGCTTCATTTTACCTTAGGCTGCAAAAGCTGAGAACTGCAGTGCTCCCTGATTAAGATTCACCTTTCCCAGCTGGAGGAAGCCTCATCCATGCTGAGTCATGTGAAGAGGAAGGGATGGAGCTGATAAGTGCTAAGTTGGGAGAAATCCTGAAAAGGGAGCTTGGGAGGGCTATGGATTTGGTCAGTCCCTGCATGAGAACAGCACATCCCATCATCTCTGACCGTGGGCTCCAGGCAGAGCACAGGGGGACTTGGCCACTCAGAGTCTTAGATCTTTCTCTAAGGCGGGAGCAGAGAAGCTACACTTCTTTCCAAGGCAGATGGTGGACTTAGTCATATTACCTGCTTCTGCTGAGGTCTCTGTCCCTCCATCTGTAGAATCAGTCTAGGCATATTTTTTCTTCTGCCCAAAGAGGTTTGGTTTCCACAGATGAAAGCCATGTACAGAGGTGAAGTATTTTAATAGTGTTGTAGGATTGTTTGCTATAGGTTTTTGCCAAGAGAGATATTTCTGAGGCGTGGAAAAGTGAAGCTTTCTTATCAGAATACATTCACTTAATGTATATTGAAGAGAAAACCAAACTTTCAGGAACATTTGAACATTTTTATTTAAAAAAGATAAGCTTCTGTCTTAATAAGTGAACATTTCAGGTAATTTCTCTGTGAGATGAAAGTATTATAAAGACAAATAGAGAACATAAAGATGGCTTTCCTTAGCAGCTCTGGGACATATCTTTTCAACTTAGAGATTCTTGTTTTAACAATTTTTGCTTGCAAAATAATGCTGAATTTACAGTAGTAAATGAGAAAGTTGTTGCTCTGACAACAGCTGAACATGTACATGAAAGGTCAAATCTTTCAGGCTATAGTCTGTCTTGTGCTCCTCTAGTATATTACGAAGATGTTAGAATATCTAGATAAGGTATATGAAAGATACCTAGACCTTGCAGCCAGTTTTGTAGGCTAATATTTTCTTACAATATTCAATAATATGTTCAAACTCATAATAGTTAGGCATTTAACTGGATACCATGTCCTTAGATTTAATCCAAAGATCTGTACAAAACCAGTATTGCAACATACTTGTCATAGTAGATGGTGTAGACTTTGGCTACTAGCTGTTTAGTTTATTGCTTGCTTATTGTTGTAAAATGGAATAAATTTATTTAATTTTATTTGTTTATGTCATTCTATCTGGGTAATCTTATAATAAAATATTTTAGGAGCATGTGTTTCAAAGTAAAAATATGACCAAGTAAATATGAACAGATGTCTTGTGCCCTTTAACTCTTATTTAGTTGAAAACCTTTGATTTTCTTTGAACATTAGCATTAGTTCAGCCTAGATGAACAAAAATGCTTTAAAAAAGTGTGTTTAATTGATTATATAATGACTTATAAACAGGAAAGCAAATGTCTAGAATCCCTGTCAGCTAGTAGGGTGTATTCACAACTGTGTATCATGAGAAACAGGACTAGCTGAAGGGAAGAGAGGGGAGGCTTTTTCAAGAGTTTTGCGTCCTGAAGATGTGTTTTGGAAGATTACATGGTGCCTTTAGACTCATCCCAGGACAAGGCATGTTGTGAGAGAAGTCCACACTGGCAGAACAGATGACAGAGGCACTGTGACACAGATGCGTTTTGTAGCAATGCCCCTATCTGCTTCTTTCCCTTCTGTTCTTCATTATTCAGGGTTGGTTGGGACTAATCTTTTCAGAAGCATAAGGTGATTTCTTCACTTTTCCTTCCCCTTTTTCTTTTATGTGTGCAAGTTCCTTGGGGCCTCTGTTATAGATGGCTTTATTGACAGATAATTAATGAGCCTTATAGGATTGTGTGGACCGTGTAGGAAACAAACATGGAGGCAAGGATTTACTTATGTAGCACAGTTTATTCCATATTTTTCTTTCAGTGGGACACAAGAAGAAACAATGCAGAAAAATTGATTGTGAACTGAGGACCTAGGATGCCCACCTTATTCAGTCCTACATAAGTGAACTAGAGGAGTGTCCAGCTTGCTCCTCTTTGTTCCCAGCAAAGAGGTTGCTGGGGACATGCTGGTTGTACCTCTTGCACATATTCTTGGGGGGTAGGGAAGATCAAAGGATATTAAAAAGAGATCAGTATTGTCTTGATAAAATCATAGAACCATCTAGTTTGGAAAAGACTTTTAAGATTATCGAGTTCAAGCATTAACCCAACATTGCCAAGTCCATCATAAAGCCCTGTCCTTGAGTTCCGCACCTACATGTCTTTTAAATACCTCCAGGGGTTGTTACTCAACCACTGTTCTTTGCAATCTGTTCCAATGCTTGATAACCTTTCGGTGAAGAAATTTTCCCTCATACCCAATCTAAACCTCCCTTGGTGCAACTCGGAGCCATTTCCACTTGTCCTGTTGCTTGTTACATGGGAGAAGAGGCTGACCATGACCTCACTACAGCCTTCCGTCAGGTAGTTGTAGAGAGCAATAGGTCCTCCCTGAGCCTCCTTTTCTCCAGGCTGAACACCCACAGCTCCCTCAGCTGCTCCTTTTAAGACTTGTGTTCCAGACCCTTCACCAGCTTTTCTGCTCTTCTCTGGACATGCTCCAGCACCTCAATATCTTTCTAGAAGTGAGGAGCCCAAAACTAAACACAGGATTTAAGGTGCAGCTGAACAATCACTTCCTTAGTCCTGCTGGACACACTATTTTGATACGAGCCAAGATGCCATTGGCCTTCTTGACTATCTGAGCACATTGCTGGCTCATGTTCAGACTGCCAACCAAAGCCCCCAGATCCATTTTGATGGTCAGCTTTCCAGCCATTCTTCCACCCATTGCATGGGGTTGTTGTGACCCAAGTGTAGTACTTGACATTTGGGTTTGTTGAACCTCATACAATTGGCCTCAGACTATCAATCCAGCCTGTCCAGATCCTTCTGCAGAGCCTTCCTACCCTCCAGAAAATAAACATTCCCAAGCCAGCTTGGTGTTGTCTGTGAACTGACTGGGGAGTACCCTCAATCCCCTCAATCATGTCATTGGTAAAGATATTAAACAGGACTGGCCGCAGTATTGAGCCCTGAGGAACACCACTGGTTACTGGCTGCCAACTGAGTGTCACACCATTCACCACCACTTTCTGGACCTGGCCATCCAGCCAGTATTTTACCCACTAGTCCAAGCCATGAGCATCCAGTTTCTCCAGGAGAATGCTGTGGGAAACTGTCAAAGGCTTTACAAAAGTCCAAATATGCAACATCCACAGCATCCACCCTCACCCACCAAATGGGTGACCCTGCCATAGAAGGACACCAGGTTAGATACATACTATTTCATGGTGTTTTTTATCTTCTGGCTGGGGTCTGGATTCACCCCTGCAAAAACACATCCCTGCCTATTTGCTTTCCTGGTCCTTCCCTGGTCTCTGGCACAGCACAGTAATGCTCCTTGATACTCTCCTAGGCCCATAATGACAGTTACTGGCACAGCTCCATCACGTGTGCCCTGGATCATGTAGCTCTTTGTGGGTGATCTCAACAGAAGAGTGAAAAGCATCTCATTTTGCATATTTCTATGTGAGTATACTGCATAGTTCAGTCACACTGAAAATATAAAGGTTATCCTTGTTTAGTTAAATGCATTTAATGTTCTGATTACCTGACCAGATTGAAATTTCTCCCTGGTTTTATTTTTCTTTTGAGTCAGATTCACATTGACTTTAAAACACTTCCTTACTGCTACCTTAGTTTTTCTTTTTACACCACTAGACTTTTCTTGACAATCTCTGCAATCTGCATTTATGCTGCTTGGAAAAGATACTGCATGTAAGTTGAGGAAGGGTTTTTTGTGAAGCTCTTTAGTTATTGTATTTGTCTTGAGCTCACTGGAGGCTTTCAATTTAATATTTAATTAAAATTTGTAATTTTATTCTTTCCAACTGTGAGTACTTTTGAACTCAGTCTGCTTTCATGTGTGTTGTAAAGGCACCACTTCAAGAGGAAACAAATCTATTTTTTTTCCAAAATCAGAAAGTGAGTTTGATAATATTTTTCACAGTTTCTTCTGAGTTGAATGTTTCTTTCCTCTTTAACAACAAATCATTCTAATGACACTTGCTTAATATGTAATAGTAACAGTAACTTCTATATAGTAGATATTACCCAGTGAGGATAAAATTATCTGTCTGAACAGAAGAACAACGTTTTTTCTATTAAAAGTCTCAAGAAAATTAAGACAAGCTTTTAGTATAGACCAGTGTTGTCTCTCCAGAAATAGCTCACTCATTGGAAGTCCTGGTGGATAAAAGATGAGAATCCCTGAGTCCCAGAGGTATGAAATTATCTTTTATAGCCCAGGACTGCACTGAGTTTTCACATTTAATTTTGTATCTAGAAAAGCATATTTTGATTTCATATTGAATTTTACCCAGCAGAAACACAGACACTAATTGCTGAAAAGCAATACTGAGGTGGAGAAAAGAGAATGAAACAATGGATCTGTGCCTTTAAAGATAGATTGAAAGATAAAAGTGGCAAGTGTTTGATTTTGGAAATAGCTTGCAGTTTACAAGCTTGGGTGTAATCTGATGGGAGCAATAAACTCAGTTAGCCAGACCTTCACACTAATCTATGATGTTCTGTCCTTTTCATGCTGAGAACACCTTTGTCACTAAATGGCATTGCCATTGTTTTGTATCAGACTGAGATTAAGTGTATATTATAGTAGGTAATTGACCATAGGTGCCCATTCATGAGCTAAAAAGCTCTGTTTCTTATGGAAGCCAGTGTGATGCTAATAACCTTTTCATGCTTCCAACAGAAAATTCATATTATTGAAGGAAAAAAACAGCACTTGGAATGTAGGCATGCAACTTTTCTGTGGGATTTTGTGAGTGTGCTAGTACATCCAAACACTTGTAAAGTGTTTCACATTATCAGGACCAGATTCTTCATTTCATGTCACAGTTACAAACAATTGAAAAAAAAAGTTTTTTCTGGATTTTATACATATATATATATATATTTAGTCAATGCAATCAAAACTTAGAACAAGAGAGATTCACTACCTATGTAGAATAGAATTATTTTCAAATAGAGACATGATACAAAATTATATTAAAACTGGAAATTAATGAATTAAGACACTGTGTGAAGTATGTTAAAATATATTTGGTCACCTATACCTACTGAAAGTAAATATGCTCACTGATACATGGGCTTTTATAATTACCAAGGTAATGTGCGGAACTTGGCAAGAAAACAAGTCAGCAGGTGGCTGATTATTGGAACATGATTATTTTGCCCATACAATATGATGAAAGAACACATGACTCTTGTAAGTGGATGTTCTGATGACTATCTTTTGTGGTGGTTTAATGATTAAGATGAATTGTAGTCTAATTACCTTGGACTGTCCTGAAACTGTGATGCTAAGACCCCAAAGGAACAGAAGAAGAAGCACTCCTGTATAGCAGCATCCCTCACACTTCTTGCAGCTCAACCACCTTTGTATTTCAGAACACTTTTCCAGTGCACACTTCTCCCTGTTGAGGAGTTCAGAGTTCATGGCAGAACACATGCTCCCTTGAAGCAGAACGCTAATGACAAACAGCTGTAGTTGCATGGGATTTGGGGGATACCCCTATCAGCTGGGAACCTCTGCTGCCTGGGGGAAGACTTAGCAAAGGTGTTTAATCCATGCCTATTTACTTCATGAGCAGAATCACTGTGGCTCTGACTATCCAAAGGGGCTTTATCTTGCATTTCATTTTTTCTTTCTTTGTTTTTGGAAATGTGCTGCACTTACTGGGTTAATGAGGTTCCACTGGCAATGGAACTCTAGTGCAAGCAGCATTAAAAGGAAGTACTTGTAGAAAGCCTCTCTGCAAATGTTTGAGGAGTCCAGCTGCAAGCATCATGATAATTATTAATTGCACAATCCAATCAAAGCTGTCCTTACAAACATGAAAAAATAATTAACAGAAATTTTAAGGAGGCTCCTCAACAATGTCTGCTCTTGATCTTACTATATTTTTCTGTCCAAGAATTAAAGGAGCTACTTGGAACTTTGCATAATTTTTCATTCCATGTTACATGTACATACGGATAGAAGTGCTTTTTCACAATAAATCAGGGTATACTTATAATAAGAATATTTAAAATGCCAATACTGTAGAGCTAGGAATTGCTAGTGTTTTTGTTCACATTAAATTTTACTCTTTCTGTGTATTATTCCTTATTCAAGAAAGCTGTACAATACAGAGGACCACATTTTAAGCAGGTCTGATAACACAAAACCAAATGGGCAGTTGGAGATTCAAGTTTCTGTTGACTGGTGTTTACCTCATTGTTCCTGGGGACAGAGCGATGTCCCTTACCCTTCCTGTCAGACTACAGCAGCACTGGCATTTGAGATGACATCTTATACTTTTAATTCTTTGATAGAATGTCTTATTTGCTACCGTAAAAATGATTGGATCAAGACAGCTGTTGATGCTGCAGATGATCTCTGTGACTTTGTAAATGGCATTTAATGTGCTTATGTTCCCACAGGATGGTTGACAATTAACCCTGTAAATTAGTATCACCACCATCATAACATGGTAAGGTATGAAAGAAACAGCAAATACAATCATAGTGGCTGAAATCAGCAACAGAGGCCTTACAAGTCTGTTCCTTCTCTGCTGACGTTTACTGAGTTGTAGTAATGCTTTGAGAGTCAACATATAGCATGTAAAAATGACTGTGGCTGGAATTAGGAATCTCAATACAATCTTGGAGAGCGTGAATGGCACTGCAAATTTTAAAGATCCTTCAGTGTCATCCAGGTAATTTACGATGTCAGGCTGTCTTCTAGCTGCAACTATGTAGTAGATGTCAGGCATCGATGCAATCACTACAAAGATCCATACCCCAGTGGTACAAAACACAGCCTTTCCTTTGTCCCACCATGTTAATGAAGTGATAGGGTGGACAGCACCTATGTATCTGTCAAAACTGATGAGTGTCAGGAAATAGACACTTCCGTAGACATTAATACTAAAAAATACTCTTATGATCTGATAAAATGCTTGACTGAAATAGACAGCTAACTTCTGGATATTATAATATACTGAAAAAGGTGCCATGAGAGTCCAAGTAAAGTCACACAGTGCCAAATTAAAGAGAAATATGGTATTGGTAGTCCATGTCTTCATGCAGTAAACATAATGTCGTAGTGCAAGTATATTGCCTAGAAATCCTGTTAATAAAGTGAAAAGGCAAACAAGAACCAGCAAATAACAGTACCACTCCAGCTTAGGATTTCTGTTGCAAATGAAAATAGTGCATGTACCATTCATCATCTGTCCATGGAGTATGCCTGAAGGGAAAAGAAAGACCAACAGCCTTTAAAATAAAAATTGAATTGGATGTACTGAATTTAAAATTCAAAAATTTTAAGTTAAATTTGGTGTGTTTGAAATGGCAAAAGAATTCAGAACATAGTATGATGTACAACCTCTCCTCTATCTGAAAAAAATTTAAAATCCAAGTAGGTAACATTTAAAGCTTACCCTGTAACATCCACACAAGCAGACCTTCGTAACTTTTATGCAGAGCTTTATATACTTTCCTCTCTGCTATTTACCATGGTGTACAATGGATGAGAGAAAAAAAGCATGCCTCTCAAGTAAGAGCAGCCTTACTCTCGAGTAAGGCCAACCATTAAGCTGGCCTCTAATCTATCTGTATCTATCTTTGGAAAAAGCAGAGGAGATGACAGAAGGACAATAATTGCCTGTGCTTGTTCCATCATTGCTTTGATTGCCTTGAGTATCCATACTGGGCCTAGAGGCATGTTTAATATGGGCAGCTGTGCAGTGGGCTGTGACTGAAATCAAGGAAACAGCTTCAAAACAAATCGTGAGGAAATTCTGCTTGTGGTGAAGGCAACAACAACCTTTCCATCTAAAGCAGTAGACAGAGTGCTTTTTTTTTTTCCTCTCTTTTTCTTTGATTTTCTTCTGTAAATGTCCCAGGCTGAAAATGTTGTGCTTATGGTAGGGTTAGAGACAATTAATTTTGTCTAACTCTTTATGGCCTACTTTATACCAATTCATGTTATGGAGTATGTGGAATGTAGATCTGCAGTGGTTTTTTTATGCTTGTTTCTTATGCTTAATTTCAGTGATTTCTTTACTACTAATAAAAACAAAAGAAAGGCTGTAATATCCTGTCAGAATGAGCTGTAACCAATTGCAGCTTGTTATGTTTCTAGAAACTCTCTCCAAATGGTGCAGCAGGTACCAATTTGTCCAAGAAGTTGTTTTGTGTGAGGATCATCCAAATGCCCATTTATAGATCAGAGTCCACTACAGTGCTTGATAGAATGACAGGATAAAATTTTTCTCAATACAGATCACACTTTGAATGGAAGAAAGGACTCTTTCAGAATGTTTCTGATTCCTTGAAAATTTCAAAGTATCTTTAACCATTAGGTTGATAATACTGTTTTTTCTATTGTAATCTTTTGCTGTCATGCAAATCTTAATACAGTAAGATTTTTCCAAAGGTATGTTCACAGACATGGGTCAAAATATAACAAACATGAGCTGCAGTGAAAACCTTCTAAATAAAGACTGTGTTATTGTGCTTTGGGAGTTTATAGTCAACTCAGTGACCTGGCAAAGAGCTGGTTCAGACTGTACTCAACAAAATTAGGAAGGAAAGTTGTTTCTCTGGAAGCTCAGCAACAAAGGCAGTCAAATGACTTTCCAGGAAATTAAGAGAAAGCCATCTGTTCTACTCACAATGTATTTCACAGGTGGGGAGTGTTTGCTCTATAAATGTATTTTGTCAAGTATTGGAGCACTGGACTTTAGCCCAGTGTAGCTATACTTTCCCTTCTGCATAGACTTTGTGAATATAAAAAATTACATTAACTGTGTAACTTTTTTGTAAGATGTCTCTGTAAATTCTTGAAAGTAGCCATCCTAATAGGTGAAACACAGTTAAGTATTATTTTCTTACAATGTGTTCAATTAAAAGGGGTTTGAACATGTATAGGAAAGTTATATTTTCCTAAAATCTCCTTGTCCAGAGGACATGTGTTGTTTAAGTGGTATTTCCTATCTCTTTGCCTTCCTTTTCAATACTTAAGAATGAAGGCACTAAACACTTGATTCCAAGTACTGTTGAAAGTATAAGTAAGTCCTAAACTGGCTACAAACAGGATGGTCGTAGCTGCATGGGGGAATTGTAATGCCAGGTTCCTGATCTTATCAAGTTCCTGGACAAAGACTATAGGTAGATCTAAATGGAGGGAGACAAACAACTATTCCACCTGCTCTGCTTTGCTGTAAGTTGGCTGGATAAAGTCTGGATGTGCCTTATAACTGCATTAGGGTGGTCACAGACCAGAACTAATAAATGCCCTATACCCTTGATCACCTTCAGTTTACTGGGCTGCACTCAGCATTGAGCTGTATGAAGTTAGTTATATAGTTGGAGAGGATGGAGCTGCCCAGCTGTATAAGGTGCATTTGGCACTCAGAAGGTCATTAGAAAGTATGTCCATGTTGGTGTAGGCATTTTCCAGGCATCTACATTGGGATTCTAAATTTTCTAAAGTACTTTTACTGTGTCCTACTAATTCTTTATATTATAGAAGAGCTTAGAGACCATAAACAAGACTTGAAACAGTCTGCTTTGCAATTGATGTGGCTTACAGGGTGGACACAGTGGAACAGGTGCAGAGATTAAAAGAACCTTTCCTGGGGTAACTTAATAAGCAAAGGAAGAACACAAGGGGTTTGACTCCCAGCTTGGTGCTATAACAAGATCTGGTTTTCTACCAGAAAAATTTAGTCTTACACAATCAAGGACACAGTTTGACTGCATGTCAGCACGCCCTGCTGTATCCTGAGGCCATTTGAGCTACCCTGATGCCCAGTAGATCTGCATATGTGCTATAATAATTTTCAGAAGTGGCATTTATTGAGATTAATTTTTCATCTGAATAATTTCAGCCATTGATGGACATGACCATAAACATTAAACAGACAGAAAGAACAATCATATGATGGGGAATCCAAAATTAAAGGAATACATCTGATTCAGTGAAGAGCTTTGTATTAGAATAGTACACATATGCCCAGGAAAGGGTTGAAGTTTATACTTTCCATCACTCATAATTAAGATAAGAAAGCATGCTAAATTAATAGGTAAGAATTTAGTATTTCTCTTGTTTCTGCTTCTGCAGTCTAATGAATCCAACTGTCCTATGGGCTGTGGAACTAAAGACACTAGGAAAGCTTTAGTATTTTAAAAAGTGACTTGCTTGGCTCAGTGTTTTTAATCTGCCTATTGAGTTGTCTCTTCTCCTGGACTAGAAAGAAATAGGCTTATATCCGTGACTCTCTGGCAGTATATACAAGCTCAGTCTCATTGTCCCTGGCAGCATCTGCATGCTGTTAGAGAAAGTCAAGCAGGTTTTAGCTGATGAGCTGGTTTACTGCCTGGTTTGACACAGGACCCTAAATCTGAAGTTTCTACTACTATGTGGTTCCCTTGTACCTGTAATGTGGTCTCCAAAGCCTTGTAACAGATAGAAAACCTGTTTTGAGTAAAAGATTATGTTTTGAGGAAACTTGTTGTGGAGCTAAGAAACATTTTGTGACTGCAAAGAATTTTGATTTTTGTACATAAATAATTATAGTTCACAGTTTATAACTGGTGCTCTTTCATATAGTATTTAACTTTTATTTGCAAAGTTCCATTAGGCTTAGCACATTTATTTGATTATTTTTAAGTATATAGTTTTGTATGTGTAAATATATCCTAGGAACCATGTTCTTCCCTGTCATACCTGTTGGGGTACTTTTAGCAAGGTCAATAATAAGCAGTTAATTTGTCCTGAAGTAACAAAACCCAAAAAGATTAAGATGAGTTAACAGTTTATTTTGTGTATTATTATTCCTTATCTACTCTCTTTGTTCCTTGCTGCTTTTTGCTTGCTATTCTTTGTAGTAAAAGCCTTAGTTTCACGTGAACTGTTCTATTTGTTGAAATTACTCTGAGAATTTTGTTTGGCTGTTTGTAACTGTATTTTAATCTAGTACAAATCTATTCTAGTTACTAGATATATTTTCCAGATTTTTGGCTGTTCACACACCAAAATATTTCTGTTATGTGTGCTTTCAAAGCATAACCTTTTAGCTCATTTTATCAAATTAATAAAGCATTATACAGAGAGTTTTAGGTTTTGTTATAAAAATAACAAGCATTATGTACAGTTATTACTTTAACAATTTACTTATTAGGTAATCATCTAGTGCATTCCATTTTAATTGCAACTGAATTGGTATGAAAGTATATATAATGCAATGTAAGTATTAAGTGGAGCATTTAACATATTTTAGTTCAGCTGCATTTAGCACATTATACATTCCGGTACAGTGAGAACAGTAAGTCATATCAGTAGTATTTGTATGCAGTTAGGTAAGAAAAGTGTGCTAATATCCAATTGCTTTCTTCTTAATGAGTTGATTGGTATTGTGATTGAGGTACTATTTCTTTCATTAAAAAATCACGTTCAACTTACTTGAGAGTTAGCAAAGTCCTATTTGGCAAACATAAGCTACAGTAGAAAGAAAGTCAAAGTGTAAGAATTTGCCTACTGAAGACAGTATTTATGAAATAGTTCTTCTAAAATATTAAATTTATACATATATTTATGTATTAATCAGTATGTAATAACAAAATGGGGAACAAATTATTGCTTTGAAGAGTACAGGTGCAATGAATATTTATTAAATATTTCTCTTACCTGTTTTAGAAAGGTTGGAATTATTTGTTTTACAGAAGTCAAGATTCCAGGCTGTGTTTTTTCTCTCCATTAATCTGGACCTCCTGAAATCACAGCTGTATTTTCTGAGTCCTGTTTATAACCCAAGGTGTCAGTAATAGTCCATATGCAATGGCAGCTGTTCAGAGAGCAGGTATCAAACTGCAAGGAAAATATCTTTTATCATTAAGCCCCTCCTCTCAGTAAGTCAGGATCATATTCTATTGCCATAGCAGCTTCTGCTTGATTTTTAGGAAAGGACAGACTTATTAGACATCCTCAGTCCAACTAGGCCTGGGGCTGTCATTGTTTCCAGAAGTGAAAGAGAAGAGTACAGAGGCTTGGGGCATACATATGTGTGTTTGCACTTCTTTCTTCCCCTTTCTTCCTTGCCAGAATCCTTGTTATTGTGACCCTACTACTGGACTTGTCTGTGGACCTATGTTGCTCTTGCTCCATCACAGAGCTTGATTCACCCCCCTGTACCTATCTATCACTTCTGCCTCACAGTTCCCGCATCATTCTGAATCTCAGCCTTGTCAGAGAACTCCCATCCTTCAACTTTGCTTACTCAAGAGCTCAAATCCTATCTACCACTTCAGCCCACAGCCCGTGTCTGCTCCAGGTCCTCCAGTGTTTCTCCCCCAGACCTGCATCTCCATTCTTCAGCAGCACATACCAGTCCTGGAGTTTTCCTGTCTGATTGCCTGAATGAACACTTCAAATTTTTTACTAACTTCTGACACTTTAGAGCTTCCCCATGTGTCTGCCTCTAATCAAAGCTGAAGCTGGACTTGGCAGTTCATCAAACAGTTCACAGAAATTGCCTCCATCCCAGACCATTCCACATCTCAGTCTGCTATATCACTTCTCTTGATACTTCCTGTCCAGCTCCACAACTTCCTTCTGTTCTCCCTATTTTGACATCTTCTAGCACCTGACTGCACCATCTCCTCAACAGATGCTGTCCTTCACCTTACTGCTCAAATTATAACTTGTCTTCCTTACCCCCTCTTGGCACTCTCAGCCCTGCAAAAGCCAATTCCCATCTCTTGTGCTGGTGAGGTTTTCGATACTCTAAACAACTGAAGCACATTACCTTGTTTTAGAAAAGCAACATGCCACCTGGAAAAAGGGTAGACCATCTGTGGTAATTCATGATAAAACAATAATACTCTTTCAGTTGTAGGAGTGTGCAAGTATGAGAGATAGTGAACTATATTAACTCTCTCCTAAAAGCAGTAGAGGCAAAAGGAGAACTGTTAGAGGACAGAATTGTGAACGAAAAAAGGAAGTCAAGATGTCAGGAAGAGTATGAGCAACTGGATTGACGTGAGTGACACTCACCCAGATGAGGAAGAACTATTATGGGTGGGCTTTAAGAATGTAGTCATTAAAAATTCTAGTTAGAGCAGCTCAAGGATCTGTACCAGATTTGTAGAGGTCCAGGAGTGAAAAATTCCAGACACTGAATAAACTGTATACCTAAAGAGTTTAGAGAAGAAAGACAAAAGGGTGATAGGGTATTCTTGCAGAAGCAAGTAGAGAGGCTATTGCAATGCTAAAACCCAGTAGATACGTTTGTTTTAGGAAAGGAGAGGTCTGGGAAAGATGGAGACATTCAGAAGAGAAAAAGACATAAAGAAGATCCGGAAATTGGATAGAATGAAATTGTATAGGCAAGTGAAAAGGGTAAAGGGCTACAGGAAACTGAGGTGTGAAACTTCTTAGTTTATGATAATGGAGAACGACAAAGAGAAAAAAGTAGGAGAAGATAGAGAAGGAAAACTAACAGAGGAAAAATACGTTCCTGGCAAAAACAGAAGTTTCACCTATCACCAAGGGCAAGAATAATCAGAGCTTCTTTTCAAGTGACAAGACATGCCATTATTCCTTAAAAAGCTATTCTCTGCAGAATTAAGTATAACACACCATATGATTAAAGTGATCAGGTCTGAGAAAAACATACAAGATGCTACATAGACTCATAATTTGATTTCCAGATGAAATTAGGGAAGCAAATAATGTATGTCAGTGGACTTACTTCAAATACTTCACACAAGAAAAGCTATCTCAGACATGAAAAGAAGAACTATGTATGAATCAGTAACCTTCTTCTAGCATCTGAAATGAATTGTAATGGCCTGCAGTATTTTTTTTTTTTTTTAACCTCTGGACTGCAAGTAATTTTAATTTTTGTAGGAATAATATCGGTTTGTGCTGAACTACAGAAGAGTGGTTTGGCTGCATGATGCTACACCTGCCCTCCCCACACAAAGTGGAGTAACTGGATATAGGAAGAAGTACAGTTTAGTACTTTATTTTGGGTTTTCTTAATCCTGTAAACATGTATATACTGACTGACTAAAATATGCTTTCCCATAATTTTTGTACCACAGGTCAGTTGCTCCGTCTGAAAATGTTTCGAGAGGACCATGGGTCTTGGATGACGATGTTCTTCAGTACCATCCTCTTCCTCTTCATTTTTTCACACATTTATAATCTGTTCCTCATTATGGCAGGGAATATGAGGTAGGTTCCAGAGTTTATTTTTGTCTCTTTTGCTCTAGAATATATTCTACTGGAAATTTTTTATTCCTCTGCTTTCTGAATTTAGGTAGAATAGTAATTTAAAGGGTTAATTAGCCAAGAGTATGATAGTATCTGTTATAAAAAATGAGGTCCTAGACTAATGATAGCAACTATTACATCAGCATACTAATTAATGTTATATCTTCCTTTTTAAAAAAAAAAATTATAGCTAAACAAATGTGATTTGAAGTTAGAGCTGAGTAGTTTACAAGTATAAGCATTAGTATTCTGCCTGAGCAAGAAGGTCAGTGTTAAAAGAAATTGAAACATCTAAAATTGAAGACGTTCACAGACACTAAATGGGTAGTGTGGTGCTATGTTGGTTATGTACAATAATATGTGCTGATCCAGTTTGTCTAGAATATTCTTAAATGTTTTTTCCCATAAGGTGCTCTGACAGAGCAAAATTACGGATTGCCGAGGGATGAACAGCTATATAGCTGGATTTATTTTAAATTGAGCTTTCTATATTAATTTTCTGTCTTAAGACTTGCTTTCTCTTGTTAACTCAAAATTAACACCACTTTCATGTGTTGATTTTCCTGAAAAAAACCTACATTATTAATCTAATATATACAAAGTGATTTCATTGGACAAAAATACACAGTAATGTTTATGAAAGTCACGCTAGTATCTGAAGACTTTCTAGTGAGGAATAAGAAACTCAAAGTACGTATGAGGTGAAGAACAGTGAAAGTAATTAAATTATGTGTTCTTAGCAGAACTTCAGAGCTATACCAACAGTCTGATGATGAGTTATTTAACGGGCCCTTATGTGTTATGTTATAGACCTTAAGCATGCCAACAAAAATATGCAAAGGCCTGTAAACATAAATGTGACATAAAGCAAAAGGAGGCAGACTGAGTGTCATTGAATGAACATAAGCACAGATGAGTTGGGGTAATCATGAGATTGTGACATGGAGACTAAATGTATTGATTAGAGCAAGGCAGGCAAAGCAGCAGACTCATCGACTGTTTCATGAAATGATCACAGTAATGACATGGTAAATATGAATAGGTGCCCAGTAACTGGTGGGCTAATTATCCCTGAGATGAGGATGGTGGGAGCATTGCAGGTTTCTGGACTCCCTATTTACATAGTCATCCTATTATAGGTATTACATTAAGATTTATATTTGGTGTTTCTAATGCTCCATAAACTATAACCAGCTGTTGGACAAAGCATTAACGATTTTGAAAGCTTGACTTATGTCTGGAAATCACATTTCATTTGTTCTTGTCAACATTCCTGCTCCCTGTATCTATTAGAAGTTTCCATTAGCTGCACTGAAGAGATTGCGTGGCCAGAAGCATCCACATCTGTGGAAATAGACACAACCTAGTACTAAAATAGCTGGTGTCAGTCCATGTGGCTCCTTGCTTTTTGTGGGGTGAAGCCTCTCCTTTCCTGGAGCTTATGCCCCAGCTCTAGATGTGTTGTGATTATTTTGGGAAGCTGACCAGGCTGTGCTTAAGGAATTGCACAGCTTCTTTTGAAGTAGACTGAGGGCTTGTGACAGATACGTTGGCTGTCCATTTCAGCAAAAAGAGATATGAAAACCAGTTTCAGTCTCAAACAGCAGAACTTAAATAATCAAACAGAACCCTTACATCAGTCCTCTCAAAGTTGGAACAGAACAATGTTTCAAAAGAGGGTTTCTACAGCAAAAACGTTGTCAAAGGCAACTGCTTCATGTTGCCATAATAGAGCATTTCAAGGAATAGATTATTTTTTCCTGAGTAAATGTAATCCTTATGATAGCTATTTGCTTAGTGGCTTGTACTTCTGTGCAAAAGAACACCTCTCTCTACACCTTTTGCCACAGCATCTTACTGAAATTATACCAGAGGTTTCCCGGATGAAGGTCAGAGTCTGCCTGCATGAAGGTTGCAGCTTTTGCAGAGGCAAACTGACCTTTATGCCTGTGGACTCCTATGAAACACAAGGATCCAGATTACACATCTTTCCAATGCAAGGACTATGAAGGCCTTACTATCTACAAGATTAACTGAAAAAAAATTCTTTTTTTCCCAACATATGTTTGGTCCTTGCACCATCTCTGATTCACCTTTCCCTGGGTGCTGGTAGGAGGAGGATTCTGACAAGTTTCTTCATGTCAGATGTTTGGTCTCATCAATGAAAATCCCTTTCTGGCATACAAGTAGGAAAGTCATACCTCTTGCATCATGCCAGCATGGATGATCACAGCAGAAGCAATATCCTTTTGAAGGCATGAGAAACCTGTGATTTAAAGCTCTGTCATATAACAATATCTAAAAAAGGTATATTTTACAGTTGCCAAGATTTAGCGTTTTTTTTAAAGTATTTTTAAAGACACTTCACATGTGTCTTGGTGCAGTAAACCTAAAAAGTGTGAATATATCCCTTAGAAAAGGGTATCAGTAGTTTGCAGGGAAGAGCAAAAGCTGAATATTTTGTTCAGTTTTGGGCCCCTCACTACAAGAAAGATACTGAGGTGCTGGAGCGTGTCCAGAGAAGAGCAGTGAAGCTGATGAAGTGTCTAGAGAGTAACTTGTAGGAGGAGCGGCTGAGTGAGCTGGGGTTATTTAGTCTGGAGAAAAAGAGGCTTGGGGAGGACCTTATTAGTCTCTACAAATACCTGAGAGATGGGGTTTGGTCTCTTCTCCCAGGGAACAAGCAACAGAATGAGAGGAAATGGCCTCAAATTGCACCAGGGATGGTTTATATTGGATATTAGGGAAAAGTAATTTACAGAAGGGGTTGTTGAGGACTGGTACAGGCTGCCCAGGGAAGTGGTGGAACTGCCATCTCTGGAAGTGTTCAAAAGGCATATGGGTCTTTGGGATATGGTTTAGTGGGAACATGCTGGATCTAAGTTAACAGTTGGACTTGATCTTGGAGGTCTTTTCCAACTTTAATGATTCTATGATTCTATGAAAGAGTTGCTGGTATTTGAATATATATTGCACAGCTGTTTGCTCAGTGAATGTGTGACTGCTTGAAATAAAATTTTGTGACAGATTGGACTGTATCTTTTTTAAATTTAAAGTCCTATTCTTTTTTTACTGATGTTTATTTTTAGGTACTTCAGTGTATGGCACTGACCCACCCACTGCTCTTGTAGTCAGAGTTGAACATCTGGTGACTATGTCTGTTATCAAAGTACCATGGAATACTTTTTTAAAAAGTGAAGGACTTGTGTTTTTATTTGTTACCTTAGGTAATTTAGATTCTTGGACTTAAGCAGTTGTTTTGAGCTGTGTAACACTTAACAAATAAGCAACGTGGCTTGCTTATTTATATAAGGCTGTATTTGAAACATAAATGAAAGCAGGAAATTTTTTCTAAATCAAAAGGTGTCTTGTGGCAAGGCCACGTGGTGGCAGCAAAGGGCGCAGTTTAATAAGCTAAATCCCGTGGAGTTACACGGGGATCCTTGCTATCAAACTTTTTGTCTGGATTTTTCTGTGCCACAAGCAAATTCTGATCCCTTGCTTTACAGCAGTTCTGGGTCTTGAATTGTCTGGGGACTGTCCTATATTTTTGTCATTTATATGTAGTGAATATATTGCCTAAAGGAAATTCATTCTCTACTTTGGGAGCCTGTGTCAGTAAATAATGCTTAGATACTTAACATTACAATACAGTGATATATTTTTCATATGACATCCAAAAATCGGAGTTATGACTGCTTGTCTCACAAATGTCAACTGTCTTGTCTTAGATTAAAAGATTTTCATTCAGTTGACCAAAGGATGTTCAGGTACATCATTATTCAACACAACTTTGCAAGTATCATTGAAATAATAGACACAAACCTATTTTCTCTTTTGCTGTTAATTGTCAGATTACTGTAATAACAGATTGGCAGATAACTGTAATAATACAAGTTGTTGACATAGCCTGAGTGCTGAATGTTTCAGGAGAGTTCAGCTTGAATTCTATCAAAATTCTTATTAAGCACTAGGAGTGAGTCTTCTCTTACTGCTCATTTCTTTCACAGACAAAATGTGAAATTACAGTACAGTTTACATTACTTGCAGAAGTTCCTTAGGAATAAAAATATTACTTTAATTAATTTTAGTTAAGGTTCAAGTGATTTAGTGAATTGGGACCCAATTACCATCTGCAGTTGACAAATGCATATGAAGAGGGTTTGCACTTCATTTATCAAGCTGAAACAAGGAAACAGCTATACATATATTTAAAAGCCACAATAATAGCTTTCTATTTATCCAAATTACTTACTGCTCCTTTTCCTTTTTCCCCAAGATACAGATTATTGTGTCCCTGGAAATGTTTATTTACTGAAGACTTTATACCGTATTTCATTTAGGATTCTGTGCTTTAGTTTGATTGTTCATTAGACTCAAAGATTAGTCATCATTAGCATAATTTTTAGAGCAAGACTTAGGGACAAACAAGACTGTGTTTTCCTAACCACGGTTAATGTTCTACAGAACTGTAAGGTCAGCAGTGGACTAGCCCTCCAGGCTACCTTTGTAGATGTGTCTGTGTAGCCATATGTTTCATGAGCTTTATGTTGATATATTGTTTGTATATATTTGTTTTAGTTATATATTTTTACCATAGTCATGCTTAATATTTGACAAAGATGATTGTGGTATACTGTAAGCTTCAGAAAGTTCAAGTTTTTGTGAAGTGCTGGAAGGAAAGATTCCAAATCCATAAGCCCTCTGTGCCATTCTCTGAGACTAATCCATCATGGGGCCATCATGAGCCTTTCTCAAACAGTATGTTTCTCAAACAGTATGTGGACTCCCTTAGAATACTTATAGGTTCTAGTCTGTGACAGGCTTACACTATGTAAATGTATATAGATGCAGAAGGTTTAATATAGTTATACAAATTATGGGTATAAAATATTGCTCTAAGAATGCAGAAGGCTACAGTCTGTAAGTGGTTTTCAAGTTAGGTTTTTTATTGCAGGTTGTCATCCCAGCTGGGATCCTAAAGCACAGGTGCCTAAAGAGATCACATCAGCAAAAGAAACCATATTTTCCAAGTCACTGTGATTGAAAAGTATCTTGAGCCAGGGTTAATACTTGAAAATTAAAGTAACTGAAAATTCCAAGCTAGTTCAAGGTGTTTCGACCTTTATAGCTAAACTTACTCCCAGTCATATAATTTAGTCAAAAAGTACCTCTTGGTTTCATGTGCTAAATCTGCCATATTGCTTCTGTCTTCTGTGAAGTAGACTTCATCAAACTTTTCCTTCTCCTAAGACAGGAAATGGCAAAGAATAGAAAATGCTTAATTTGGATGCAATTACAAGATGATGATTCTAACATCCCAAACCCTTTAAAGACTAAGAAACTCATTCCCTAAACCACAATCTCTGTGCAGAGAGAGGACAAAGGAGATCTTACACATCACAAAACAACTGGAATAAAATTCTCATAGACCCTAGAGAGGATGGATGTAGACAGGACACCACAGAGCTCCCTTATCCATAAAAACATCCCAGGAGTATATCTTGTCGTTGTCAGGACCAAAAGGCTGCCAAAAAATCCTGTGGCACAGTTGGCGCTTTGTTATAATGAAGTATCCTTCATACGGGTTGATCAGATTGAGAGCAATGTTAAGCACTTTGACAGAATGACTGAAATTAATAGGACTTTGTGGAGAAAACCAAACAGTGAGGAAAAAAAACCTATCAAAGCCAAATTATTTTCCCCTGAACTCTTTTAGATAGCTTAGGAGCAAAGGCCAAACTACAGAGGTTCAAGTGACACACACGAGTTCTGAAAGGAGTTCTTTGTCAAGGTCAGGAGTTAGGTACTTCTAATATGTGCTGCCTGAATTAGTCTCAGGTACTTGTAAGTGCTTAGATAAGAATTATAGTTGTAGAGCTGTTGTAAAACCCTGTTTCTCTAAGAGCTTTTTTCCTATTGCCAAAATCAATGACTCTGGTTTTAAGAAGGTTGTCAGATAAGAGCTGCCAGAGGGAAGGACTGTAAGTGCTGAGCACAGCCAAACCTGTTAGCTAGGAACAGCAAGTACAAAGGATGGTGGATGCTGTGATGGGAGAAATGTGAGAGAGATAAAGACGTGTCCAGCACCAAAGGGGTCTTGCTCAAGCCCAAGACAGAGGGACAAATAGCCCTATCCTGTGTCGTTGTCCTCTGGTGTTGCCATGGTGAGACTGATGTGACAGTGGGAATGTCTTCCCCCTTTCCTCCTTTCAAATAAATATCCAGCACTAGGGATAACTGACAAGGTAAATTGATCACAGCACAATATAGTTAAGCCTTATGCAAAAATTAATTGATGGTGCTGTTACGTATTTGGTATTTGCTTTTTATTCTTTAAAAAAATAAATACTATACTTGTTTAAAGTGAAAAAAATCCACAATTCAAAATATTCAAAATGTCAGTTAATGTTTGTATTAATATGAAACTGTAAATACAAGAGTTAATGAAGAAACTTGTTCATTTTCTGATGGTGTAGTAAAGTTGGCCATTTCTGAAGTGTTTCTGTTCACATCAGAGGTAGAATAACAAGGCAAATTTCCTCTACCTCTCCTTTGGGCACTCACTGACATATTTATTTTCTTTTTTTTGAATGCACAGATAATGGCTACAATATTAGTTTTCTAATTTCTTATCACTCTTGATTGAACTGACATGTAGACACTGGGAGTGTTTTCCCTTATTCACACTATGACATTGTTGCTGTGGCATTGTACGGTAGGATTAGGTGAAAATGCTCTGCTCTGTCAGCCCTCTTACCAGTCGAGGAAATATAGCATTGCTGCTGCCTACGTCTGCTTTTCCTTGGCCGTGACACACACTAGCTGAGTCTCCTAAAGGCTGAAAAATACTTTTCCCTAGCCCAGGTGAAGCCTTGTGTCTATGGGTAATGTGTCTATGGGTAATATATCTATGTAGGAGGCTGGAAGTCCAAAGATACCTCATGAGGCCTGTTAGGATATAGTCCTTTCGGAATGGTCTGAGTGTCTTGTATGGGAAATCAGGTCCTCAGGCCATCTCTTTTCACCATAAACTAGGAAATCTGTAAAGCTGTAAGCTGTACTACTAGAAGGTTTTTTCTCTGCCAGGAAAAACTGGAACTGAGGTTTATCTTCTGAGAGGAACTACTGCCAGTTTCTATTAGCGGAGGAGCTAGTCCATTACTATATTTCTCCAGTTGGCTTTTAGCTTACAGGAGGACACTGAGATAAACACTGTTTTAAAAAAGTTGAAATTTAATAAAGAAAGCTTCCATAAAAAGCTGTTTTTTAAGAAGAAAAGGCATCCTGACACTTGGCTGAAAACCCTGAGGATATCAAGTACCTGGAATGGAAAATAAGTAGCCCAGCTGCCACCCTAGTGAGACATTTGCTTGCACTAGGTACTACTGCTGTATTCTCTTTTTTATCATCCTAACAGAACTGGGGAGAAGAGAACCCACCTGTCCCTAGCATCCCTGCCAGCAGCAAAGTAGGTGGTAGCAGCAGATGGGTAGGCAGTCTGTCTCCCGGCCCTGTTAGGCTGCTAGAGGGGAGGGTGCAGTTGTGTTGGAGGCTGCTGAACATGGCAGGGAAGAGAGAGAATTGGAAAGTGCAGGAAGAAATTTTGCAGGCACTCACTTTCTGCTGGCAGCAGCAGTAGCAGCAGCTGATGTGATTCAGACAAATTTGGCCCACGTTGTGCTTTCAGCTCCCACAGGGTAACACAGGATAATGGTCTCTTGTAGTGCCATTCTGATGGCCCTGGTTGCATCAAATGTCTTATGGTTGAATGTGACGGCTTGTGTGAACTAAATTGAGCACTTGAGATAATTCTTGCCAAGATTATGTCCCTAATGCTGGTTTTTAACCTGCTCTTGCTAGAGAAGACAATTTAAAGTATCTGTTTTCTTCATCATATAGTAGTACCAGAGAAAAAGGAAAAAAATGGAAAACCAAGTTTACTTTCCGAGAAAATATGACTTGAGTTTATTTAAGCGTTTTTGATTGCAGTCCCTCCCAGAAGTACATGCATTTGTAGAACACATTTTGTTGTCATGTTGAAAAGTCATTGCACAGACATTTTTGTAGAAATGTCTGAGCTTAGCAAGTGATAATTCTTGTCTCCCCATTGCTTTATCTAGTGGTATAACCATCAATCACCCTAAAACTACAACTGTAACAAAAATAAGTTGTCAATTTTAAAGAATATTTACCTGCATTGTTCAGCAATTGCATGTTTTCTAGATTGGCTTAAAGAGAGTCTCTAAGTGTGATGTAAATAAAACTGTGCTTTAGTGATTAACCTGAAGGGTTAATGCAGTTTTTTTAAAACAGGGTATCACTTGTAGGTGACACCTCTTCATAATAATGAAAAGGTTCATATCTACAAATTAGCAGACTAAAAGATGTGCTTGTACATCTGATGTTTTAAATGTTTGATTCAATTTAAAAATTGACTACCTTTTTCCAGTCCAGAAATGATTTAATTTTTTTTCCCAGTTGCTCACTCAGATTGCTGTTTGTTCGCTCTGCAAGTGTTTGTGCCAAATTTTCAGTTCTTTAGTTGGAATACCCACTGGAAGAACCAGGATTTTTTGTTTGATAATAGCTGCAGCACTCTACTTTCTTTTACTGGTTAACTAGAAATAGTGTCTTAGAATATCTTCAGCCTTTTTCATTGCAATACACATGTTGAGGCTTTTCACTACTACACTTATCCACAGGTTTTGAAGTTAATGTTTTTATTTGCTATGCAGTATCAGTGTACAAAGTTTTGAGACAGGACTTACTCCCATTCTTTTATTTTTCTGTATTTATGCCCAAACTGTGTCTTATGTAGTTTCATCACTCAAAGGAACTTCATATTCAAATAAGTAGCCAAAGCCTCAGTTACAACAAATTGAAGTTGTTATTTTGAATAAAACATTGAATGCTCGCTGTAAAAAAGTTAAAAAGCAGTCAAAATCTTCAAGAATTCAAAGATCATTTTGAATAATGTACAAATAAACTACTTATGGTTGTACCAGATGGCCAAAAAATTTGCTAAATTAATGAACTTTTTTATAATTAATGTACCCAAAGCTTTCTCCATGTTATCATTTTTCAATTAAATGTAGTGCTAAAGCTTTATAATTTACATGCAAGTTTCAGTATTATTCACACAAAATGCAGTTACAACCACTCAGATATTTATCTTGTCCATTCTGCAGGAATATTCTGTGAAAGAAGGAATGGACAGTATTATTATTTTTTTTTTTAGATTCTATAGTTGTATATATCTTTCCTTAAAAACATTACTGGAAGTCAAATATTTGAAGATTTGTTGTTGTTTTGTTTTGTTTTTTAATATGCAAAACTTGTAACGCATTACACCATTTAGGATTGAAGGAACTTGAAAATAGCTGAGTACAAAAATTCTGAAGTTTTATTTATAGAGGTACGCAAAAAATTAATGTAGGTTAGGATACAAACATTTTCCGGTCCAAAATTTTCCATGCAAAGATTTTTTACAGAAAATCCCCAAGCATAGGCTAGAAATATTTTTCCACTTACCAATGCTCACCTAGGAAAGCGTAGGTTGGGAATTTATTTTTAGAGACATTTTTACTGTGAAAGAATCAGCATGACTGTGATGGAGAGCACCACTGGTTGTAAAAGTTGAAACCTGAGTATAATGAAACATTGAAAATGACACAGTTAGAACCTATCTAAATGGAAGCAACCTGTAAAATGAATTGTAATAGAAAGGCTTTCAGTGACACATGCTCTGAAAAACAAAGATACACAATAAGGTCTGCTTCTTTCAGGTGACCCATTGTAATACCGCCAGTCTATCTAACACATAATGGTAACTGAGAACATAAATGGATGCTAGGTAACAAGAGCATTTGACATGTACAATTAGTCCCACAGAGATAAATAAATGATAATAGAATCAAAAGAACCTTTTTCTAGCCTTAAGATGCTTGAGAGGCTAAGAGGAATATTCCTTTAGTCCTCTTCATTACCAGGAGGGTGATAGCCTGCTCTGTATAAAGTACAGTGAGGGAACTTTCAGGGGGCTTTTGTTCTTGTCTTCGAGGAGTGAAAGCTGGTCCAGTGTGTGTTCTCTGGGGCCTTCCTGTATGGCAGGTCCATTCCCGAGCTGTGTGAGCAAGAGCAGAAACCTGCAGTATTGGTTCTGTGACACCACCTGTTAGCAACCTGCATGTTCTGTGCTTCTTGGGCTTAGTACTGAGGCTTGCAAGACTGGCTCAGGGACAAAAAAAAACAAACCCCAAAAACAGGAAAAAAAACCAACACAAAAACTTCACATTAGACACTTCAGAACCATAGCACAAAAGCCTGAAATTATCCAGGGCTGAAGATATGCGGCTTAACTTCTGGTTATGTAGCAACATGTAGCACGTGGGGTTGCAAAGCTATCTTTTAGTCTTTTTCAGAGTTATATTGTTGATAATTAAAAATGGCTTTGTCACGTTTACCCACTAGAAGCATTCCATGATGAAACAATTTCCATATATGCATGCAAAAAGGTGAATGTAAGCTAGAACAGGGAAAACACAGGATAAAAAGAATCCTACCAGTAAGTTGAAACCAAAATTCAATAAGCTGGAGCATAACACCACCACAACACATCTACCTATGATTAGGTCTTGTGACTCAGAAACATTGATCTTTTTAGATAGTTCAGTTTTGGACTTTTTCAAGTAAGAATTGCCTGTCTTCTTCAAGAAGTGGAGAGCAAATGCTCAGTTCTCATTTTTGCAGGGTTGAGGAAAACCTTGTTTTTATTCTATTTCTGAAAGCATCTTGTGTCCAGGAGACAGGCCATACCTCAGCATATTTCCACACGATTGATATTAAGATCCACGTTTTCCCAGTTCTGCTTTACGTTATGTTGCAGCTGCATAAATGGATTGAATCACTGGTCAATAAGCAGAGTGCACACAGTGTCAGAGAGATGCCTTGCTATGAGATTCTGTAGCTATTAACACTGTGAAGAATTGTATGTGCTCCTCTGGTATTACTGGTTCCAACTGTGTTTCATTTTAAAATGGGAACAGAATGAAAATGCCTGTAAATAAATAGTTTACCACAAGCTTATGCTCAGGATTTATACATTAAAAATTACAGTAGGCTGGGATAGAGAATCACCTCCGTGATTCTTAACTTGGGTTATCCAATTGCACCCATTCCTCTCACCTTTCCTGGAAAGAGAAAGCCAGGGAAGGAACTTTGCCTTGTCCAAAGCACTGATCAGGCTTCAGGCTTTCAGATGGACTGGGGGCACACTGCTGAAGATGACTCATTGCAGAATAGTTTAAACGGATCTTTATTTTGTGTAAATCTGCTGTTGTCTGGTGTTTTTTGGAAACAAAACTGACTGTGGTTAAAAAAATTCTCATATGTAAGTCATCTTGTCCATTAAAGGTTAAAAAAGAAGCCAAGTGCATCTTGTTACAGAATGCAGCTGTGAAAGAGTATTCTTGTACTGATATAAAGCTGGTGGCTCATCCAGGGATTTTTTGCTTCCATGTAGGAAAAACTGTATTGAAATTCTAAAATAAGAATTAAGGCAGCTAGAGGGCACTGTGGCTAAACATTTGAAATCTGCTTTTTAACAAGACCTGATTTACTTGCCAGACATAAATTGTAATTCAGAATTAACAATAGCTTTAAAGTTACCCCTTGTGTCTTTTGTCATATTTAGAATGCATAAAAATTACTGTAAAAAAAGCATTTGAAAGATATGCTGTTTCTGTCTTTCATGAGCTTTTGAATGAAGAGACAAAAATACACAGAACAGAACATTATTGAAGCCCCACAAAAGAATATATTGACTATAAACTATATAGTTATTTACAGTGCCATCTGTACATTTTCAAATGCTGAAATCTTCTATCCATTACTCATATTTGTCTAATTGATAAATAATTGTTAAGGGAAGTTGCTATCCATATTGTATTAGAATCTTTATGTATGTAAATCCGTGACAGATGAGATATTCCTATATATGTACAAAATTGCTTCCCTGATCAGAGATTCAGTGCAGTGCATAAAATATTGTTTTGTCAGTTTGTTTGGGTTTTAGTCTGAATGTTTGGGAAACTGAGTAAAACAAAAATCATATTCTGTAAGCTGATTAGTTCCTTCACACATAACTAGCAGTATTTCATCCGTGAAATGTATTTCTTGAAAGTCTTAACACAGAAAGATTCCAGACTTTGACTTACTGAGAATGGCACATTTTGAACACACAAGGCTGGAGTTAAAGTCAGATTTTGTTGTATTGAATTCCTCAGGGAATGCCTTAGCCCTCATGTGACCTCATTTAAACCAGCAGAACAGCCTATTGTGAAGTGGTTCTTATGTGAGCAAAGTACATGAAGTCTGTTCATAGCTAAACTGCTATGAATTAATCAGTCAGGTTCCAGATAATCCACTCTAAATCAGAAGGTAATCTCTGCCGCATAAGTGATACATGCACAGCTAATGGAGAAAATATATAGGCTTTACAATATCTGGTTTTAAATGTATACAGAAAAGTATATTGAGATATTTAGGGCTGTGATGAAATTTCAAATAAGTGATTCAGAGTGCTTCCTTTTGTTTCCTATATAAAAATGTTGACAATCAAAGGGTGTATTACATTATTTTTCACAATTCCAGAGTTCTTGGCTTAATACTTCATCAGGATGCAGCATGGCTATATATAAGGTTTGTTAATGCAAAGTTTACATCTGACATGTCTGAATGCTTTTATCTACATAAATCACATAACAGTTAACTGCTGTTATTTAATTACACTGTCTGTTTGAAGGAATAATTTATTAATCCCACCTAATTTGGCGTGTGCTGGTAACCGCTCACACTTTTGCAGTTCAGCTGGGATCAGTTTCATGCTGGGTGTTGCAGCTGCACCATGACTCAACTCCTCTCATTCGTCTCTGTTTTATTCAGGAAGATGACAATATAGGTAACAGCTGAGTCAGTTATCAGTCTTGAGTTTATTGGTGGCTTGAATGCATACTCAAAGCAAAGATAAAATTTTTTCTGTTCTTAGTGAGTAAGATTTTTCTTTTTCAGGCTGCTTATGATTGAACCTATTCCTGATTTTTGGACTTGTTATTTTCCAGTCATTGAAAAATACGTCTCCACCTTTGCATCAGCACTACGTATATCCTATAGAACACCTGAATTTGCACTAGGTTTGCAAACAGTAAATATAATTATTGAATTTTTGTCACCATACCAATAGCTATTATACCTCTGTGACTATTGTAGGAAGTATACTTTCAAAAACGTTGATTGGAACCCACTGTGCTGACTTAAACAAATGGTTGCACTAAACATATTAAATTAATGATTTTAAAGATTTGTTACCAGCTTGACCTTCAGTTTTAGCTAAAGCTGTCTGATTTTTATCATTATGGTTGTTCTTTACTTTCAATGAGAAAACTGTGCAATAAACTACCAAAAGGAAATGAAAGTTTATTGGGGTAGATATGAAAGAATCAAACTGACCTGCTCAAATCCCTAGATTACAGGGAAACTCTCCAGGATAGTTGACTGATTCTTCTCATTAAAATTCAGAGTCTCAATGTAAAAGTAAATTTTCTATATTAATGCTTTGTCCATTCTGAGGTATGTTTGAGGCAACCTAACCTATTTTTCTCTCTTTTCCCTTCCTCTGTCCAACAGACTTGTTTGGCTCCCCTCTGTCTTGTGGTATAAAAAGCAAAACTAGAATAACTCAGGGATTCAGTACAGTGCATGTTTTAAATAGAAGTCCTCCCAGCAGTTCATTCTGCAAAATACCTATTTCATAAGTGTAATTTTGTATAATCCCAGAAGTCCCCAAAGAACTGGTTTTCCTTTATTATTTAGAGAAATTAATGTGAACCAGGAGAATTAATGCTCTGCAGCAATATTTTGTGATTACTTAAACTGTGATTTCATGTACATGTAAGGAAACCTGAAAACTGCTTTTATTCTGATTATTTGATAGTCCTTTAAGCCAATGAGCAGTTTTAGTTCCTGTCATTTCTGACAATGTACTTCACATGTAGGTATTATAAGACCAAACATAGAGAATTACCTTCTCTTGCATCTGATCTTTCCTTGTTTGTACATCATAGTCAAATAGATGGTTTGAAAGGCAGGATGTATCCAAGTCTGATTTGTACTGATAAAAGGGGATTGATTGTCAGGCTGTATTTTTACTAATGAAATGTTAAAAGAGAACCGTGTATATCCAGTTTCCTGTCTTGTGTGTAGGTGGCCTTTATGTGCATACAAGAGCCCAGTCACAGAGCTCTCACTATATTGCAGCCTATGACTCAGGTGAAAGCCCTCCCTTAACACACTCTTAGGGATGAGCTTGCTTCTCATTCCACTGAGCTTTGTCTGCGAAGATGTTATTTACCCTTTATACAATCTGACTGCCCACATATTGGGGGCATTAAATATCATCTAGTTCTGAACATTAATGAGTTTGACAGCACTCAAATATCCTACACCAGAGAGTTCTGTCCTGTGCTCATAACATGCACTCGAACTGAAAAGTGTACAGAAAGAAAAGACGTTTGGGGCACCTGGGCCCCTTAGTGTTTTGATTTCTTCTGTCAATGCCCATCCAACAGCTGATGAAAACAGGATACATCTCGCATTGTGCAATTTTATCTCTTTCTTCTTTTTTTTGCTATGGCCAGAAGGACTTCTAATTTAAAACTCCTCTGGCCTCTGTAGTAAAGGTGGCTGTCTTTTGTAGGAGAATGAGTGTCATCTCTGTACTACTAGAGTACATTGTATGGCATGAACTCCTCCTGGTGCTACAAGGAAAGCACTGGGAGATGGGAGAATAATGAACCTTGCAGGCTACGTAGATGAGTGCCTTGGAGGCAGAGCATAGTATTTGGCTTCCTGTAACTTGCTTTAATATATGGTAGAAAAAATACTGAAGTTAGTGCATTGCAAGTCAAATGCCCTCATTGTCCAGCAGCTGACTTTCTTACAAGAGCATTGTGTGACATGGGAAGGAGATAGCAGTAAGATTTGTGTAGGAGTGTCCCAATGCTCAGGGAGAATGTTTGAATGCCTGTACTGGCACTCCTTATGCTAGTAAGAAAATGTAGAGATAGCAATCACTTTTGGATTGAAAGTATTCCTGTTATGATGGGGGATATAATTGTGCTTCCGTCATCCTTGAGTTTTTCACTGTGTTTACTAAGGCCTTTTGAAGCTGTTCAGAGTTATGGGAGATTACCTTGTTCCCTGCTGAAGGCATTTGTTGTTCAATAGGAGCTCTTTGTTAGTTTTATGGTTTTTTCCCCTGGTTTATAGTAGACAGTACTTTTTTTCCTGATTGCTACATTAATAACTAAAAGTGGCTATTACTAAACTCATTAAAAATGCAGTATTCTGACAGGTTCCAGATTATATTTATATTATTTATATCATATATAAAAATTATATTTATAATTAACAGGTTATTGATTTTAACATGGAGTATTTATTCACATTCCTCCAAGTATCTTGAGAGGATCTGCAATGGTCTTACCCACTATACTGAAATCTCGTGGAACTGTGTTGCCACGGTGAAACAGGGCAGCCAGGGCTGTGTTGTTTAGTCATTCTTGGATGTTACTAATAAAAATCTGAAAGTAAAGTACTGGTAAATAAGAACTTTAAAAAGGCATACACTTCATTTGTAGATGAGGTAGTGGAAACAATGCAAAAGATAGACCATCAGAAGTACATAAAATTTTGTTTCTAGCATCACTCTTGACAGGCTGACAGATTCACAGGTGAAATATACTTTGAAAGAACAGTAAATGATACTACAATGCAGAGCAGCACTTTCTAAAACTTCTGAAAGGGTTCTGTAGAGTCAAGGTATGCAATTCCTGGATTTTTGTCCATTTCACTGGCCATACTTTATAGAGGAAAGGTGTTGCTAGAATTGAAAATTTTTTGTGGTGAATAGTTTGAAAATCAAACTAATTTAAAATCTCAAACATAAACATTTTGGCACTTTTGCAGTTACTCCTTTATAATGCACTTGAGGGCAACAGAGAAGCCATAGATTGAGAAGCCTGATATCCCTACTGGACAAGCTGGTAGGACCAATGGATGTAAATTTTGTAAACAAACATGCTATATTAAAGAAGAATCCTTCTGCAGGGGGAGATCATGCCTTAAAACAATCTCTCAAAGTTCTTAAGCCATAACTGTATATGTGGAGCAATGAATCCAATTCAGGTATCAATGACTTAAATTTCCAAGTTTTTCAAAAAATCTCTTACCGAAGTCTTTCAAGATTCTTAGTCAGGATTAGAGGGAAGGTGTATTCAGAGAACAGCTTGTTAAAAGCCAAGAGGTAAAGGATAGTAAAAAATGGTCAGTTTTAAGAATGAAAAAATATTATTAGGAGAGTGTTAAAGGGATCTATGCTGTCTCCACTGCTTGGTATCTGCAGAAGTATACTGGAAAGGAAGGTAAGGAGCAGAATCACAAAGGTTTTGATGGTACTGAGTTCAGCGTAGCAAAAATGAAAGCTCACTGCAAACTGATACAGAAGGATTTCACAACACTAAGTTAGTAGATGACAAAATGGCAGGTGACAAGCTACTCCCTCTCATGAAACAGGGTTTGGAGTTAATAGAGGTAGTTGTATGAAAACTGTCAGTGCAAAGGTGAGCAGAGGGCAAGGAAGAGAATATAAAGAATTACTAGGAAAATTTCAGAGAACAAGGACTTGAGTTTGGAACAAGAAACAGAAATCACTGGGCCATTGCTCATACTAGCAATGCTCCTGCATCTCAAATAACATACACTGTTTTGTTCCCCCTTCAGAAAATAATATGAAGAACTCAAGAATGCATAAAGAAGGACAGTAAGGGTGACCAAAGGAACACCTCCCATGTGATAAGACGTTCAGTAGACTAAAGTCTATTAAAAGGGCTATAAAATCATGGATGGCACAGAGAGAATTATCTTAGAACCATTTTCACTGTTTATCCAGCTATAAAATTTAGATTATATCAAATAATATCAAAAACACATGCAACAACATGTGACAATGGAACTCATTGCCATGAAAATAGCAGATGCCTGTGTAGATACGAGAGCAATTCATAAACTCATGGAACAAAAGTATATTGGAGTTTTACATGCAATGATATCACCTTTGAGAAGGTTCTTGAGCTGAGAGCTGGGATGGGGAGGTATCACCTATTGGGTTTCTCTATTCTAATACTTTCCTTGGTTGTCTGGCAGAAGTGGAATATTGGGACAGACAGATGTTTGATCTGGCAAAGTAGAGCCATTATTTTATCCTATTATTGTGGTTGTGTGTGTCTCTTAAATGTTAGATCATAATAAAAGAGGTAGTTCAAAAACTGTCATGTTCACATTAAGTTGTATGAAATACATACTGAAGAACTTTACAGATCACATCCCCAACATGCCCTTTTTACCATTCTCTAAACAGAAAAATGATGCTCTTTGAGGCTTCCTCTAACTAATCTCATGAAAGATAGAAATTGTCCTTCAGATACCTGAACTGCTGATAAGGTCATTAGTGATAGCTCTAGAAATCTGGAAATGTTTTGGTGCTGAAAGGAAGCTTAGCAAGTAAGTGGTAGAAAAAGCGAAATGTCCTCTTTGATGACGTATGTATATAGACTCACAAATGGGAAGGCTGGTTGGAAATGCTGGCCTATGTTTATTTACCCATTGGAGATTCTGGTCTTGTGTCTAATTCTATTTGAGATTCAGTTTCTATGCTTTTCTATTTGGAATAGTAGCTTTTGTTTCAGTATATATTATTTAAGGGTTACAGCAAGTACATGGCCTTTGTATCAAACTTAACTAAATATACATCAGAGAATGAGTATTTTCTCATTCTCACAATGCTGCTAAACACATAGGAAAGATCATATGCAAAGTTGCAAAAGAGTAAGTCAGATGGTGAATTTCTGAAGTGTTATATGAGAAATAGAGGAAAGATCGGTGAATGCTTTGTGAAGATACTTTAGTTTTATCAGCAAGCTTATGAATTGACTTCTGTCACACTGTTTACTAGTCTTTTATTTTAAAATCTTGTTCTTTGTTTAAAAGAGACTGATGATGAAAGAAATATGCAAAACATGGACATAAGAAAATGAAAACAGAAAGGTGTTTTGAAACATTTTTGTGGTACAGCAGAGATAACATTATAAATTCCTCAGGGTACACTGTCCAAATCTTCTCATTTGTTAACAAATTTATGTGAAAGACAAACTGCCTGTTTCATTCAGTCAGTCTCCGGTTCATTCCCTCACTCGTGCAGCACCTTACAGACGCTGGACTGAATATATTCCATCACGTGTTTTCTCTACAGTCCTAAAATATTAATTAAATAAGCCATCAGTACCCTGACCCTAAGAATGACATCTTGTTATAAATATCCAAAGAAGGAAACTTTTGAAAGCCTGACAGGATAAATCAACTCCTCTCAGTTTCTCTGACACCCACACATACACATGCGCATGTGTCATGGAACATGTTAAACATTCAAACCCTTAAATTAGTGCAGTATCTGTCCTTGTATTCGCGATTTTCCTACTGTTTATCACCACAAGTGTACACATATTATGGTTTCCCTTTTCCAGATCATGTAAGTAACACATTTTTGTTGCATGTCATTAGTATAACTTTGGTTTTGTTGTCAGACTCGTAAATGACAGTGAAGTGTCTGCAGTGTGCATAAAGCAGCATCTTGTAATAGACTACAGGTCCCATGTGAGAACTGAAGATGAATAAATTTAAAGTTGCAGCAGTATTGCCTGAAAAATTGTCAGCAATAATTTGATTGTGATGTGTGCATGTATTCCTTTTTCACATGCCTATATGCATGTCAATATAAATCTTCCATGAAGATCAGTGACAGAATTATGACCTCCAGTTAGTGGCCAATCCTTTTACTTAACTAAAGGATATTAGTTCACAGAAAGAATATCAGCAGTTCTGCTTCTTGATGGTGTTGAGCGGAAGTATTCCAGTATCGCTAGTAATGCGTACCTGTGTTTTCAGAAACACATGCCTCGGTCTCAAGGATTACCTGTGCAGGAATAGGATGCAGGACAGTAGATTACATTTTAGCTACACTTGTATAATATAAACACGGAGGATTCATAAAATATTACAGCAGTGCAGACAAAATGAATGTGTTCTTGATTTTTGTTCATCAGAATGTCAGGAGGCTTTCTGTCTGAAGCTATTCTTAAAAAAGTGGCAGATTTAAGAACTGAAGGTGAATGGGAGGCATCTCTCTTTGCCAGCATGAATTCTACTGGTTTATGTTGTGTACAATTCATAGACTTTTGGAGGCAGGGCATTTTCCAAGGTTAATGATTTTAACAGTTAAGCATTTCGACCTTGTTTCTACTTTGTGTTGTTTAACTTAATCTTTCCACCATTTAATGATGTTACTTGCTTTTTCGCTGGATTAAAGAGCACGCTACTATCAATAATCTCCCATGTAAGTACTTATATAGTGTAATCAAGTCCCCTCTTAATCTTTGCTTTGATCACATAGACACAAATTCTTAAGTTTGTCATCGTAAAGCAAGATTTACAGCCCTCTGATTATCTAGTGGTTCCTGCACAAGTATTTTAACCTTTTTTTGCATTCAGACATGATCATTTAGAAGGGTTGTCTTCTGTTACTGCTACACATGGTGCATGTATTTGAAAATGGCCTCTAGTTGGTGGGGTTCTTAAATCAGAATTTTTGAGATAACTCACCTACACGAGTATTTTGAGAATACTTACATACTTGAAGTCTGTCATATACTGAAATGGTTTTTTGCAGGTTGTTAGTGATAATCCATGGAGTGAAATAGTGATAAGTAAAAAGTCATTGTCAGCCACTTCAAAATACGGTTCCTTTTTTGTTAATTTGTAAGGAGTTGTTTTGTTAAAAATTTAACCTAGCTGTTTATGCATAAAGTACATTTTCAGAGGGAATCAAATCCATAGGCAGTATTGTTGTGAAAGGTGCTGTCCTTCTCAGCTCCTCCAAAGCTCACCTTTCCTGTTAGTGAAATCAATGGAGCTAAATAAATTTCTATCAGCTAAGGATTTGGCTCAGCTTCTGTAATAAATTTTGCATTCACTGGGTAGGCTGACAATCAGATGTTTTGAAGTCAATCTTTTGACAAAGAAATAAAGTGTTGCTCTGGAGATATCGGTGTCTGCTTTTTCCTTCTTCCTCCCACTACTTCCAAAAATACTCCTCTTGCTCTCCCAGAGCTGGTGGAGTTTCACAGAACATGAGGAGGAAAACAGAGCTGTTCTCTCCTAGGCGCTGCACCGGTGAAGATATGGTCCACTTCTCTAAGCTTTCTTCTCTTTGTTCTTTTTTTTTTTTTTTTTCAAATTTAGATGCCCTTATTGCAGAATATTTTCTGCCCTGAACAACCATTAGACTCATTTTCAGATGTATTTTGCAATTTGGAGTTAGGTACCTGGCAACCTGTTGTTATGGATGAAGCTCTGCATGATATCAGGCTGAACTCAGAGTGACCATTAAGTGATTTGACTGTTACTGTGGTACAGGAAAAGCTGTATTGGAAATTTTGTTTTCCTTTCAGTGGAAAACCAGTGATTGCTAAAGACTGCAGGCATGAAATACTTGTCTTATAAGAATGTTTTCTTCTTGCTACCATCTGTGAAAATTTGAAGCTTTAAACATTTGTCTCATGCATTTCTGTGTGGGAGGTGTGATACTTTCAGTTTAATAAATGAGACTTAGCTTGTTTACAATATATCAAAATTGACTATAATTTGGACAGTGTGCATCTGTTCTGGAAAATGTCTAGTGTACTTACTTTGTAATGGAGTGTGATTATGTTTAACTTGATTTCTCCTGCAAAATGAAGCATAATTAATATTTAATTTGTAATCCTTCGGTAATACAGTATGAGGCTGCTGTCAGTTAATTGGAAGCAATTAATTCATTAGCTAGAAATGATAGTACCACAGGAACAATGTGCACAGGTAGCTGGATGGTGAAAATATCTGTGGGAGACCGACAAGTGTAGTTCAGGTCTCCAGGCCACAGATTTTCTTCAGTAGTAAACCATTCAGTATTAATAAGCTATTCAGTATTAGTAAACCATTTGCTCCCCAAAGATGTGCCAGTACCTGTTTTAAAATCAGTTTTTGCTTTCTAAACTCCTTGGAGTCTGACTTGATTGTGAGTTGCCAGTTGAAAGGTGAGCTTTCCTACCTGGAAAATGGAAAAAGAGACTCAAAGAGGAGAGGGAGTAGAGCCTGAAAAACAGAGCCCTCTGCCACCACCTCCTAACAGTTAGGCAGGAAATTTGAATGGAAGTAGCCAGGTTACAGAGCTGCATGAAGACCATATAAGGCACAAATTCTTCAGACAGATCAATTTGTTCACCACCTTCATAGAAGAAGGGATAAAGGACTTCATATGATTCTCCCAGATCATTAAATCTGTCTAAATTCTTAAATATGGACATGATGACTCTTTTCCCATGGTCTGACTTCTCTTCTGGGGCCACCTAAGGGTCACCATTTAGAGTTGCTTTTCCTTGTTGTCAATATTGCAGCAAGAAAGAAACATCTGTTACCATCTATAGGTCTTTCACATGAATGGCCTAATTGATTGGTGTGCTCTGGTCTGTGTTATCTTCACAGGACCACTTTAATTGGCACAGTCAAGAAGTACTGTGATTAGTCTTGTTCCTTATTGTTACTTATTTGATGAATGCTCTCTTTCTGCTTCCCCAAATCTGTTTGCATCATTCAGAAGACCAGGTCTTAGGCTGGCCCCCTGTCCTGCTGTGCATGCACATCATAGACTCAACATTGCAGGGGTGAGATCTACCACTTACGAAGAACTGGCTTTTATTGTGACACCCACTGTGAAAACTTATCTTCTGATATGATAATAGATTTTGCGAGCTTGGATATCATAACCTTTTTCTGTTGAGTCCATGTCTATTCCAAAATAGTTTTGCCCGTTTTATCCTGACAAAGTTTGCCCTTGCTTGGAAAAGGAAAAGGCATGGAATGTAACCTCTTTTGCAGTTAAAGTGACAAGAACAGTCTCTGTGCTAAGTGAGGACTAACTGCTAGCCTTCTCAGAAGAATAAGAATAAACACAGACTCATCTTACTTCCAACTAGGCAAGAGGAACCTGTGCAGCCTCTGTCTATGTCAGCGGGTTGTGTAGCAAAACAGGAGTGGAGCTGTAAAGAAGAAAACTTGTGCTGAGGACTTAACATCCTAACTACATGCAATTTGATGTGCATTGGGTGTGTGAGGGAGTTCACCCTGGCTCTCGTCTGATCCTGGCCTGAGCACCAGTGGCACTGCAGGAGCACAGAAGGTTGGAGCTGAGTAGAAAGCTGGGACCTCAGTAGTGGGTAGCCTTCCCTTTCAGTTTCAATTTTTTCCTTTCAGTTTCTGTATTTCTCACCACTGGGAGACAGCTGCTGTCCAAGATCCAAAACAGCACTATGCTGCAATGCAGTCTTGAAAATGGTTTGTGTTGTGGACAAACACATCTCTCTGTAGGGAGATGTGGAACAGCATTTGGTGACATACAATGAAAGCTCCAGTTGTGTTCTGTCTCAGAGTAAGTAAAGAAGCACATTGCTTTCAGGCCGTTAGGCTGGTCGTAATAATTTCCTTTTGTGTAATTTCTCTGAAGTTCTGTGGATCACTAAAATGAGACATCTGATTCTCTGGATGCAATTTTGTAGAGGAGAAATGTAGGCTAAACTGAGATAACCAAATTTTGATTCCTGTTCACTTACAGTGTATATTTTTTGTCAAAGTATCTTTTGTTCAATAGATATATCAAGTTATGATTGCCTGTTGATATTGTATGCCAAAGACCATTACAGCTTCAGAGGGATTGTCTTGTTCTGCTGTTTTTTTGAGGAGAAAAACTTCTTTAGAAAGGAGAGTTGTAATTTGCTACGGTTAAAATATGCATGGTGGTACCACAGTATGTTAAAAAAAATGTTCTGAAACTGCCTGCACTTCAGACAAGCAGTGGTTAGTTACTATGAGGAGTTTTCCAGGGTGTCCTTGGATGAAATTGTGTTGTACCAGGAGGAACAGTAAGACATGAATAAATGATTTGTCAGTGTTGTTGCCAGCATATACATAAATAAAACACTATTGCTGTATGTTTGTTTTCACTGGGACTCAGAAACAACAAAAAACTTCTGTGGTGATACTAGTTTTTTCCACACCAGTTTAAACCTGTGTAAGTAACCTTACCTGCCAATGTATTTCTTATGGCTTTCTTTTTCCTTATACACACATCATAGAAGTAATTTTTTTTTTGTTTTACTACCTGCAAATATCTACCATCTCATAAGAATATAAAAAGGGTTGTAACATATCAGACTGTTTGTCTAACTTAGAAACATCCTATTTCTGACAGTGGTGAGACATCTGATAAAGGATATAGTGATACCTCTTCCAGTGTTCCCTCACATTTTTCACCAGTGCAGTGCTTAGAAGCTTTAAGACCTATACACTGTACCTATATAGTGGTACTTAATACTCTTACATGAATTTATAACAGCAATTTTTTCAAATTATCTGCATTTTTGGCTACTATGGCACCCAGCAAGAACTCTAGGCTTACATTATGCACTCTGGAAAATACTTGCTTTTTTAAGATCCTGATAATTTCATTGTCTGTTTCCTAGTTTTTGTGTTAAGGAACAGAATGAATAATACCCTCTGGTCATATTATTTCTCCTTTTGTAATTTTGTAATTTATAATCCTGTATATGTCTTCTACTGCAGTTTACTTTCTTTCCTCTTAAGTTCCCAGATTAAGCCTCAAAATGGCATTATATTCAGTGTTAGCCAGCAAACAGAAGTGGGGACTAATTTGTTTAAAAAAAAAAAGCAGAAGAAGGACAGGGAGGACAATGGCCATCCTGAATTAATGACATTATTGTACATGAAGGGTCATCACCAGATGAAATTTCAGTTTACGGCGAAAGAAGGATCACGTTGCTATCAGAAAATGTAGATAAAATGGAATTTGCTTTCTGAGACATACAAAATTAAAAAAAAAAAAATCACCATAAAGGGTAATTTGTAGAGTTTAGGTAGCTGAATTCCCTAAATTGTCACAGTCTGCATTTTTCATCCCTTTATTACATCTGCATGCAGGTAACTCCCTTAGAATTTCTTATAGCTCCATATGTATTAGTGCAGCAATTTAGCTGGCACCAGACACCTTGCAAAAGAAAGCTGAAATTCTGCTTACTGCCATTGAAAAAAAGGATTGTTATTACACCCAGAGAATAGCGAAATGGAGCAGAGCAGAGAGAATGATTTTTTTGCATATTACCTCTATTGTATAGTATCTCCTATATATCCCTTTTTTCATCATGGATAAAATGACGTTATTCAATCTGCTGGACAACAGTGCTGTTTTGGCTCAGTAGGGAATGCTCCTTTTGCAAACAGCACTTCAAAGATCATCTTGTCTGCTTTTCATCTACTGTACTGTATTTCTAACTCTTAGTATATAAAAGCCACACTACTTGAGATTGTCACTTCTTTTCAAAACATTTAAAAACATTTTATCAATATATTTGTCAATATAAAAGATGTTATTAAGGCTTTGGGACCAAAACCGTGACCTATTATTTGTGATTTGTATAGTGGCAATGTCTACACCAAAAGCTTTTCCCCGCCTGCTTATGCCATCACTGAATATTTATTAATTTTTAAGAATTTGATCTTTATGCCCACAGGTGAAACCAGTTAAGGAACAAGAAACCTTGATAAACAAATGACTTGAAGAGAGTACAGGGCATTGAAATTCAGGGGTAACACTGTGCTGCTGCTACCACTTTGAAATTGAAATAAACTGAAATAGTGCAGAGTGTGATGGAGTAAAATGCACTCTTCAATGAAGTTGGTGATGAGTTCTGCTTAGACCTGTGGTTGCTCTGTGCAAACCCATTAGATAATTGAGTTTCAGAACAAAGCATTAATTTTGCAAGGTATGCCCTCTCTTCAGAAGTTTTGCAATGAGACTTTAAGAGCTTTATGCTATCTGCTGCTCAGTAATGAAAGCTTTGAAAGGGACAGTCTGATGGAAGATGCTGCCATTCCAAGGATATCTTCCTGCTTGTGGACCACTAAGAAGGAGAAAAGAAACATCATCTGTCAGCAGACATATATTCAGGAGAGGGAATAGGAGAAGAGAAGGTACATTTATTTCTAGTTGTGGACGTTGTTGAGAATCTTACTCATGCTTTATGTACATACAGTTTTTGGCATCAGCAGTTGCAAAACTGGAGTGAAGGTAGAAAGCTTCTTGAGAAGCCTCTTCAGACACTGAGAGCTAGGAGAGTGATAACTGTGAGGCCAGAAGCAAAGAGAAATGGAAGTAGCAAAGCACAAGTATTTCCAAATGGTGTTTCATATTATAGAACTTCTTCAATTGTCCTTCTAGAAGTCCATGTTCAAAATATCTTATTTTCTGCTTTAATTTGTTCCATTTTCATCACTGCAATACAAACCCCCCATGGTTATCTCTGCTTATGGTTTCTTACTGATACGCCAATATAAGCCCTTAGAGCATCTTAATATAATCCTAACCCCGTAATAAGTAAATTTTGTTTTAACAACAGTAATGGTCTTTAGCAGTTATGTAATTCCTTTAATCTATAAGGAGCTTTGCATTCATTACGTAGCTATATCTTCTATCAGCCACTAAATCTACAGGAGAAATTATGGCAGAGAACTTAGGTGACATGTCTGTATTTACCAAAGTTACTGGTTTCAACAGTGGTTTGAAACTCTCAAACTACTGGTTTTCAGCACTCCTGCAATATGTCATTAAAAGTGTTTGCACATTGCCATTCCTGCAATCTTTCCCCAGTTTTGTTCTGCATGTGTCTGGTTTCCCTGCAGCAGATTTTTCTTGACATCTGCTGTCAAGATAATTGTAGCTAGATTGAGGTGGAAAGTGCTCTGGCTCTTCAAGTGCGCTGTTTGACCAAAAACTGCCACTACAGACAAACCCAGCTGGGGGAAAAAAAACCAACCAACTAACCCTCATAAATTTGTATTACAACTGGTTAAAATTTTTAATTAAGAATTTTCTATAGAAACTGAGTTTTCTGCCAGATTGAAATTTTCAACAAGACAGTGTTTACTTTTTTTAACTTTTAAGGAAAGGTAGATTTAAAATGTTGGCTTTTAAAAGAATTTTTCATTACTTCTGGAATAAATCTAAGCACTATGGTGGCTTGTGAGATTATAGGAGGTATAGTTTGAATAACTCATGTTGTTATATTTCCCCATCACTAATGCTCAGCAGGCAGACTGTACCTCTCATGGTGTACTGTATCTTCTGTGGCAGAGGGATAGATAGCCCGCAACACAGCACAGAAGACATTTTTTCAAATCTACAGGTTGGAACTGAAAGTCTTCAGAATTCATTTTCCCACAGAAAGTTTTCCTCTATCAAATTTTTGCCCCAATTTCAGGGGAAAGTGAGTATTCAAATAGTTAATTTAACGAAAAATGAAAAATTAATGTTTTTGCCAGCTTAAACTTGCATGTGAAATTGTCGACTAATTCAAGGGTTTTTCAGGATTTTTTTTCTTCATTTAAATAAAAGGAAAAATAATCCCTGCAACCTTGGAATAAAGCAGAGAGTATTTTACATATTTGGCATTTATAACATGGACTAGGAATCACACAATAACAAGATGTAGCACCTGTAAGAACATTTTCACAAAATGCATGCTTTGTATGTTAGTAGTTGGAATGCATTCAGTTTGCGATGTGAATATATGAAAAGGAATAATTATGAGAAAAATTACACAGGAATGAAAAATCTTGCAGCAGCTATTTCAGATTAATTAACTATATATAATTGCACATGCAGTATAGTGTTATGATTGATGCTGAATTCTTTTAAATTTTTCAAGTTTAACAATTAAAAACATCAGTGTACTTCCCATTAGTCATTCATGTTGTGCAAAAAAATATTCAGGGTCTGTAGCCTTTGAAATGGAGAGAACAAGCCTTTGGTAGGCAAAAATAACATCAGAGCAGCTGTAGGAAGATACAGCAGGACATACACTGGCTTGTTAAAAGTCAGCACAATCAGGAAATTGGGGTCACGTTTAGGCCCTTAAGCACTTCGGGGGAGAACTAGTCATCTTTTAACTATAGACCATTTCTAAAATCAAACTTTAAAGTGCTGCCATATAGTGACATATATAATCTAATCAGTGATCTTAGGCAGGTACTTTTTATCTGCTAGCCTATGGAATGTAAAAACACCTTTGCCATGAGACACTATGACAAGTTTCTAGGGAGATAACAAATAGAAAGTATCTACTATACTTGGCAGCAATAAAGGCATATTATTCTTAACCTGCTACAAGCAATGCAAACAGTTCATTAACATCATTGCTTGTATGAAGCATGTCTGTATTTTGTTCTTCATTACAGTTTTTGCTGACGGTGGCTCTGATGCTGGACATTCTTGTAAATAAAGCTGTGGGAAATATCTCTAGGGTCATTGTGTCAAAGACCTTTTTTGCATTATCAAAAGAATTGAACATGACTTGGCAATGTGCACTTGCAGCCCAGAAAGACTATCTTATTCTGGGCGGCATCAAAAAAACATGGCCAGCAAGCTGAGAGAGGTGATTCTGTCCCTTTTCTCTGTTCTGTCATTCTACCTGGAGTACTGTGTCCAGCTCTGGGGCTCCAGTACAAGACAGATATGAACCTGTTAAAGCAGGTCCAGTGGAGAGTTACAAGGGTGATCAGTGGGCTGGATCACCTCTCCTATGAAGACAGGTTGAGAGAATTGGGATTGTTCAGCCAGGAAATGAGAAGGCTCCAAGGAGACCTTATAGAAGCTTTTCAGTATTTGTGCCTATTCCATGTTTGAACTGACTCCGCTGGAAAAGCACCATCAGCAAAGTACTGATGGGGGCTCATAAGAAAAACGGAGAGAGAGACTTTTTACCAAGGGCTTTAATGACAGGACATGTCCACAGTTTTAAATGGAAAATGATTGGATATAAGAAAGAAATGTTTTATGAGACACTGGAACAGGTTGCCCAGAGAAGTTGTGGATACCCCATTATTAGAAGAGTTCAAGATCAGGTTGGATGGAGGTTTGAGCAAACTGGTCTAGTGAGAGATGTCCCTGCTTATGGCAGGGGGATTGGAACTAGATGATCTTTAAGGCCCATTCTAACCCAAATCATTTCATAACTCTATTCTGAAATGTTTCCAAATGCCCAAGTACATCTGACCTTTGGTTTAGTTTTGCTCCTTTGATTGAATGGAGAAACCCAGGCTGTTATTTATTGGAAATTAAAAAAGTATATTATCTCAAAGATACCTAAATTCTTTTCTGTCACCAGAATTAGTCTGGAATTGATAGAAATGTGAGCAACAACCTGAATCATTCTGACATAAACACACCCAATTCTATATCCCATTCCAGTGTAGAATTTGATTAGAACTGTGCATTTGTGCTAATCTGTATGGAACCCCTTTTTTTTTTTTTTCTGTAATATTCATTTGAAATGCAATCTCTCACATTGCTCAACTACATTCAGTGCTTTTGTGAGAGTGAATGTCTGTCTACAAGGAGTTAAGGTAATTTATTTCTATTTCTTTAGAACCTTGAAATTTTAGTGGGAATGCCAGCCCTTCTGATTTTGGCATTCTCTAAAGTAAGGCAAGTGATTCTAGCATCATAATCTTATTTATCTCTTGTCAGCTCCATGTGGTTTCCTTGGCCTGTATCTGGGATATCAATTTTTAAAAGAATTATTTCCTCAGCCAGGCAGATGTGCAGTGTCAGCATCTCCTAGTTCACATTCCAGTAGTGTAATTCACAATCTAAGCAGGCAAGATGAATGGTGGCATAAGGAGAAATAATAGAAAACCAAAAGACTGAGATGGCAGAAATAAGCACGTAAATAAAAGGTGTAAAGACTCAGGAATGGGAATGTGAATAAGGGAGTCAGATGATTTCCCCCACAATTGTGTTAATAACAGACAGAGATTCGTATTCAGTGGCAATTACTGTAAAATGCAGTAAAAGAGGGGAAATTCAGTAAGATGACTGTTTTTAGGTCTGATTCAAAAAAACTTAGAAGTATGTGTAATTCTTACACGTGTGTATGTGTAATGAGGAATTACCATAAGTTAAAAGTGCCCTTAAACACTTTGCTGATGAGGGTGTTTCAGCACAGCAAATTCAAATGTGTAATAGTCCTAAATTTGTAGATATTTCATTCTTCATTTTACAGTTTTCTGAAGTATTAGTGTTTGAACCTTTTATTATATGTTATAGCTAGTATTTACTGAAATTAATCTCTATGCAGTTTAACAACAAGGTAACATGCACCGTTAATGACCATCGTCTATCTCATATTGAGATTCTTTATTTCTTTACTGGATAATGTCTATCATTATTGTATCTTAATGAAATGAGGTAAATGTGAAAGGTAAATCAGAGCAGTCTGGTTTACATGTGAGCTCACACCTACTTACAGCATTTCATGACTTTGTGCAAAGGTTCAGAATTACATATGTTAAATTCATGATATTCTTTTTGCTCTTATTTGACTCATAAAGCTAACACATAGCTGTAGTTCAATTAATATGTTCAAAATACATTGTATATCAATAGATAAAGTGAAGTTTTCTTTTGAAACTGACAATTCCAAACAGAATTACAGCTATGCCCAACTATTTATTTATATTTTATTTGACAACTACTTTTAGTAGTGAATCTGTCAGGAACAGACGCCGCTTCATTGTGATCTCTTGCTTTTGCTTAATTGTCTACTTCATTAATTCATTTTGAAAGTAATTCCTGAAAACTTATGATCAACTTGCACTGATGATCTGAATTTTTCAATTTTTAAAAATGTTACTCCTTGTGGTGGTCCAGAAATAGGTAGTTTAGTATTGGATTGATTAGGCAAAAGATTTTACTATGGCACTTGTGGATTTAGGAGCCCTTATTCAGCCTTAGCCCTTTTTGATCAAATTGGATTTGGTCTTTATTTTCAACTTACATGACCCTGTAAATGTAAGGGTTTCACTTAAAGGTTGGCCAGCTGAGATGAAAGCATGAGTTGTTTAAATTTGTGAATCCAAGGAACTATGCTGCTCTCCTTAGCTGACTATCTGATCTAGTGTTTGTGACTTCTGGTTTTATTTGTCTTTTCTTCAAGCAAGTCTCTACATGGAAATCTTGACATGAACACCGGTGTTACATTTTGCTTTGTTACAATTAGTTACATCTGCTTATAAATTATTTCTGATTTTGTATGTTCTTACAATGGTTATATATTGTGACTTGGTCTTAGCAATACATGGTTTGGCTATGTGTAGAAGGAATTTTTATCCAGGTTCCTGGTAGTAATCCAGTCATTTGCAAAAGTAAGTGTATACCGCTTTCCTTAGTAACTTTATATTCACTTTCTGTGAAGTCCTGTATACCTGAAACTAGGCCTGTAATTCTTGTAGTTTTGTAACAGTTGTTTTAAAATCTTTTTGATTGTCTGTTTATTCAATTCTGGTTTTATTCACTTGTCCTATGTGAATGCTGAGGACACTCTGCACACTATATCACCTAAGCCAGCTGACAAACACCTACTCTGTAATGACTGGAAAAAAAGGTCACTTTCCCCCCAGAATTATTGGGTTGTTTCTAAAGAACTTGGTTTTGCCAGGGTACCGTGGTTCAGCAAACCACACAATTTAAGTACACACTTTCTGATATCAGTAGCTTTAATGATATACCTGAAGGTCAGTGTTCTGCTACAGTGGACTGCAGCAAATATGCAGCATAATTTATTTCCAAAACAAAAAGGATATTTCGTACCTAATTACTAGTAAAATCCCTAAGTTCTCCCTTTTTCTGGGAGCCACATGAATGTAGGGGCCAGTCACATATTTCACTACTCCTCACATGATGCATCTTGCACTTGAACATACCCTTTCATTGACTCCCTGATGCATTATTTTGTCTCAATACTTGTTCTTAATTGTAATTTATAAACCCATGGAAATACTGGGATATTGTCCCTGGGATATTGTTTACTTCAGGCATGTTATAGTTTTGTTTAGATATTGAATGTAGGTTTCTAAAACACAAAAGTTAGAACACAGTTAAAAAGATGGTTAGCTGAAAATTTCAAAACATTGTAAAAATTATTGAGTCCCATAACTTGATTGTACTAAACAAGCATCTTAAACTTTGAACTTATTTGTAAGATTGCATTGACTTGAAGCTGTTCAATTGAGCTTCTAGAATTATTGACTATTACCAGTTTGAAAGTAAATGATTCCCAATGGGACCTATTTCAAGGCTGGAATGGATCCAAGATGAAAGCCCTCTGACAGTGTATACACATAAATCCCTAATCTCATTGAGCAGGTTATTTTAGGGAGGCCTAGCAGATTAGTAATGGGATGCCTTGCAATTCCATTAATGAATTCCTGTCCGAATACATTGATGAATAGCATACTGACATTTTAGGGGGTTTTATGGCAATGTAATGCAGTGGTTTAAGAACCCATTGCACAAACCATTTTAAGTATTGTTGATGTTAAATAGTAACCCATGCAGTTACTATGTTACTTGATCTTTCATTTTAACAGTAGTATTGATTTGATGAAAAGCAGAATTTACAAAACTATTTTCCAATAAAGTTGCCTGTATATGATGAAGGTTGGAGTCCTACCTAACATGAGAACATTGTGAGTTCTGTACAAGATTGGCTTAAAGGAATTTGTGTTTTGATTTCAGATTTTGAGAAACAATAATTTTGTTTCATAATAGCCTTTCTGTTCAAAATGTTATAGCAAAAACCTATTTGGGTTATATCAGTCTGAAATGAGCTTAAATACCTCTGTGCAGAAGTGCATAATTTATGTATCTACCTATACTAATTTGTATTTATTAATATAATTTGATATTTAGAATTGTTAAAGGAATGATAATGCACTGTAGTCAACATCATTAAAGAAGATTGTGAAAAATACTGTCATGAAGAGAGGAGGGAACAATGCTATGGAACAGAGATGACTTAGTCTTGTTTCCATAAAGAACTTAAATAAAATCAGGCTCATAATGCCTCACACACAGTAATGTTTGAATGTAAGGATGAACATTATTTAGGTATTGGAATGCTCCATTTTTGGTTTAACTTTACAAATACATCTTTAGTGTGGATCCTTATTAGACTGACATGAGTTGTCCTCTTTATATTGCTCAAGTCTGTGAGAATGCTAAGACAGAAAGAGTTGGACCTCCAGAGGGGAGTTAATGAACAACAAGGCACATTTGTTTCTAGAACCTGTAAACCAAGTTAAAAGTCAAGGCTTTAAAAAGCAGTGAAAATGGTATCTGCTACTAGTATTTCCATTTGCTGTTCAGTCTGTTATATCTATTTTATGCTGCTTTAAATATTTTTTTCAATTAATTCTTTTTGTGAGTTTCTTTTCCTTCTTTTCACCATGAGTTTCTCCTTCAGTCAGAAGAACTTTGTTCTGGGAGCACTTCCCTAGCTGAGATTTGAATCCTCGTCTGCTTTAGTAAGAAACATTTGTTTTAAACCACAGCATGTCAGCTTATACCACCTACATTCTCAGAGGCAGCTTCACTTTGCTACTTCACGCTTTTACCTTCAGGATCTTAGTTTTTCAAAAATCCTGTGGTGGAGGCTATAAATGTAGCAGATTGTTGTTCCACTGTACTGAAAGTGTTGTCCCCACCTGCAGAGCTCATATTCCTCCTCTTGAAATGGCAGATTGACCTGGAAAATTAGCAATCTATTGTGCTAACCTTTTTAGTTTTGGTCTGTTATTTTAGCACTGACCTTCAAGAAACTTTTTTGACTTTGTTCCCCATAACTTCAATTTTCCAATTCTCAGGCCCCACTTTCTGTTTAATGAGTTCATCAAGAGATCTTTTTAACCATAAATCAAATTTGGACTGAATGAAGATATTTGAGGTTTCTGGTTGCAGAAAGGACAGAAACATCCACATTGTGTCTTTCTCAAAAATGCCTCTAAAAATCAGTCCGAAAAAGGGTGAAAATTATTTGATAACATTTGTTAGTCATATATGTGTATTGTACTTGTAGAGGTTTTAGGAAAAACGAGTGATCCCAGATCATTCTGCAACTTTGATCCTTTGATCCTTTCTACATGTTTCCATTATAGGGGTTGATTTTGATCAGGAAATAAGTTTTCAAGGACTGTAGAACTGGTTTTTTCAGGGAAGTCAGGTGACTTCCTCATGTTTTCACCCAAATGAAACCACAGAAACAAATTTAGTGGGATCCAGGTCAGCTATAATAACGTTCTTTTCTTTCTTGACTTTGAAGGAGGAAAGTAGACAAAATGAAGAGAGAGAAGTGCTTCACTTTCTTCACAGTTTTAGAAGAGTCATAGATAACAGCTTTTTTTTTCAGAAAAAAATTAGTTGATGTGACCATTCTCTGTATATATGCTTGAAGTATAAAATAGAAACTGTCTACTCAACTAAACGTCATCTAGAAAGAGTCCATTTCTGCTAAGAATTACTATATTGAATTCTATGACCTGTATTATGCAGATGAGAGTGGATTATTGTGCTTTACACTTTACAGCCTTTAATTCTGTGAATTGGTATGTAACTATACTGCTAATCATCACATGCCTTATTCTTAAATTGAAACTCAAATATTATAGTTAAAACATTGTTAAAAAATAGTTTAAAACTTGAAATGTGACAGAAATTCAGCTCTGATGGACAACGTGCAGGTAAGGACGAAGTTATGTAGGCAACATGTGCAAGGAAGTAGCAGTCAGAGTCTGAAACTCAAAAGTACTCAAAGTACTGCAAAACTCAAGGTGCATGAACATTCCTTTTTCTCCAGTTACAAACTGATCAACTATGACTAGGTTCACTCCATTAATAAAAGGCTGATGAGTGAGATTAGAGGCCACACAAAGTCTGAAATATACAAGAGTTCCTCTCTTTCAGTATCACTTCTCTTTTTGCCACTTGCCACACTCTTGTTTCATGGCTCTCACTCCAGTAAACAGTAGTCACTTACTTCGCCTGCCTTAAATATAAATTTCTTTCTGCAGCCATAGGCATCAGTTCTTGAAAGAACTGCCATCAATAATTAATGAATGCCTCTGTTGCAGCAAAAGTCTCCTAGCAATAAGAAAGCTCACTGTTGTGCCTCCGTTGCCCAAGAGAAGAGAGACTGATGGCAAATGTTTTCATTGCCAGTTTTTGCTTATAGCTAATCTCTTCTCTATCCAGTCAGATTCTTTTGCTTTATTGCAGCCCTGCCCAGAAATACTTCAGGATATACTTCAGTATGTTGGATACAGACCCTATTTTTACCTTGTACTTCCTATATATTTAATCCAGGCTGACCATAGTGCTTATAATTATTTGAAAATCTCTCAGAAAAAGCATTCAGAAGTTCTTAGCAAATGTATGACAACAGTATCTTACAACAATAAGAATGCAAAGTGTCGCCATTCCAAATTTGGCCTGTCAAACATGTGTCATATATTACTTCTCTTTCTCATCTTTTGAAGAATTTATCCCCAGACTATCTTTGGGAACAAATGTTCCCAGTAACATAGAATTCATTCCTCTTCCAACTCTTTATCTGCCCTGGAGATCATCTGGGAATATTGAAAGCTAATATTTGTTCCAAACTGGCACTGTTGGTGGCATCAAGAAAACTCTACTCTCTTGATTACTTTATCTCTTGATGGACTTAAAACACTGAGTGTCTCTACAGTCTATTCAGCTTTTAGAGAAATAGGATTAACTTATCGGTCCCATTCCAAAACCAATCTTTTTGGTCTTCATTGTTTTGAACTAAACTGCTTGCTTTTGTTTAATGACAAAATACTTCTGCCATGAAATTTCCATAAGGGAAACATGATCTTTTAAAATGAAAACCAGTTCCTGATAAAATCTTTGCTATCATTTACCTAATTAAATGTAATTTCTATAATGTAAATAATAACATTATAATAATCACTGCTTTCAGTTGAAAAAGATTTTCTCCTCGTGTTAAGCAGATGAAAAAGCTTTAAAACTAGATTTTTTATACCTGGAATTGTCAATCATTAAAAAGAAAAAAACAAAGAAAAAAAGCTGTACATTGGTTTAATGATCATCTATTTTGTGGACAAAAGGCTCTATTTCTGTATTTTCTCTAAATAAATTTTCATTTGTAGTTTCAGTTTTATCTCATCGTGGTCATATAACATTTTGTGAGAAATGGAAGTGCTGACAACTAAATCTTACCTGGGAGACATACAAGAGATGCATGTAATGATAGAACTGCAGTAAACAAAGAGCAATAAGAAAAGTGGTATAAAACCCTCAGAAAGTTCTCTTGTATGTGTCTTTTCCAGACTGAAGGCACAATACCAGCAGAGTTCATGTATGTATTTTCCAAACACCAACTTATTCTGCTGCCTGGAAAAAGCCATATGGGTTGTGCTCTCTTCCCACAGGTACCTTTGCATAGGAAGGCAGCACTGTGGTGCTTGCTGTTATAGCCAGCCATATGAGTTACAGGATGGATATGGGGCTGTGCCAGACATTGTCAAGGCTGCAGCAGATTAGAGACAACACAAGGTGAAACAGGGTGTTGGAAAAGTAAATGAAAATGTATCACATCCACAGCACATTAAGAATCCGGGTGTCCTGTGGAGGACACCCATGTACTTCTCATTGGTTGGCAGGGTTTCTTTCACTCTTGAGTGATCTGTTCATAAGAAAGAGTTCCCTCAGCCTTAGAAAAGCTTCCTGACCCTGTGATGATCTAATGCCAAATTATTTTTTTCTTTAAGAAGATTAAAAAAAAAAAAGAAAGCAAAAAAAAAATAAAAAACCAACTAGAAAAAAAATTATAATTGTTCTCAATTTCAGCTGTTCAGTTAAAGACCAAAGGAGCCCAGTGATGATTTCTTGTTAATGATCTGAAAGTATAACTATTTCTTTATCATTCTGTTAGTAAATCCTTTTTTAACAAGAAATCCCTGTAGGTGTCTCTGTCCAAAACCAGTTGACAATGTTTGGTTTTACTTTGAACTGTGTTTATCTAACAACATGAATACTTCCAAGATGAACGTAGTTCATCTGAAATTTTCATAAATTGACTGCACTTTTTCATGAATTCAGAATACTTATCTTGAAAAACCCCAAAAACTTAGCAAACTGATACATTTTGAACCAAGAGGGAAAAAAAAGAATGAAATGAGAGAACTTTCACTTCAAATTTAGATGGAGTGTTCGTCTTTGTCATTCCAAATCTGATCAGTTGAAACATATTTTAAGAAATTAAATCAGCAGAATATGGAATAAATTTTCCTTTTGGAGTTCTTACTGCTGTCAGTCTTCCTGAAACTGGTCATCCAAGCTGCAAAAGAGGGCAGGGGTATTTGTACTATTAATTAAACCCTAAGTAGTTTCTTTAGGGGCATCTTTGGCACAGATGTGGTTATCCTTTGCTGCTCTCCTCACCTCTGACTGCAGCAGCTGTGGAGGTCTGAAACTTCAACAGTCAAGGCTGTGCTCTGCTTTGGAGGGAAGATCCCAACTTCCCTCAACCTGATCAGGTTGACATCAGCCCTGACTTGAGCAGGTGTTTGGATTAAACGATCTGCAAAGTTTCCTTACAACCTAAATTATTCTATGTGTTCATGAGAAGTATAAAAAAATATGCAAAATTCATTCTTTTGCATTGTTATTTGTCTGGGGTTTTATTTGGAATAAAGAATCAACTGTAGAACAGTTGAATTCTGGTCAGTACAGAAAAGAGTAAAAATCCATCAGCTTTAAGTGCTGGCAAATGAACCCCACCCCCTGCTCTATTATAATAGGAAATCTGAAAACTGGATGTGAAAAAGTGGAACTGGATTCCTGCAAGAGGCAGAGCTCCTGCCAGTTCTGAGATACAATCTTTGGGGAAATTAAAGAGATGACTAAGTGTAATGCACAGTGTGCCTGTACAACCAGTAAATCAAAAGAGACAGTGTCACAATCCATTCTTTTTTCTCCTATCTAGCAGAGGATTTTGATTTCATTTGCAGTACAGAACAAGAAAAGGAATTTCAATTCACAAATGTGACAGAATACTGACTGAACAGGCTTCAAACAAAGACAAGAAAATGTTCTTTAAACATTGCAGGAGATAAATCACAAGCATGGTGATACTTATTTTTAGAGATTTTGTAAATCATCTGCATTATCCTGTTAATGTTGAGATTTTTCACTAGGTTGATACCTTTATCATAAATATAATTACATGCATTGTGAAGGTTTCTGGTTAATAAATTTTGAACTGAAGACATAAATGTTGTAAATGTCCCAGAGACTGGCCAAAAATTGATGATACAAAGTTAATCTATAAATAAGAATGCAGCACTTCTATCTAGATTAAGGGGAATTGAACAAAATGTGAAAATGGAATTTTATGAACCTGTTGGTATTGGTTTAGTAAATAATTGATGTTAGCACATAAAGATTGCTTATTTTATTGGAATCTTTAATCATATTTATTTTAAGAGTATGTTATTAAGGGATAAATAAGATGAATGTAGGTGCTAGGGATCTATGAAAATACTATCAGAAGTTTTGAATTATGATTCATATTTTAAATGTTGCTTTATTGGTATTTAAATTAATATTAAAATGAAATCACAGTACTATTTTATCAGTTGTGGACCCTTTTTGTTACTAGAAAGCATGAACAGAATACATTGTGGAAGGCTAATCTTGGCTGGCTGTCAGACCCTCACCCACTCTCTCACTCTCCCTCTTCAGGAGGACAGAGAAGAAAATAAGATGGACAAGCTCATGGGTTGAGGTAAAGGCAGTTTAATAAGAAAAGCAAAAGCCACATGGGGAAGGGAAGGGAAGGAAAAAGATGAAAGTTATTCACTACTTCAGGCCAGCAGACAGATGTCCAGTGACTTCGTGGGAAGCAGGGAATCAGTACACATGGCAGTTGCTTCAAAAGGCAAACACCATAACCATGAATGTCCCTCCCTACTCCTTCCCAGCCTCCCTTTTATGGCTGGGTATGGTATGGAATATCGTTTTGGTCAGTTCAGATCAGGTGTCCCAGCTGTCTCCCCTCCCAACCTCTTGCCCATCTACAGCATGCTGACCAAGCACTGCTCAGCAATAGCCAAAACATCAGTGTGTTGTCAACAGCAGTGCAGATACAAATGCAAAGCACAGGACTATATGGGCTGCTATAATGTAAGTTAAGTCTGTCCCAACCAGATCCAATGCATATAACAAAAGGCGATGTGCAGTATTATGTCTGATTTAAAGCTGTGACCTGTATTTAGATATGCATATCTTTTCTTGTTCATGTTCAAAGCATGTAAAAAAAAACACAAAGTAGGTAATATATCTGATATATAACTAGCAAAATATTTATTTCGAAAAATAATAAAAGTTTAAAGAAATATATAAATGTTAATTACAAATGGGATTTTAAAGACTTGAAATTTAATCATACTCTCTCTAACCACTAATTTCTACTGGTTAGGTGTCACAGTATTTTACTGCCTTGCACCTTCTTACTGGTGTGTCCATTATTGCTTGAAACTGAACTGTTTACTATCTCTATCTTTTCCTTTAAAAGGCAAAATATTGTTTTACAAGGCTTAAAAGACTTGTTTTTACCTAAAGAATTACATTCTGTCTTATCTGCTTCTAACCAGGCAATTCTATCTATTCTTACATTCTCAGTTGGTTTCAGAATGCAGAGACAATTCTTGCAGTGGTTTTTCCTGAGCAGAGAGAAGGGTTTAGAATTGCTTTTCCAAGCCATTCAGCAACCTTATATTTCTTCCACTCATCATTGTAGAATATCAGTTGAATTACAAAATCTCACACATAATCAATGAGTAAACTCAGAAAATACCATAATATACATTGGTGGTGTTCCTGAAGCTTGAGTGCATCCAAACTAGAGATCTCAAGGTATCCTTATTGAGAACACTATTTGCTTCAGCTAGTAACATGTAGGTGATACCTTTCAGGCAGTGTAAAACTATTTCTGGATCAGATTATCATTGAATGGTAGTGTTTTGAAATATTTTCCACAGTGAGCATCAGACAAAGATAGAATATTTACTCCACAGTTTATTTAATTCTGGTTATGCCTGTCCTGCTAACCATCTGTTCAACTTTTGATTTAACTTACTATTTTAATGAAATCTTAATTGCAGTTTACTCATTCTTATAAAGATCTCTTACTGGCAAAGTTCTATTAGGTAATCTTTTACACTATTTGGAAATGTCTTTTTCAATCCTATGTCTAGGTAGAAGGTAATTTTTTTCAGTTATAATGTTTTCCTCCAAGCTACATATTTTAACTTAAGTATGTCATTGGTTTTACTTGCAGTTTGAGATGTGTGTAGGCTTGCAAGGACATTTTATGAATGTTAGACCTTCACTCTAGTAATCTGAACTGTGGCAGTCTTAAAACATAAAAATCCATATTTTGTCATATCTCACAGTTTAAGAATCCAATAAAGATAAGTTCAAAGTTAACAAACTACTTTTACATTTAACTGAACTGAAATCCCCAGAAGATGATTCAGCTGATTCAGACATGTTCTTGCTCATTAACAAGCTAAGCTAACAGGTAGGCAGCATCCCTGTGTTATCAACGCTCTTTTGGTCACAAATGTACGAGACAGCACCATACAAGATGTTATAAAGAAAATTGATTCCATCTCAGCCAGACCAAGTGCAGATGTTTAAGATAAATCAGAGGAATCATGTTTGTAAAGTGCTTATTTTTCTCTGTTGCTTGTGGAGAGAAATTGATTCTTCTAGGCAATCCTAGAATTACTAGCTGAAATTGGGACTTTTTTTTGAAGTCTGTAGTTGAGATGAAATATGGTATTTGTAACAAATTGACCACAGAAATTCAGCCCAAACCATCAAAGCTCAGTGTCTGGCTATCAAAAATGCATGTTCATACATCTCTCTCTCCATTTGTGTTTAATGATGTGCTAGTCTTTTACTTGGGAAAAATTAGGAGAATATTCTTTTCAATGAAGTTCAGACCAAAAATTGTGTGTTTTCTTCATTTGTGTGTCTTAAAGTTGTATTATGAGTGACAGTCCCAGAGCAATAATGTGAGCAGTGTGTGGTTCTGATGTGTCTGTCTTCTGATAATGAAATGGTAACTTATTTTTGAGTCATTGGAAGAAGAGTGTATTGTAAAGTAGACAGTCTGCCATAGAGATCTGTTGAAGATAAAATCTCAATAAAACTTCTGACACTTTCCCCTCTACATATCAATGACAATTTTATTTAAAATACTGAGTACAATACAGAGCAAAGTTATATCAGATCAAGTGTTGGATTGATATCAACCTTTGGATGGTTAAGAAGTGACAATAAAGGTATTTGCTTTGTCAGCCAAGGAGTGGAAGAACAGGCTGTCTTCTTCACTGTTTTCCATGTGAAATTCTTTGCTGCTATTACATGCCAGCTCTTGTCAAATGACTGGCCCTAGAGCCAGTTGTTCTTTATATACAGTTTTCAAGTAACACAGTAAAGAAACAATCACCTCAATTTGTTAATTTGTACATTGCTTGAAGTCTAGTTCTTTTCCATCTGCTCTGCAATCTGCTGCTCATGGTACATTGTGAGCGAAGCCAACCAAATCCTCAGACCAGCTCCTGAGTTGTCAAGCTTTGTTTCCCTTCCATTTCTTCTCAAAAGTACCTGTGAGCATGGTAGATAATTTTTACTTAAAAACTCTAGCAGTTTCTATATCTCAGTCTGATTTTATAGACTGCAGCAAGACTGATATACACCAATCATCTTCAACAGGTTCTAAACCAAACATACATGACAGAATCATAGAATCATGGAAAGGTTTGGGTAGGGTTGGAAGGAACTCTATGGATCATCTAGTTCGAACCCCACTGTCATGGGCAGGGATGCTACCCACTAGAGCAGCTTGCTCAAAGCCCCATCCAACCAGAAGGATATTTTCTGGTTTTGGACCTGTAAGTACTTTTAAATAACAACTTTTTTTCCTATGACAGTTTCCTCATTAATTTTGATTTATCTACAGAATATTGGCTGTTTCTAAAGGCTGTAGAACTTAGATTATGTTTTACAACAAAGGGTTTGCAGAGGAAGTGTTTCAGAAGGTTCTTATTTAGGGCTCATTTGTAGCTGTATTGAATTGTAGTAGTATCCATTCTCCGTCTGAATAAACCCTTGGTTTATTTGGCCTGAATTATTGTTTCCGCTGACATGGTTCTTTGAAAAGCCCAATAAAGCTGACATGTTAATGTTGTTTCTGATCTTTATAAGACCCCTGTGCAGTTATTCATGCCATTACATGCTGTTGGTGGGTGAGCTGGCAATGTGCGCTCACGGCCCAGGAAGCCAATTGTATCCTGGGTTGCATCAAAAGCAACGTGGCGAAGAGGATGGAGGGAGGTGATTCTGCCCCTCTACTCTGCTCTGGTGAGACTCTGCCTGGAGTATTGCATCCAGATCTGGGGTCCTCAGCACAAGAAAGAAATGGAGTGAGTGAGTCCAGTAAGTCCAACAGGATGACTCCAAGGGACATGAAGCACCTCTCCTATGAGGAAAGGCTGAAAGAATTGGGTTTGTTGAGCATGGAAAAGAGACCACTTTGGCGTGACCGAATGATGGCCTTCCAGTACCTGAAGGAAGCCTGCAAGAAAGATGGAGAGGGACATTTTGCAGGAGTGACAGGACAAGGGGGAATGGATTCAAACTAAAAGAGAGTAGGTTTACATCAGATATTAAGAGGAAGTTTGCTGTGAAGGTGGTGAGGAACTGGAACATGTTGCCCAGAGGAGTTGTGAACCCCCCATCGCTGGAGCTGTTCAAGGTCAGCTTGGATGGAGCTTTGAGCAACCTGGTCTAGTGAAAGGTGTCCATGCCCATGGCAGGGGGGATGAAACAAGATGATCTTTAAGGTCACTCCCAACCCAAACCATTCTATGATTCTGTGATTCTGATGATCCAGGCTGGTGTAAACTCTCAGTTCCTTGAACAAACTGCAGTTTCAGTCTCCTTTTATATGCACACACCTTAATACAGCAAAGGGTCTGTAGGCAACTATAAGCACTAAAATGACATTATAGAAAGCTTGGGCATATTCCCTTGTTTGAAATTAAGATTTTAATTGAGTGCTTTTCAAGGAAGAAAGCAACTCTCTGTTATAACTCTGGCAGTGAGAGTTGCTGTACAGTGCTGAGATTCTGTGGTGCTCAGTCTTTAGAAAAGGAGTAGCAAAATACAACTGAGTGTAAATATTTCTCTTAAAAACATTTGAGGATTGTGATCATATCTGCTCCATTTTGGCCTATGACCTTTCTTCTTTTACACATATTTTTTTACTTAGAATATATTTCTGCATCTCTGTGTATAGTTATCATTTCCCTTCTGTAAAATTTGTCAGTTTCCCAGTTGTTTTGTGCTTTCCCCTTCTTTTAAATATATTTTTTAGTATTCTTCTTCCCCTATTGTGTATGATTTTCTCTGGACTTAGCTGATTGATGGTCTCCCTGTAGTCCTTGACAAATTCAGCATTCAGTAATTTGGCATGATGAGAGATCCCAGCACCTAGTGGTGGAATCCATGGAGTAGGTGTGCCATTAGTGCTCAGGAAGAAGCAACTGAGCAGCGATTATCCAAGGGCTTTTGCTACACTTATTTTTAGGCTTTGCCTGTATACAGCAGAAAGATCGCATAGTAAGCAGAGTTTATATTTTAATTTATTCATAGTGTTTTGACTTGTTCTGTCTCTGAATATAAAAAAAATTAACTTATGTCCTGCCTAAGCAATAAATGCCTGCCAGTATGACTTTTGTATTATTTATATTACTATAAAATACTTATATTTTGTGGAGGACATTTCACAAATACTAAACTATGTAATAATGTGGAGTTAAAAAATTAAGTTCTGTCTTCTTCAGACTGTTTGGGGTGATGTATAGCAACATATACTTTAATTTATTGAATTCTAATGACACAATAGGAAGAGAAAAATCTTGGCTGTTTGTATAGAAGTGTTCTATGCCAAATCCTTGGCTGCTGTAGAACTGGGTTAAATGGGTGAGGTCTTGGGAAAATAGAAAGACACTACCTGAACTAGAAATCTGGAGCAATCAATTGTGAAGTGCACTCATTCTCTAGTGCCCTTTTAAATTTTATTCAGACATTTAAATAATGTTAACTTTACTTTTGATAAGGATTTGGGTTTAAATAAAAAGTTTAAATAAATGGGGCTTAACCCCCCCCAATCTTTAAGTAGAATTTGGACAAGTTTGTCTCTTGAGTTTCCTTCTGTGATTTTACATGTTTTATTTAATTATTATTAATTGCTTATTTGATTGATCTTTCAATGATCTAACACTTAAGAAATCTTCATCTTATCCACAAAATACCATAAAGTCCTATCTGTTTTCTACTCATTGAGCAAATATCCCACAATCTCCCAGGCAGGTATGACTTAGCCTCCCTTGCTTAGTAAATTTATACTTCTGCAATGCAAAGTAGCCCTACCATCCATCCATTCAGTCTCAGATATTTTCACTGACTGGTCTTGTTTCTGACTGACTCATTTATTTCAATTATTACTTGTCTTATAGAGAATAATTAAAGAAATGCTTATTTTTAAAAGATTGGTTTAGTTGAATCACCTGTTCTACAGCCTTGACATTTCTGTGGGCATTTTTTTAACAATTTGAACAATCATAATGCAAAGTCCCAGACTGGTTTAGATTACTTGAAATAGTTGTTACATGACCTACACAGTCACTGTCTCACAACTTTGCTTATATTCTGTGGACTTGGTTTGTAAAAAACATGAGAAGCCTCTTGTGAAACAATAATATTTAAAAAGCGACAAATCAATTTTGATACCATTCAGATGTAATTAAGTGTTAAATAACCTTACTTTTGAAGGATGAACATTTTCATATCTGTAGTTAAACTTTGAATTCTCTAAAGGAATATCTGGCCATATTCTATATTGTGGGTAGCAGTAATTTTTTCTGAAAGAAAATCTTGCACAATAAATACTAGTCCAAAGTGGTTTGGATATGAAGCAGTTTTTCCCAAGAATTTTTTTAGATTAGAAGGATTTTCTGTTCCAAACCAGGAAAAGAAATTAAAATAATGAAAAAGCTTATGATATGCAGATTTGGAGAGAAAGCTTGAATTACCATAGAAACAGTTAAAAAAAATCAAGCTAAATATTTCTAAGTATCTGAATTTTAAAATCAAACCACAAGATTATTTTCAATTTGAGAGATGGCAAGTTTTCTGTGTTTTGTAAATATGTCTATATTTTCAGATTTATGATTCTTCCTCTCAGTCTATTAAAAGCAGTATGTTTCTTCAAGTGATTGCAGGCTCTGCATGACCTACAATTTTATAGTAGTAGTAAAATACTCCTGACCATTTTTTACTCCTGATAACTTGGAAGAAAGGGACAGAGGTTCCATAAGCACTGGCAGTACAAGCACACAAGACAAATTGAATGTCTTCATATCTTATATAAAAGGAAATATGAATAGATTTGAAATTGTCGTTTAAAGCCTGTGTGTCAGTTAAATCACCTTCTAACCTATAAAGTATGTCTTCTCATCTTCAGATACTCTGACAAATCTCTGCAGCAAAACTTTGGAAACAAAAATATTGAAACTAAAACTTATCTCTTTGTACTGCTGTAGTGAAAAAGCAATAAACAAACCAACCAAATAATTTTAGCCAATTTAGCAGCAATGAATTCTGAAGAGTTCAGCATTACTCAAAACCATTCTTACCAGTATCTTGCCACATTTAAAACTAAATCAATTATTTATTTAAAAGAAAATGCTTCACTGCATTTATCTTTCTAAATTACTAATCTAACTTCGCCTTCCTAAATGCATTTCCTGTTATATTCTTTAGCTTCTGTTAATGCTATTTTCAAATCTCAGGAGCTATTTCTGAAATATCATACAACAAACAAATTATCTATATTTTAAGACAAGCATAACTACACCATTTTACAAAATCTTGAATGTAACCCCACCAAAAAATCCACACCCCAGTTTACAACATTCTTCTGTATTTCAGAAACCCTGAGCATACATTTTTCTCCAATGTACATGTGTATAATTTAGCTTGCTGTTTAGCATCCTGTTGAAAATTAGCACTTGTTATCCTTCTCAGGATTCATACAGCAAGGGCTGAGACTGCAAACTTGTTTGTCTGCAGAATGTGTTACAGTATGAGGAGTCAAGATACTCTTCAAACCCTCAAAAACCCTCAAAAATTTGGTATGCCTAAGGCCACTTTTCTTATTTGTGTCCCTGGGCACCTGTTTTAACTAGCATTTTGGAACTTTTTACTGTAAAACTATTTTGATAGCATAGTATGTAGGCAAATGGAGTGAATCAAATAAGGCATTTAATGTACCAGCACATACTACAGTGTTGTGGATTAGTCACAGAATTTTACTGGCCTATTAAAAGGTATGCTTAACAGTGACATGATTCCCTTAGCTTGTCACAGTTCTCTTAACTTGTTTCATTGTCCACTAATGTTCAAAGCACAATTCACTTAGCAGTAAGAAAATACCTTAATCCTATCCTGTTGTATCAAACTGGCATCTAAGAGGCAACCCCCATGTTTCCTTGCTTCAGTAAAAACAACCTATGCAGCAGTCATAGAGTTGAAGCAGAAACATAAACAATTGCATATAAGCAGCTCCAGTGCATGTGTCTGTGTGTGGTGGGCGCAGGTAGGGCTATGTTATGGGTATTTAGGTGAGCATTCATCTGGTAGCACAGTAGCATTAGAAGGGTTTCTGCAGCCTAATCTTGGCTGAGTATTTTAGCCTTTATTTGCTGCAGAAAGATGCTAATGCACTCGTCAGCCTTTGTTTTTCTTTTTTTTTCTGAATAAACAGAATGTAAATTTTTTATGATACCCGTTGCACGTGAATAGCAAAAAAAATCCTGGAAAATTATAGAATATGTCTCATGGGCATAGTAAATTTGAAAAATCAGTTTGTTTAATTCTTTTGCCAAGCACTGTTTATTCTTCTTCCCAGACTATCCTGTCCATCATAGATGCCTTGTAATGGAATCTGTAGGGGTAGTGCATCATTTTCGTTACAGCATTTCCGTAATGATGGAGAAAGGTGCTCATCTGAGAGAAGCAATCTGGGTTCAATTCCCAACTTATCCACTGGTTGTCTCCAACTTCATTTATATCATGTAAGGTTTGGCACACACACAAAAAATGTAGGTGTAGAAAATCCTGTCATTTAAACTTGCTGGAAGCATGTGTCAGCACTCACCAGAGTTTACCTTTACCCAGGGAGACTGCAGTCCTCCTATAGTGGAGTCCTTAATACTTTTGAATTTGCAGATCCCTAATATGTTCCCATTAGAGATGCAGACTCTCCCAGCCTCTGGGAGTAGGCCTGTCATTATGAGTTGCCTTTTGTAACTCCTTTAGAACCAAGCTGTTGGCCATTTTCATATATGGCACCACTATGCCATGAAATAAAATCATCTAAATTAATATCCTCCTTTGAATTTCTATAAAATCTCTTGATTAAGAATACAGCCTAGGAAGACTAGCATCATTAAGCAAAAGTTAGTCTGTACGAATACCACCTGATCCTTATGGAGAAGTCCAGACTCTGTTGGGCATCAAGTGCTTGAGGGTTTGTTGGAATAGTATCCACAAAAAGCCACACAGGAAACTCCTACAATCTGCAATTTAAAAAAGCTACATTAGGGACAGAAATATGTTTTAAATCCTGTTCCAATTTGCTTAAGCACCTTAATTAGGACTGTACTTATGATCTAATCCGAACAGCTATTCTGAGCGGCGGCAGTCACTCCAGTTCTCTAAAAGTGAAGGAAAGGGAGCATTTCTCTTGTACGTGAAAGACATATTTTACAAGACACGGAATATACAGCTTCAGTTGCATCTCACCCAACAGAGGCTGAAAAACACATTTCTCATCCCCTTGGACAGTGCCATACAGAAAACTCCCTCCTTTCATAACAGAAGTTGTTATTGCCTTTTCTTTTCTTATTGAGAGTGACAGTGAGACACAATTCTCCAACTTTGAAGGGCATTGAACCAGTGTTCCTTGGAATAGGGGCTGGATCTCATGTGTTTCCCCTACCATTTAAGTTATGAGTGTACACCTCTTCTGTGTTAACAGACAGAATTGCAATTGCTGCATTTTTCAATGGGCTTTGTCCATAAGCAGGCTTTTGAAGCTACAAACCAAATGGCCTGTTCTTGTGGAGAGTGAGCAATTGCTGTATATCCTAGCAGCAGAACTTTAAATGGCTTGAGAGCTTTAAAAGCAAAGTCCTAGAGTATGTTAGACAGCCTTCAGGCCTGTAACTGATGAGCACCTCTGTTGCCTGATTTCAAAAAACTGTGTATAAATGAGTTACCAACCAGTATTGCTCAGTTATAACATCAGTCCATCAGTCTCAGGTGTTCTGCACTATGCTGTGGATCCGCCTCACTATAGGCAAGCTGTTTTTGCATCCTAGTTTTTTTGTGTCTTGGAGATTAGCCTACTGAGCTTCTTATGGCTGTTACCTCTTTAATATCTTGTCAAGCAAAATTCCTTGTTTGGTGTCTCTTAATTCTCTCTGTTCTGGTGTCATAGAAGAAGTTTCATCTGCATCTACAGAGAAGGCACTGGGGGTGGTTAGGTACTGGATGACTAGCTGTGCTGTCTACACTGTTTGCTAGTAGCTATGGATTATGCCATCCTCATTAAGTTTATAAAACAGCAGGTCTTGCTGTCTCTGTGCACCTTCCAGTTCCCTGTGGCTCTGACTTCAATTCCTAGTGGCAGAAGAATAGCTTTTCAGCTGAGCAAAGTGCTACCAAGTGTCTCATTTGCCATTCTGTCATTTCAGAGTGACAAATACAGATCAGGAACTGTATCTGCAGTCTTTTATGTATGTTTTCAGCTATTCTGACACTCTCTGCCTCTGCTAAATTAAGAGTAATGGAAGCTTGTGGTGCCACGTCTAAATACATACTTCTTTGCAGCCTGTGTGAACTCCCATGCTGTCACTTGTTTGCCAATGTCAAAGCATTTCACTTTGTCAGATGCACTAAGGAAGATGAGTTCCATATAGATTATCAGCTATTTAGGGGGAGTGCCAGATAATAAAACAACCTCAGAAAAGCACACATCAGACTGCAGAACATATATAGACTTTTTGTTACTTAACAGAAAAGATACCTAGGCCTCCCCTCCTTTTTGAAGAGCATTAAGTTACTACTCTCTGTGAGTGCAGTTCTTGTTGGCTATGTACAGAACATGCTCTGTTTGTTATGTGCCAGCCCAGTGCTTTCAGTACTCTAGAGCCAGCTGAAGTTTAGTTAAAATGCATCAAGGTCACTAAAATGGCTTTAAAAGGCTACTAAAACTTCTCCAATGTGTCTATGTTCTCATTGCTGTCCTTTGAGACACAGGGTGTATTTCAGACGTGTCTGGATGTCTGAGTTGTCAGTTGTGTCACAGATCTCATGTGCGATTCAGTTTTCTTAGGATTATCATCTGGAGACCAGGTTATGTCACAGCACTGGGAATTATTTAGTCACATTGGTTTAACAATGCCTTTTGATAATGGAACGTGTTGTTTTGATATGCTAGCCATCAAGCAGTAATGTAAGACATAAATCGCTGACCCAGAATGTGGACAGTAGTATAAGGATAAATCATGCTCTAATCTGCATTTACTAGTCTGACTAAGCTCTACTGTGTTTGACTTCCTGGTTTACACTAAAATGTAAGTATCAAAATTCAAGCTTTAGCCCATTTTTAGCTCCTGTGATGGTCAAGAAAACATCATCTCAGCACCGAGTCTCAGTCATGACTTTTATTCCAGTGCCTGCAACAGTGCCAATAGCACCACAGCGAGTTGTGCATCTTTATCCAATGTAAGATTAAAAAACTTCCTTTTACTTTCAGTCATTTCAGCAGCTGGTGAAATGCTGTCCTTTGAAAACATGCTGTGATATCTTCCTTTGAACAATTTCTCTGGGCTAATGCTGTTGTTTGGCCTCTGTCCATTCTGTGAACACTCTGCTGTTAACTCTAGGAAAGTGATCAAATACATCAAGCTCCTACATCTTTTTACTGACTCATGGTTATTAACATATTTTTTGCATGAACATGCATGTAGGCAGTACCTTATGATTTTTATTTTTTAAAATTTGTTTTAGAACTATGTTTGTCAAGTCTTTTGTCTTTTGGTTCTTCTGTTTTGTCCCATTCTGTCAAAATTTTGGTCTACCTTTCTTAGACTTTGGCCTGCTAAGAGCTGTTTCCCTAGAGCTGCAGCTTTCAGTCTTGCTGTCAAAGGTTAATAGAGCCATAATAATTAATAATTATTAATTAATAGAGTTAATAATCATCAAATGTGCTCAAATCCCAATCGCAAAATTGTCCTTTGTCTATAATATTCAGAAATATTGGCTCCTCAGCCTTTAATTATTTACATTTATCCTGTTTCTGAAGAGCTTTTTTACTCTAAGCTTTAAGTGCTGTGTTTTTTCACTCAGCATTCCCTTAGATTGTGTTGTTTGTGCAATATGATTGTGCCTTGATGCAGAATACACATATGGCAAATCAAACAGAAGACTTTCTACAAGTTACAGGAAATTTGGACTGACCATGACAGTTAAGTGAAACCCAGCATCTATTAGCCCTCCTTCAAGGTGCAGACATGGGTCCTAGCCAGGAAACAGAGTACACAATTAAAGAAAACTCTCTAATTACTAGCTACATCTAGGAAAAAAATGGGGATTTTTCCACAATAAAATTAATTTTACATTTGGTACTGCTCTAATATATATCCTGATAACATTATAAGAAAAGCATAGCTTTTTTTGAAAATGTCAACCATTTTCATTTATATTTAAAATGAAAACTGAATGGTTTGGTTTATTTTTTTTACTTATTTTTTTATTTTTGGCACCCCCAAATCCCTATTTCTCTTTGTGTTTTGAAATGAAAATAATACTGCAGAGAACATAAAAGACACAGGGTGTAATGCTAACAGTTAATAAAATAGTAGTGTATTTCATTGCTATGTCTAACAGGATGGCAGTGCTAAAATTATTCCCTCTGTTCATACAAAGTTGTAGCTGTATTTTAATCACTAAATGTGAAACTGGACTGTATTAACAGTAAATGAATCAGCAACAGTATTGCCTTCAGCAATAGGTCCTGGCCATTTAGAATGAGAGCAAAATATATCCAGTGAATATTGTGTGATTGTTAAGCTCAATTTGTACTTCTGTCAAAAGCTCAAACAGCTACTTATTATTTATCTCTTTAACAAGGCTGAGAGGGAGTCTCAGAACTAACTGTACATCATAATCAGTCACAGATTATATTGAAAGTGATTTGAAAAAAACTGATGCAGACTGCAAAAAGTTCATCAACTTGTGTGGAGCCAGAAATAATATTAACAAGAGACTGCCACTCATTATTTTCAAACCCCACAACAGCCTCACCTGTGCGTCCAGAACCATCAACAAAAATAGTTCAGGCATCTGTAATTGGAGTGTGTGAAATGATGTTTTTCTGGGAGAGATTGAATCTGCTAAAGCTTTAAGTAGTTTATGTTTTGGGGTGCCAAAAAGCACCTCTCCAACAAAATCAACCAGAGCGGTTTGAAACGAAATAGACTGTGAACAGAGAAACTGGAAGTCTGTGCGAGTCAGCGGCAGAAACAGTACAGCAAGGTCATTTCCAGGTAAGGATTTGAGTGTGGTGTCTGCCACACATAATGAATTCTGTAATCATGTCAACTGGTTCAGTAACCATACGTTTCAGAGCATGGGATAGAAAGATCCATTCTAAAAAATGGAATTCTTCAGCAGTATCTGACAGACAATGCCAACAGCCCAGGATCAGCACCTGCCCACCTAGACCAGCAAGGCACAAACCACTTCAGCTGAGCTGGATGTCAATCGAAACATGAGCTCAGAATCCAAAAACACAGGTCCAGTGTCTCCCCTCTGCAAGAAGGCCTCGGGGGCTGTGGAAAACACCTGAAACTCAGCAACTCGAAAAGCAGGTGTTAGCAAAGAATGCAGCAGCAGTACTCCCAACTGCAGACCTACAAGTCCTAGTCCATGGGCTACCACCCCCTCAACAGGAACAGAGTGTGCGTGTAGGGGAGGACACGATGTGTGTCGAGGCAGGCACCTGCCAGGTGGCAAACCCACCGACCTCTCCCTGCCCCACAACATCTGCAAGGATCATGTAATCCCTTCCAGCGCAGTCAGGGACAACTGAGCAGACTCAAGGAAGACAGGCCTGCAAACCACAAAGGCCCTTGCCAAGCTTGGGCCACTGCCAAATTTTTCTCCCTCGGCCAGGCTGACAGGCAGCTCAGCTCCCCAGCACCCCGGAGGGATGCACAAATCAGCAAGGACCTGCACCCGTCCTGAATCAAACACCCCCTTGCTGCCATGCAGTGGGGTAAACATAGCCCATACCATGGTCAAAAACAAACTGGGGACCACATCCAAAGGGCCATAAGGAACAGAAGCTGCCCAAACATTACAAGAGCTCCAAGCTGGCCCAGCAAAAGCAGCAGAGACCACCAAGGTACTGTCACCCACCCCCTCCGCCAGGAGCAGTCGGCCACCACCCAAACATAACTATCTCTGCCTCATCAGCACGTGAAACAAAGTTGTCCAGGGGGGCACACACAGCAGAAAACCAAACAGCACAACCTCTCCCTATACCAGAACGCAGCAAACCCAGTGAGTGGGGACAAGGTCTGTGATGGTAAGCCAGCTGCAAAGCACCTGTTGTTTTAAGGGGCACTGGGTTTTGTGCCCCTCTTGGAGTTTTCCAAAAGAGGACTTCCATTTCTATCACATTTTGATTTGCACTGATTACTCCAATGAAACCCCCTTTTCCATTTTGGGCAGACTTCTGATGGGGTTTCGCTCCTTTTTTGGTTTTCTTTTAGGGGCACATTTTACTACAGTGTCCTTCCTGTCCACAATTAAAGCACTTCATATTATTTTGCTGTAATTTAGATAGTGCTGCGGCAAGAGCGGATTCTTTATGTGTTTCAGTTCCTATGTTTTGGCAAGTTTTTATAAACTCTTCAATATCAGTGAATCTTTTACAGGCAGGGGCTAAAGTAGCCTTACAATCTGCATTACCATTTTCATAAGCAAGGTGGAATAACAGCATATGGACAGCTTCAAGATTGTCTGTTTGCTTTCAAATGGCATAATTTAGCCTGGCAATAAAGGTAACATAGGTCTCTTGTGAACCCTGCTGAACAGTAGTGAATGAACGAGTCTTTTCCCCGGATTCTGGGGCTCTTCGCCAGGCAACTATTGCCATGCGTGCTTTTTGTTGAAAAATTAAAGGATTTAGATTAGCCTGATCATGTGGGTGTAGCCGCTGACCAGACCCCATAAGCATATCTGCATCAATAGGGATTCCCTGGTGAACATTGTCTAGCACTTGTAGGGTGTCCATCTCGTTATATTCTGATCACAATACAGAGTATTGTACAGGTGTTAGAATGGTTTTCATCAGTGTCCACCAGTCCCATGGCACCATAGAGCCAGGACTTGCCATCATTTCTACTAACCCTAAAGTATAGGGACTTTGAATACTATTTTCCATCACTGATGTTTTCAATTCCTTAAAAACAGCATATGAAATATTTTCATACCTAGCTTGTTGCTGTCCTGGAGCATCAGTATGATAAAAATCTGGGAATGCAAAATTCATGTCTGGAAAAAAGTCCTCTTCTTCCATGGTCTTTTGCAGACATTGCTGAATAGCTGTTTTCCCCAGTTTTCTTTGAAGAGAGGTTAAGCTATTAAACTCTCATTTGAATGCTGTGACCAGGGGAGCAGTTGGCTCAGGTTTGGGGTCACAGAAAGAAAGTGTTTGTTTCTGTGAAAGTCTTTAAATGAGTTAAAGGGAGACATAAATCTGGTTATTTTTCTGGATTGATCAGACCAGGATCAAAAGGATCATATGGTTCTATATTCCCCAAATTATTGAGTGTTATCATAAATAACCTTTTTATCATAAATAGCCTTTTTGTCTCTTCTTGTGTTTTATCTGTGCTAACAGATTTTCCCTCAATAGATGGGCTAACTGAGGGCTGATTATGTTTTTGTATGATGTCTTCTGCAGGTCGCACAATATGAAAGTGCTGAGTAAATAAAACACCATGTAACCATGTATTCTGCAGGAACATCCATCCCTAAACGACTTATAGCTCGCAAATGCTCTCCGACTCATTCCCACATTTCAGTGTTAAAAGACCTCGTTTCAGGAAACCAGTAACAATGTGCTTTAACCCATAATAGTAATGGTGTGGCTTGTTTATCTGAAATGCAATAGTCTAATGATTTCAGAACTTGTTGCAGAACTTTCAAATCTAATTCCTGCTCTCTGGATCCTCCTTGACCCATGATCTAATGCAATCGCATAATTCCCTATCCAGTGGGTATCACTGACCTTATTCCAGGCAAATGACAGTACCAAAAATTCCTCATCAGGTTGCGCAGATGCCATGAAATTGTAGTTACTCAAGACTCACATGGGTAACCATTTGCAGCAGCTGAGAAAATCTGAGAGCAGGCTTCTGTGGTGCAATCAGGCAAATTGTCTATTGTACTTCTTCTATATTTATACCATACAGATAGAGATCTGAGCTATGAGGCCAAACAGGAACCTTGGCAAAACATTCACACGGCATGCGACTGTTTTCAGTCACAAGGCAAGGCAATCCCTCTGCACAATTTTATCACAGGCGGTTTTCCAGCCTGACCTTTCACTAATCCCTTGCACAAAAGGCCTGTTTGATCTACTCAAGACCATGATATATGTCCTCTTGTTTCCTTCTAATCTTCTTCTTTGATTATCTAGGCATTCCAGGATTCTGGAGCTCAGTGCCCTGCAGGTCCCACAAAATGCACTTAAAACATGCACAGATTATACTCCTAGGAGTTTCTTTGTTATAATATGCTATTTTGACTCTAAATTAAGGTCTGTCAATTTGCATATTTAATTTATTCATTGCTTATAGACTATGATGCACAATTTATAGTGGGCTTCTTTCATGCTTTTATGCTTCAAATTATAAAAAGAACTGTTAGGATGACGTGAGGCTTTCAAGGCCTTTCTGTGCATTTAAGTATTGTATCCAGCTCATCTGACCTTATTAGAGGCCTTCTGATACTTTTAAAATTCATAAAAACTAGTGATTATACTCAGAATTTAAATTGCCATTAATAAACAATGGTTTATGTCTGGTTTGATATGCTCAGTGGCCTCTCAGCCTCTTTGGATAACCCATCTTGTGTACAGCAACCTGTCAGGGATGGCTGTGGCAGGCCCACTATATGTAACAGGGCTACAGGAGTGTGCTAGTTTAAAGGCAAACCAGCAGGAGAAATGGACCCACCACAAGAGAGATTATAAGTCAGAGTTACAATTTAATGAAAGGTATTACAATAAATACACTGACACAAAGAGAAAAACTGCTTTCAACTCACCAAAACCCAGCAGTATAACCCTGGGGTACAAGGGGTTTGTTAGCCCTTGTGCTGAGACCTGTGTAGTTCCCCCAAATCTAAAGCAAAAAAAAAAGTGAAAACCTGTTGGTGCAGATGATGGCTGTGGTCTGGTTGGGAGTGATGGTCATAGTATGGTCAAGGGGGGTGGTGGCAGCAGCAGCAGCTCCTCTGGATCCCATGAGTAGCCCCTGAGGTCTTCTTACCCCCCACTTATGTACCTTCAGGGAGCACCCAGTCCCTCCCCCAGGGCGGGGACTCACACAATGGGTGATTAACTCTGAGTCATGGGGTATTGTTGAACCATTGATGGCCCATTAGCAG